>OZ038479.1:117932051-117979551 GCA_964036315.1 Acanthosepion esculentum
GAGAAGGTGTCTAGCTACTCTACCAGATGGGCATATTTGGATATATAGCACCAGCAATTTTATATATATATTTATATATAAATATATATATATATATATATATATATATATATATATATATACATATTGTCATCCACAGACAGACTGTTTCGCTGTATCACAGCTCATCAGTGTGGCTAGACGTCCGGTTGCCTCTGGCTAGAATCGAAAACCGGCTGAATTCGCGTTAGTCGGAAATTTTACCCTGAAGCCGTTGGCGCACGGCAGAGAAGAAGTAGAATTCAAGCGTATTTATTTTTAGATAAACACACAGTGACTGAGAGAACTCGATTCGATTTACCGAAGAGTCTTGCATTATTAGCCGTAATAGTCACTGTTTACAAACTCACACATCCTCCCCAGAGAGCTCAACCGAAAAAAATTTTTCAGGAGCATATATATTGTCATCCACAGACAGACTGTTTCGCTGTATCACAGCTCATCAGTGTGATATATGTATATATATATATATATGTATATATATATATATATATATATATATGTATGTATGTATGTATATTATTTACATTATTCGGACTATTGTCCTCATCTTTGTCGCCATATTTATTACAACGTTTTGGCCGTTGTACGCTCCGGCCTTCTTCAGGTGGTTGGAATATCGAACTGAACCCTTTATTTCACTCACTGGGGTAGACTGTTCTAGTTCCACGTGCCATGTTTAATGGATGTTAGTTATCAGTTATCTCCTGTTATTTTCCCTCGGAACGTTCTCCAATGCCTTAACCGGGTATTGAACTCACACTCTTTGGGTCCTACTCAGGGTAGTTGTTATGTTGTAGGGTACTACTTATACTGACCAATTCTTTATCTAATGTCTCTGGGTCGCCACTTATGACTTTTGCTCAGTGTTGTAAGAACTACCCTGGGTACATGGCAGCAGCCCCCAAAAACTGGGATAGGCGGGTACAAGAGGAGAAGGAAAACAAAACTCAGAAAACAGTCTGCATGACTTATGTGAAGGGATTATCAGAGAAAATACAAAGGATCTGTGGTCCATATAACATCAGGACAACCTTCAAAAGCTTGATGACACTTTGCAGATATCTCTCCTGAATAAGACTCCCCCATAGAGGAGAACATGACTAAAGACTGTGTGTACGCTATCCCGTGCAGCTGCGGAAAGAAATATAAAGGAGAGACAGGCTGCTCCCCTCAAGGTAAGGCTTCAAGAACACCAGAAAGCTGTAACACAAGGGGAAGTGGAAAAATCAGGCGTGGCTGACCACATATGGAGAGAGAAGGGAGATCACCACCCTCTGTGGGATCAGGTTGAGATCATAGACAAGGAACAAAATTGGAAAATTCGTAAACTTAAGGAATCAACATATATGCTAGGCCACAAAAATCTCCTGAGCCAACCAAGCATAGAAATAAATACAATATGGGAACCAGTAATAAGGAGTGCCAGAGAAAAGCAATAATGACAACAAAGTTGCAATATGAGCTCTGGTAAAAACATGTGTTGATAACAGCAAAAATTGCAATATGAGCACTGGTAAAAATGGTTGCTGAAGACATTAGGTTTATAATACTCAGAAATTCATACACAGATGTCCTCAAGGACACATGGCACTGTGGATAAAGGACCCAAAGAGTGTGAGTTCAATACCCGGTTAAGGCAGTGGAGAACTTTCAAAGGGAAAATTAACAAGAGTTAACTGATAACTGACATCCATTAAACATGGCATGTGGTAGCATGTTCATTTGTATTAATGATTGGATTTCTCTGTATCCTTGGAAACATGAAAATTTTGAATATATGTGTGTGTTTTAAAACTCAGTAAAATAAGTTATTTCAATGTTGAAATGAAGATGAATCGGAACTATGTTGAAATGAAGATGAAACGGAACTAATGCTTTTAATTTAATTATATAATTAAATTTGAAGTTTTTAGCTTCCATTTTAGAAACATGGTTATTACTGTGTAGTGAAAAAAAACATATTTTAAATCAGTTAATTTATAATATATATATATATATATATATATATATATATATATATATATATATATATATATGTAATGAGATTGGAATGAGCCAGAGTTGCTGAAGAGACACTTTCCAGGCACATCAAGCCATGATGACGTCATCTTCTGATTGCTATAAAACTCATTGTCATTCTTGTTCTCTGTACAGATCTTAAGATAATCTTGCAGATTTGCAGGACTCTCAAGAAATATATATGTGTGTGTTTCCTGCTTCAATTATGTATAATGTTTGAAGTAATAAAAAAATTTAGATTAAAATAAATCCATTACTAATAGAATAGGATTAGTATATGTATAATATATAAACATTTACTAAAGAAATGCATTGCAAATGAGGCAAAATGGATTGTTAGTGGTCAAAAATTAACCCAACTGATATGATAGGGCTATTGTATGTATAATATATAAACATTTACTATAGAAATGCATTGCAAATAAGGCAAAAGGGATTGTCAGTGGTCAGGAATTAGTCCAAGCATTACTGATGGAATAGGGTTATTATCTGTAAAATAGAAATGTATTTCAAATGAGGCAAACGGATTGTCAGTGGTTAGGAATTAATAATGCAAGTCTTCTTGATAAAATAACGCTATGCATCACAGATAAATATTTACTGTAAATATTAATTTCAAATGAAGCAAATGGTATTGTCAGTGGTCAGGAATTAATCCAAGCATTACTGATAGAATAGGGTTATTATATGTATATAAACAGTTACTATAGAAATACATTGTAAATAAAACAAAAGTGATTGGTCAAGAATTTTTTTTTCTTTTGATAGAATTATTTATAAGTATATTTTTTCTTTTTCTTTTTTTCACTTTTAAAATAGAACATCTTAAATTAATTCTCACAGATAAAATTTCACTTTTCCGCATTTGATCCGGCATAAATTTCTGTTCTTTTTGTCAACAATGTGAAAGACAATAATTCAGTAACAAAGAAAAACTACTTTTACTTGAAAGAAATAAAAAAAAAAAAAAATTAAAAAAAAAAAAAAAACAATAATAAAATGAAAAAGCGCTATTCTTCTGCTTCAAAGATGTTCACAAAGTTTAGGCCAGTGCACAAAAAGGACTGATTAGCCGCCCTTCCCAAACAGATCAACTCTTGCCATTGGCATACCAGCTCACACTGACATTCGAAATCCCACTTCCAACAACTATCAATGTAATAGTTGCCAACATCAAAGAACCATTTTATGTTGACCCCTAAGCTACCATCAAATGAGCTCCTCAACCAGAATTTGGTATCCTTCCTCAACATCAATGGATTGTAATAGAATTCTTACCCACTGCCCATGCCCGTCCTCTCATTAGGATAAAGTCCTGGAGTTTACCGCAGACATGAACCATCATAAAATTGCTTCTTTTTTTTTTTAAATGCCTATGATTTCTTCTGTTATATCCCTTTAGGATGTTGGTGATCACGGTTCTCTACAACTTCCCCAATTCATTTTCTGTCATTTGCAAACAGGCAAATGACAACGCCAAAGGCATTGCTCTTTTCCTGCGGCTTTTTACTAAAATAGAAAAACAAATTATCTTTTTTTTTTCTTTTTTATGACAATCTAGTCACTTGTGCTCTTTCGCATTTTTTCCCACTATAAAGTGGCACATATCCATTTACTAGAAAGCCTATCTCTGAGTGGTAAGAGCCATTTTGAAATCTGTTTTGCACTATTTACAAAAAGAAATTTTTTTTTTGTTTTGTTTGATTTTGTTTAGCAGCACATCAACACCTCTATGTGTTATTTAATGCTGCAATCTAAATATTTTGAACACAATTTTATGCCTTCAACTACAGATAAAAATGTATTAGTGGTCATTTTACTGTAAATATATATTGTTAATCCTTTTTTACATAAAAAATGTGTTGTTGGTATCTTTTTACTATAAAAATGTATTTTTATAATTTCAAAGCATTTTGTTTTTGTTTTGGGGGTTTCACTATTTCCCTGTAGATGGGACCCTAAGAGATGCTACCACCCGAAGTCAGGGTGGACCTGGGAATTATAACAATTAAGAGGCAGTTTCATGCACCTGAAAATCTCCAATCTCCCAATTAAAGGCCTTGCTGCCAGATGTAGTTTGTCATACTCAGAAAGAGGCACAACATTCTATACCATTTCAAGTTCAATTTGGGACTAATCAAAGTCATTTTGGGACTAAGCAAGTTCATAATGAAATAGCCAAGTTTAAAAAATGGAATAGTCAAATTCAAAATGGAATGTAACAAATTCAAAATGGAAAAGTCAAATTTAAATTGGGACATAGCAAATTCAAAATGGGACTAAGCAGATTTGATTTGGGACTTAGCAAGTTCAAAATGGATTAGGCAAATTCAATTTGGGACTGAGCAATTATTTTGCTAAAAAAGACTTTAAAATTAAATATTTTCATGATAAAATAATAATGTTCAACTAAACTTTACTATTTTAATGTTATATCTACTAGGAGCAATCAATAAATCAAGAAAATTCATGAAAGGCCTATGTCTTTTGGATGCAACTTTCAGCAATTAAAATCTTTCACTATAACTATCTTTTTTCAAACTCTGTCTTGATATATGCATTTAGTATTTCCCAGCTGCTTTTTCTAAGGATTTTCGAGATTTGCCTTATTGTCCTCCAAATCATTTCATTTTGAGTAATTCTCTCTTATTCTCTCTTTTTTAACACAGTCTATTCATCTCTTTCTTTCTTCTTCTCTTCTCCCTAATTGTCTTACCAATGAAAGTGCCAGAAACTAACTTTGACACAAATTTATCCATTCAAGAATAGCCTCTTGTAAAGAATTGATAGTAAAATCTACGCAACGCTGTGCTCCGATTTTTAATTATCTGATTTACCGCCCAGTTGATTTTTTAATCCATGATATTTGTTTATTGAAAGATAAGTTTGAAACATTTTTCCATAATTAATTTGCTTAGTCCCAATTCAAACTTGCTTATTTCATTATGAATTTGCTTCATTCCAAATCAAACTTGCTTATTTCATTTGGAATTAGCTACATCCCATTCTGAACTTGGCTATTTCATTATGAACTTTGATTAGTCCCAAATTGAACTTGAAATGGTATAGATCAATTGATTTGAATTGCATCTTTCATCAATGTACTACTGTTTCCCTTGAAAAGAAAAATTTTGCTATTTACCTAGAGCTCCTTTATAAAATCTAAAGAACCAGCAAAATCTAGCATCTTGGCTTCAGTCTCTTTCCCACTGCCATAAGGTTGCCTCCCTGTGCCTTCTCTATAAATATTTTCATGCTAATTATTTGGATAACCTCTTCACCATAATGCCTAGACTCTTTGAATTTAAGCCCAGTACTAGACTAGTGACGAGGTCTCATCAATTTACAGTTGAGCTGGCTGGATGTAACTGTAAATTCTATGCTAACAGTTTCTTTTCTCACTGTTGTCTCTTGTAGAACTTTCTTCTGGCTCCATGCTTTCCAGTCAACTTTAATCTACAAAAATTTAAATGCAATGTCAATTGCTATCTACTTTCCTCCTGATTACTCTTCTTTTGTTCTCACTACTGAGCAATGTTTCTCTTTCTACAGGGTATGATAGGAAGATTGTCACCATTTTATATTTTTAATTTTGCACATGTGCATTGTTTGTTTTTGATTTTGTCAACTGCACAGTATAGTAGGGTCAGTTGGGCACTATCAGTAAGAAAAAGGGCACCATGATGCAATTTGCCTCACCAAAAATTTGAAAAAGCATGCTGAACTGCTTGGCTTTCATGTTGAAAGCTCCAATACAAACATTTCAGAATGTGTGGGTGTCAATCTGAGGACAGTGCAGAGGATTTGGAAAGAGTTGGATGAGTCTAATGGTGATTACGAAGGTACAGAAGCTCAGAAGACTCACTCTGATCATTCTGGTAAGAAAAGAACTCCCAAATGTGTTGGTGAGGGCCTCAGGCTGAACATAGAGTCCTCCATCAAGTGCCTTGAGGAGGTAGTGCTGCTCTGGGTCAAGAGGGTAGCTGCTGGAAGACCTATGTCTGGCAAAAGGACTCTGCACCATGTCACACAAGCAGGAGAACCTAGTCATAGCTATCAGACAATTTCTGCGACCACATCAACCATTACATCTGACCATCTAATGCCTCAGATTGCAACCCCCTTGACTATTATGTGTGGGGCACAGTTGAGTGTGAGACTAGCAAAACTTCTTGTAACCCCAAAGATAAATTGAAGGCAAGGATTATGGCAGCATTCACCAACTTAAACAAGAAGACTGTCCAGAAAGTTAGGAAAGGTATGAATCCATCTCTTCTCCCCCAACTATGGGTAAAATAGCAAGACAGACTGGGTTATATAGCCTTGTTTGGCAACTAGCCTAGAAGGACAACTCTGAATTCAAGATCTCCAACTATGGGTTAAATAGCCTCACCAAGCCACAATTGGCCAAGCATAGTGAGTACAGTTATACACCTGAAGACATGGTAAATCAGAGAGGTGGGGTTCCACCATCAGGAGTGAGAAGGTCCTGGATTTGGATTTGAAAACTGGAGAATCTGGATTCACTCACAGGACAATTCATTCTGATAGTTGTAATAGCACTGGTTGTAATTTCAACTGTTCTTTTTTTTTCACCAGAATGGAAATAAAAATGATTAATTTCAAATAGAAGTTTACCATTTGAAATATAACTAGAGACAAATTATTATAAGATTATTTTCTTCAATAAAAGTAATCCCTGAAAAATGAGTTCAAAATTTCATGCAAAGAAGGATTTTTTTTTTTTTTACACAAAACCCTCTGTGATCAAATTTGCAAGTTTTTTCCTCCTTGGGGAACTGTCGACTTTTTGTAATGCACCTACAGATCATAAGACAGAGTTTCTAGCAGGCCTTGAAAACATTGAAAAGCCTGGAATTTAAAACACGGGCATTGAAATGACTTGGATTTTGGAAAAATTATGAAAAGCTTAGTGGATTAAAGTGCTGGTTTGGGAATTTGGTGACATTGTCATTGCGAGTTCAATCCCTGGGTTAGGCAGTATGTACTTAGACTTAGTGAAAACAAGCAAGTAAAAACTGAGCAGTGTTAAAATTAAGAACCAGATGAGTGGAACTTACATCTCACCAATGGAATAAAAGTGATTGGAGGGAGGTTCACTACAATGTGTTAGCTGTGAAGGTTAGAACTGGTGAAACCAAGGAATGTTGTTCATCTGAACACTTCCCCCGGAAAGAGGTTTGCAGTGTTTCATCTGTGGGAAAAGGATTGTGCAAGGTGGAAAATAATCCATCACCCTGAAGGATGCAGAGACATGGGCAGTGGAATAAGAACAGTCTGCAACCATAGATTAAATAAAGGGTTCAGTTCAGAATTCCCTATAGGTCATCTGGACCTATATGCACCTGATGTAGGACAGAGGGCACAACAGCCAAAATGTTGTGACAACAACAACAAAGATGAGGACAATAGGCTGAATGTAAATATTGTAAATTGTAAAAGGAGCCTTGAGAACCTTGAAAATGTCAGCATATTAGTGGCTATTTCAAGTTCCTTCCTTTATTCCACTGAATATGTTTTGAATTACTTACGGTAGGATAATTAAAAGAACAAATTATTTTTTTCAAAGTCTCTTTCTTCCTGTATCTTTGTGCTTGTATTTCCTTGGAACCTTGTTTTTTTTCATGGCTCTCCACAGCTTCCTATCCCTTGTGGCATTTAGCAGTATTTCTCTCTTTGCTAAGACTCCCCTCCACCCCAATTCTGCCATCCATTCATAAAAGCTTGTCTGGAGACCTTGCTATAGTGTTCTCAAGTAAATGTTCTCAGCTGACATGAAGAGGAAGGTCTATACTGAATCCATTGCTAGGTCAGATGCTAAGGAAGTTGCTAGACAATTTTTCTCTCAAGAATCTATCTTACATACCTATGTCTACCATTCACCCATGCTTCGAATATTGCTGCTATATATGATCTGATTATCTTGCACTCCTTGAAAATCCAAAATCCAAAGAAGAATCAGCAATATTATTGGTCCTGATCTGGCAGCTCAGCTTCAGTCACTTTCCCACTACCATAAGGTTGCCTCTCTGTGCCTTTTCTGTAAATATTTTCATGGTAATTGTTCAGATGAACTCTTCACTATGGTACCTAAAGTTTTTAATTTAAATGCAGTACTAGACTGGCATAAAGATCTCATCAATTTAGAGTTTAGCTGGCTAGATGTAGCCATAACTTCTATGCTAATAGTTTCTTTTCTCACATTTCTCACTTGTGGAACTCCCTTCCAACTCCATGCTTTCCAGGCAACTTTAATCTGATAAAATTTAAATGCATTGTTAATCGCTATCTACTGCCTCCTGATTGCTCTTTTCTTTTCCTACTCATTATTAATGTTTCTGTTGCTAATTCTACGACACCCTGTAACTCTTTGTGTCTTAGTGGCTTTACTGCCTTGCATGGGGTGATATTGATTAAAAAAGTTATTAGCCTTGACAACAGGTTTGAAATTGAGATTAAATTGTAAAAATTAGAGCCATTTGCTTGAATTCCTGTTTTGTTTCATAACCAGTCTCTTTCTTTCTGTGATGCCATCAAGATGATAAAGCTTATATGAAAATCATGTCATTGTTTGGCTACAGCTAAATTTTCCCAGCAACCCTTCATCCATTCATTGAATATTGCTGCTATATATGGTTTGGTGATCCTAAAATATATCTTAAGATTTTTGACAAAATCCAAAGGATCTGTCATGTTATTAATCCTAACCAGGCATCTCAACTTCAGTCACTTTCCCACCAATGGGATGTGACTTCTCCATGTCTTTTCTATAAATATTTTAATGGCAATTCTAATGAACTGTACTTTTTGGTATCTCAATCACATAAATTTGAGTGTACTACTAGATTGGTAACTAGGTCTTATCATTTTACTGTTGAATTAGAACAATGTAACAATGTTTATTTTAATGGCTTCTTTTTTTTTTTGCCCTTGGAACTCTCTTCTGATTTCTGTCTTCCCTGCCACCTACAATCTTCAAAATTTTAAATGCAACATCAATCATGATCTTCTGTCTTCCTGAATTCTGTTCTTTTCTCCTCACTAAAATTTTCTCATTCTTTTTCACTCCCTTGCATCTTAGTGGTATTATTGCCTTTTTTTTAAAGGAGTCAACTATAGTTATAATCATCAAGTCAATACAAACAATGCTTTTCTTTAGCTGTATAGTATGTGCTTTGCCAGGGCAACATATAGTTTTAAATTTAGAGTTTTCCTTCTAGACCAATTACCACCCAAGGCTATAGAATCCATTCTGTCCTACTATTTACACATAGCTTGGGCAAAAAGAGCTGGATTCATACCTTTATCAAGGGTATTAGCAAGTAAGTGAATGTAATGAACTTGACTGGAATTCGAACTCAGCTCTCCAATTCCTCAATCCAAGCTACAATCAATTACTCTATCATGCTTGCTTGCTTGGGGTGAAATTATTTAAAAAAAATAAAATAAAATAACTACCTAGTTTAACTGGGAAGTGTCAACCTTGGCAGCAAAACTTGTTGTTTGGGCCAGAAAAAATATAGAAAAAGCAAATTTTTAACCTTGTAAAATCTACCTGTTGGCCAGCATAAACATTGAATATCCTAGAATTTGATTTTATATTTTTGCTAGAAACCCTGGAAGAAAATATTAATTAAAAGAAAACTTTTTAAAAGAAAATAAGATGCTGTTTTGTAAGAACAACTACTTATGTTAAGAAAAAATATAGCCTTACATGAAAAAATGAATTGTATTCAGACTGACTGAAAAAGCCATAATGTCTGTCTAATGCAGTTGATTCACTATTTAAAATGATTGCAATATTAAAATATAATTCAGAAAGCTTAATCTATTGATAGTATACATATATAATGGACAGAAGAATTCATAGAAAATGTAATTCCATACAGTGACCTAGAATGGACCAAGAGGCAAAGTGCAACATAGCATCTTAGACAGAGGCATCACAATTCTGTCTAGGTTAATGGAAATTATTGGGCTGGTGATCGGGGGTACAGAGGGTGTGACAGCTAGTGCTGGGTGAGGATGAGGAGTAAGCACTCATTGGTTTAACATTAAACAACTTAAGTGCTTTGAATCTGTATTTCATTGTTAGAGCTTTGTCATTATTGCAAATCAATCACATATTTTCAATAGCTTAATTCAAGATTGTTGAATATTAAGTCCATAGATATCAGCCATCTTGATTGCAATGGTTTCTATTGAAACTTTTATGATTTTAGTCTGGGTGGAGGCAGTTACCATCATTATAATCCCATTGCGATGTTAACATTTATCATGGTCATTATTGCAATTATTATTATTATTGAATGCTTCATAGTACTGTTCTTGTGTAGATAGATGTCTTGAGTACCAGGAAAGATACTGCCTGTCAAGTTACAACAAGAACCTCAGACACAGAGTATTTTTCGAAGTATATTGTACCTGATAAGGCATATTTTTGTAGTATTCGCAAAGTGTATTTTATACCAAGTTGGTCAACATATTCTTTAGACCTGGGATGGAATTAAGTGCTCCAATTACTACTGGAATGACTAACATTTTTCTCCAGCATTTCTCTACAATCTAGCAATCTCAAGCTTCTGTTCAGAGTAGTTTCTGATCTTTTCTACTTGCCTTGCAGTTATATTGTAATTGGCAGGTATCAATTATTTGGCATTCATTTTCAGTTTTTTTTTTAAGCTTTTCACCTCAGGCAAGGTTGAAAGCCACTAGCATGCAAGGGGTTACAGAGGATTTGGAGCAAGAGCAGATAGGAGTGATAGAGGAAAGGACGTGGAGAAGGATAGTGGATAGATCAATGCAACTGGAGATGTCGATTGATGTTACATTTGAATAGTTGGAGATTATAGTGGTCAGGGAAACAGGAATAGGGAAGGGAGCTCCACAGGCATGAGGTGCGAGATATGAAGCTATTGGAGTAGAAGAGACGTCTACATTTAACAGTTTCAACAGTAAAAGGGTGGGAACGGGGTGCCAGCCTCGTATGACGCTTGAATTCATGGAGCCTGGGAACCAGCGATAACAGCTCATCAGAGCAATTACCATGGAAGTATTTGTAAAAGAGACAGAGAGAGGCGATGGCATGTCTGTGGGAGCGAGACTGCAGACGAGATGCCAGATCAGTTGCATACCCGTCTCTGGATCTTATCAAGAACCCGGAGGTAAACAGAAGGGGCTCCAGACTATATATGGCAGCAATACTCCATGCAAGGGTGGATGGTTGATTTGTAAATTTGGAGGATCGATTCCGGGGAGAAAAATTTCCTGGCCTGGCACAGGGAGTCAACTTTCCTAGCGGTGTATGAAGCAATTGACTCAATGTATTTGTTCCATCTCAGGTCAGCAGACAGCGTAAGACTGAGCAGCCGCAGAGAGGAGCTCTCGAGAAGTTGAGCTTCAGACATTCTAATGGGATGCAGGGAAGGATCCTTGTGGTGATTAATATAGAGCAGTTTTGTTTTGGAGGCATTAAAGTTAACCAGCCAATTCCTGCCCCAGTTCACAACCGATTGAAGGTCCTTTTCGAGACGAACAGCCAGGTTAATTTTGTCAGTGACACTAAGTTGTGTTATGGTTTCAATAACACGATCTATTTGAACGTCATAGTCTCAGACTGTCTTTGGCTTGCCTTCTCCTGCCATTGCTATCAATGGTACCATTTCTTGAACAAATCTTAACCATATTTTTTCCACAAAACACAGTGCAAGTTGAGGCAAACTCAGTTGTCATCTTTTGTACTTTCTCTGTCCTAGCATTTTACATCCACTGATTACATTTCTAACATTCTCTTGTTTCTCACCACATCCTATTATAATTGTTCTTGTCCCTCCCTTCATTAGTTCGCACGACCCTTACACCCTGCCAATACATCATAAATAATTGACTATTCCGTTTTGATCACGTGGAAAGAGGGGAAAAGACACTACTTGGTTTCAGTGAGAAAATAAAAGAATGGAGTGAAGACAGAAGAGAGTGAATTAGATTATGCTAATAAGAACAGTTACCACACTTTGATTTTAGTCAAAAGACCAAGAAGCAATTGTATTTTCATGCTGGCAGGATATGACATGGTCAGTTTAATGTGGGGCACCCAAGCGTGTGCACCCAGGTCAGATTCAAAAATAGGCCAGCACTCACAACTGTCAGTTACTCTGGCACTGGCATTTCTACTGACCCCTCCTCTTTAGTGCAATGAGGGAGGGAGATATTTTCTGAGACTGAGTACCTGTCAATAATATTTACAGTTGCATTCTGTCCACAGAAAGAAAGAAAAATTAAATTGCACTCTGTCTGAAGACAGAGACACAACTGAGAGATGAAATGTAGCTTATCCGTCCATGGGAAGATACTACACTTTGATCTCAACCAAAAGTCCAAGAAACAATGCCAACCACAATAAAAAGGGCCATTTTTCAGATGGACAGTTTCGAGCAACAGAAATCCAGTTACCATAAATAAAATAACATCATCAGCTAAATTATTTTAAAATTATTAAAAGAAATGTTTGTAAAATGGGGATTTAGGTAGTTATTATTATTATTATTATTATTATTATTATTAACAGTAATTGTAGGAGGAGGAGGTGGTTTATCTTTCTTTGCTAATTTCCAAATATTCCATTATTGCAAATATAACTCATATTTATTACCTTTCAGAAAATGCTCTCTGTTGCTGCCACTCTGCTGCTTCTACTATATATCTACATGTTCTTAACAAAATTCAAAGAAGAATCTGCAATATTATTGGTACTGGTCTGACCAGTCAGTTATGTGCCATGCGTGAAACATGCTTAGGCAATCATGTATCTTTCGATACATGACTAATGAGACAGATTTTTTTCCCACAGTAGGTTGCCATTTCTTTCTGCCGTAGACCAGTTGACATCCAAGGCTATAGAACCCAGTCTGTTCTGCTATTTTACCCATAGCTGGGAGAAGAAGAGGATTCATACCTTTCTCAAGGGTATTAGCATGTAAGTGACTGAATTAAACTGGAATTTGAACTCGGCTCTCCGATTCCTCAGTCCGAGCCGCTATCCATTACTCCACCGTGCCTCCTATCCACTTCATATATGATGACATAAAAGTTATGACTTATGGTATAAATTCACAATGGATATTTTCATTAGTACATGTATTTAGAACACTGTTTGTTTTTTGGGAGGGGTTAAAATTTGGTGTCAATATTCTGTAAAATAGAAATAAAGTTCTGTAAGAAATTGCTGAAAAGTTCACTTCCAGACCAGTGAGAGATTCAAAAACAAATTCTGATGCTTTATTTTGATGAGAATAATTATTTCCCTTGAGTGGATATGCAGGAAGTGATATACAGGAAGTGGATTTGTAGAGAGCTGTCTCTGACTTCCAGCTTATCCAGTCAAGGGAAGCAACTATTCATCGTAACCATTTGATCAATTGGACAGATTTGGGGAAGTGAATCAGACCAAGGACTTTTCAACACCTTCTCATATTATGATGAGCCAAAATCTGGGCTTTATACTCAGTTCATATAGTTTTATGCTATGATCCTCACCTCTGATGAACAAACAGAAAAATAACTTCACCTAGCATGTAAATAATATTAAGTCTCACAGTGATGCATGAGGTTCGTATTAATTACAGTAAGCAAGTTAATTTTGAAAGATTATAGAATTAAACTCAATCAAATATTTTGTGGCTGAGTTCTTTTGACATGATAATATTTTTGACACAATATAGATAATAATAAGTATATTAAAAATAAATTAATATACTGTTTTACTGAATTGGTTGCCATCATTAATAAGATTAATGGGGATTGTTATTTAGTTGGATATTGATAGCTTTTAGTTATAAGTATACAGTGTAACCCGGATATAAGAGAAACCCGGATATGAGAGAGATTATATATGGTACCAAATTAGAGCCATACTTACCTAAACAAAATAGATCAAAACCGGATATAAGAGAAACCCGGATATAAGAGACCTGATATAAGAGAAACCCGGATATAAGAGAGGCTTTCTATGGTCCCAAATTAGAGCCATACTTACCTAAACAAAATAGACCAAAACCGGATATAAGAGACCCTGATATAAGATAAACCCGGATATAAGAGAGATTTTCTATGGTCCCAAATTAGAGCCATACTTACCTAAACAAAATAGACCAAAACCTGATATAAGAGAAACCCGGATATAAGAGACTTCTTCTCCCGTCCCGACAACTCTCTTATATCCGGGTTACACTGTAATTGATTTATTTACCAAACTTTCAGGAATTTATTGGCCCCATTGGATAGTTTCATTGATATTGACCACTTTCAAGCTCCTTGAATTAAATGAAGATCCACAGACGGTCAGGAAAATATCCAACCACTTGAATATTTTGACTTTCCTTAAATCCAAGGAGAGGGTTATTTTGGCAAAATATTTCATTACCTCAGTATATAATATTTGATTATTAAGTTTGTCACACCAACTAGACTCCAGATTTGACTCTCTTCAACTTGATGCTAATCCTGGAAGATGATTCTGTATATTGTTTTGAAAAGTGGAAGGGATGTTGGGATAAGTGTGTGAAGTCCCAACGGGAATACTTTGAAGCAGACTAAGTTGCAATAACTCTAGGTAGATTACTCTTTTTTCTCCATTAATATTAAATGGCTGGAACATTTTTCCACGCATAAGTTGTATAGGATTATCTTGAATTTTACTGAAACTCACAAGTTTATCAGTTAAGTCTCCTTTTATAAAGAAGATGAAGTCAACTCTGAGTAAAATCCAGAAAAAAATCGTGATGATGACAATTTTTTCTAAAATTAACCATCACATGAAGACATGATAAACCTCATTGATATGCTATACATATGAGCATATAGTTTTAAATATCATAATTCTCATCTCAGAGAAACAAGTGGAATAATAATTCTACTAAGCAAGTAAATAATATTAAATCTCACAGTGATGTATGAGGTTTGTATTAATCCCAGTAAGCAAGTTAAATTTGACAGATAATAGCATTTAAAAAAATCAAATATAAATCTTTTGTGGTTGAGTTCTTTTGACATTTTCATCATCCAATCAACTTTTAGCTTTTATAAAGCTGCGATTCATTTTTAGAACATTGTCATAATGACTGTTATTTCTTCATTTATATTAAAAGACTACAAAACACTTGAAATATGTCTTCTTCGGAAAGTAGCCTTGTATTCAATTAAAACATTTTATTTTTGTGGTTTCTTTCCTTCTTTTATGAAAATGAAAGCTAAAACATGGCAGCCATTAAAATTAACTTTTGTATGCCACTGGCTACTTTATAATGTTTGCTTCCATGGCCTAATAATAATGGATGTACAATGTGGCTCCATATTTTTGAACAAGTTGGGTTTCTGCTAATTAGGCATGCAAAACTGTGTCGAAAAGTTCTCGGGCCAACCAAGAAGGTATTAAAAATTATTTTCAAAGAAGATAAAGTCAAATTTCATGAAAATCCTGAAAAAATAGTGATGTGCCAAATTTTATCTGAAATTATTTTAGCTTTTATAAAACTGTGATTCATTTTAAAACATTGTCACAATTATTGTTATTTCTTCATTTTTTTTTCAAAGACAAAGAAACACTTGAAATATGTCTTCTTCAAAAAGTAGCCTTGTATACAGTTACTTCAAATTATGTTTTAGTTTCTTTCTTTTATGAAAACTAAAATATGGCAACCATTAAAATCAACTTTTCTTTTCTATTCCATGTCCATTCAGGGCTTGGGCAATCATGGCCTTTCACAACTTCCTTTCTTTTGTTGCTATAAATCAGTGTTTCTCCACCTTTTTGAGCAACAGCACACCTAGGAGCGAATGAAAATATAATGACACACTTAGTAAAAGGGTATATATTTAAATGTTATTGTTATGTTTTGCATATCTCTCTGCATAGTAGTAGTAGTCATAGTACAGTTCTCTGTGTCCTGAATAGCAACCGGGTTTGCTAGGCATAGCCACTCTAAGTTCGCCAGTTGATCTCTATTTATACTTATCTATCTAATTTGCATACAGTACGACAGTTATGAAATAAAACCATAGATTTTGAAAAAAAACAAAAAAACAAAAATATGAACTTTTTTATTTCAATGTTTCTGTTCAACTATTTGTGCCGCTTATTTATTGTGAAACCTGTGCCTGGAGTTTATTTTATGATTTCTTCAATGTTTGAATGTGCCGTAAGCAGACCCTCATTTCTTCTTCAATTGAGCATAGTCTTTCTCACTTCTTATTTTTTATGTTATTTAGGGTTGAGAAGCCTAATTCACATCAATAAGAAGTAGAAAATTACACTGAAACTGATAAAGCCTTTTTAGCTAATGTGGGATAAAAAGTTTAATACTTATTCATTTATTCAAATACTAATGCTGTACCATTACTATATATGTATACCGTGACATTATTTTGCAGCACACTTAAGAGGATCATGTTGCACACTAGTATGCTTCAGTACAGCAATTGAGAATCCCTGCTCTAAATAAATTGTAACTTTTCTACTACCTCTCTTTGTCCTTGTGTTGCCTTTTATTCACTCAAATCCATTTTAGTAGGTTACTATTTCTACTACTTTCTCTTGCCTTCAGTATACTTTGTGAGTGTTAAATTCTCCAAGTCTTCTTTCCCTATTATTTGTTTTTGTCGTCCTTGTCCTGCCATTTATTTCCTCTCAGACTCGTTAAGTATTTCCCACCACTGATCCCCCTATTCCTTTTGCTTTCAATATGCCAAGTGAGTGTTAAATTCTTGAAGCCTTCTTTCCTCGGAAATTGCAGCTTTCTCCTTCTGATATTACTATCCATAATTTCCTCATTATTTTCATTCTCCTTAAAACTTCCTCATTACTCATATATTCTGCCCGTGGTATTCTCAGCATTTTTTTGGCAGAACCCCATTTCTATTGATTCAAGTCTTTTCTTCATCTGTAAGGAGATTGTCCAACATTCACTGCTATATAGGAGATTATATATTACATATTTTTCACATTCCTTTCTTCATTCCTTATGAAATTTTCCTATCTCTTAATACCTTGATTAGTTTCTGAAAGACATCTTTTGATATTCCTATATGTCTTTAGATTTCTGTGTCACATTTTACACTGACTGTTACTACACTACCCAGATAGTTTAATTCATGTACATGCTTAATTTTCGCATCCCCAATATGGTCATCCTTTGTGAGAACAACAATGCATTCTGTCCACTTACAGTTCTTACTTTTCTATTTATGTGCCTTGTCCCTTCAGGATAAGCAATCATGGCCCTCTACTTCCCCTTATCCCTTGTAGCTTTGTCCCTTCGCTACTTCCCCCAGGCCATGTTCTGTCATCCACTTGCTTAAGCCCGATAGGTATATCATGCATTGCTTTTCCTTGTCCCCTTTCCCTCTATTCAATCAGATTCTCCAAGCCCTCTTTCTCATTATGTGTATCAGAAATTTCAGCTGCCTCTTCCTGATGTTAAGTATAAGCTTCTTCCTTGTTTGCATCCTATTCAAAACCTCATCATTGCTCACATGCTCAGTTCTAAATATCCTTAGCATCCTTCTGTAGAACCATAGCTCTGTTGCCTCGAGTCTCTGAGGAGACGGTCCAACATTTGCTTCCGTATTGGAAGACAGATGTTACATAGTAGCTCAGTACTCTTTTCTTTTTTACTAACAAAATCCTCCTGTCTCATAATACTCTGTCTAGCTTTTGGAATGCATCTTTGGCTATCCCAATACATCTTCCGATCTCAGAGCTGCACTTACCATAGTCTGTCAAAACACTTCCTAAATTTCCACACCTGCTTGATTTTAGTGTCCGTGACCTGTAAATCGCATTTCAGGCTCATCCTTTTATTGATGACCATGCATTCTATTTTCTTGTAGTTTATACTTCTTCTCGCTATCCTTTGCTACCGTCTGTAGGAGGTTTTAAGAGAACAATAAAAGAACAGGATTCAAGGAGACAGAGGATGATGACTGACATTATATTTAAATTTTTAAAGATCAAAGTTGACAGGAAAGTCAACTGGAAAGCTGGAAGAGAGTTGCACAATCAAGAAGCGGGAGAATCAAGAAGAAACTGGAAAATGATAAGAACTTTCTTTCTAGTACCATAATGTTGAGGTACCATCAAGGAAAGCTCACCAGAACAACTGCTATAAACAAGCTGCATTTAATTCTACCAACAAGGCTTTTCTATTTAGCTTTTTATTGGATTTTTTCAATTTGTTTTTATCCATCCTAAACAGACAACAAGGGATAAAACCCTGTTCCTATTCAAAAGACGATTGAAATTGCTGCAGATCCAGACAAAAATTGATAAACTTATCAGAACAGCTACTATGAAATATTTATAGAAAAGGCACAGGGAAGCTTTATTACGGTGTTGAACTGAAGCCAAGATGCCAGTTCAGAGCCAATGACATTACATATTCTTCTTTGGATTTTGTCAAGAATCTCTAGATACATAGATAATAGAAACATGCTGCTAAAATGGCTTGTTCTCTCTAAACTCTACAATAAAAGCCTTGCTGCTTCTTGCTTTCCACCTTGTTGTCCACCATTAATAAATCCTTGCAGATTTCATTGTTCTCTCATGATTGTCTTACTGTACAACAGTGTTTCTCAACAAGTGCACCCGATCACAGTAATACACTCTGAAAGATAGCCAAGTTCACTCCAAGTTAATAGAAGAGTAATTTATGAATTATTTTTATATACAATCTTTATTTTTTTTTTAAATATAGACACCCAACCACATAGATTCCATATCTAAGTCAAGTCTTTTTAATTTGATATTTTAAATTGGATGGTAAATTCCTTAATCTTTAAGATGATAATCTTTTCCCTTTTGCCATCTTCAAGGGATTTAAATCAGTCATTATCAGTCTCTCTGAAAAAAAATTTTTTTCATAAATCCCTTTAAATAAAAACTGTACTGCTAATCTTTGGGAATGTTAAACGAAAATTTCATATTTTCAATTTTCATGACTAATTTTTCCCTCAACAGCTATTTCTGAGATGAGGTAATGTAACTATTAAAACAATCTACCCCTGTGGACTACATAAAAGGTTTGGTTCGAAATTCCTACTAATATCAGCTGAAGAAGACCAGAGCATACAATGTCTAAATCATTGTGAATATGGCAATAAAGATGAGGACAACTGTCCAAGCAATGTAAATAGTGTAAACATATATCATATTTCTCTTTTTCTGATATTAAGTATTCTTCCCAGTTGATCTTCAAAAATTTAGATGCTATGTCAGTCATATTCTTCTATCTTCTTAATTCTTATTCTGTTATTGTCCTCTCTCCTTATGTTAACCTATTGCGTGCTAGTGGCTTTATTGCCTTACTTATGGTGAATTGATTAAAAAAAGAATAAGTGTCCTTTTTGTTTCCATTTTCTCTAGAATTTCATCATTGCTGACATGTTTGGTCCATAGTATTCTCAGCATTCTTCTGTAGAACCCTTTCTATAATACTGTCCTGCCTATGACAATAAACTACATCCGCGCCCGGGGTAAGACAATAAACTACGTCCAACAGCAAGGCCTCTGATCAGGAGGTTTTGAGGAGCATGGAACCACTTCTTAATTGCTGGTGTTCCCGGGGTGGTAGCACCTGTTAGGGTCCCAGCTATGGGCAAATAGTTAACACTCATACTTGTGTAAGAATAAGTTTTAATATCAGAAATACTTTGTAATAAAAAAAAAATGGTTCAAATATATAAGTATACATACACACCTTTTTTACCAAACTATTGCTATGAATCTATTTCAAAATGTTGTTGGCATTAAATGACCCACTGAGGTTTTGATATGCCATAAAACAAAACAACCAAACAACTTTCTATAATAATTATTAATTTATGATCGTTGAAAACCCTTTTTTCTCATTTGCAATTTACTTCTATATTAAAGTAATTTATTATGCATTCTGTGGTAAATTTTTGTATGAGGCGGTCCTGAAAAATTCTTGATCTGATGAAACATGAACATTTTTTAGATCTTTTATCCCACTGTAAATATATTTTTGTTTAGAATTTAAATACACATTTTTTTTTTCTGTTTGTTTTCTGCATATAAAACTAATTTAAAAAAAAAATATAAAAAAACGGATTGGTAGAGATTTATAATTTATTTTTAAAATTAATGACCACAGTATTAATGGCAACAGTAAAATGGTTCTACAGAAGGATGCTGAGAATACCATGAACTGAACACATGAGCAACAGCAAAGATTTAGGGAAAAATGAAAACAAGAAGGAGAAATCAGAAAGAGATAGTTGACATTTATGAGAAACATAATGAGCAAAGTGTTACACCTGCCTTTCTAACACAAGGGAATTACACCGGTTCTCACTATATATAGTGCCAGTAATACCTACCCGGGGTGTAAGCAGCGACAGTACTACTACTGCCTAGCTGAGTAGTACCCGTTTCCTACCTTTGTATCTGTGATGTTAAATACACTTGTTCCTTAAACCAACCTCGACTTGATTTTCTTCTTTTTACTATTGTGCCACGACACAACAGAAAGAGAACTCGGAAAATTTGACAATCACAGGACATATTGAAGGCAAGAAAGACATAACCTACCTAACGAGTTTGTGTACATAGATGGCAGATAAGGAGATAGTGAAAAGACAAAATTTAGTAAAAGCTGCAAAGGACCGATTTCCTACATCCTGAAGAGTCACAGCACGTAGAGGAAGAATGACCTTGTGTACATGGTTGGCAGAGCAAAGATAAAGAGAGATAATGAAAAGACAAAATTTACTAAGAGCTAAGGACAGGAAATTGTGGAGAGCCATCATTGCCTATGTCCTGAATGGACCCTGCACATTTTTTTTTTTAAGCTTATCACCCCAAGCAAGGCTGGAACAAGATTTTTTATGGTAAATTATGTCCAATTTGGTCTTCCATAACATTTCCTTCATTGAACGATTTTAATCCATCTAAATTTGAACAGCGCAAGAAAAAAATTTCTTTTTTTAAGTTTCAATGTAATTTTATTTTTGTCTGTAATTTTCATCTTTTTTTTTACCAGTAAGTAGACCCCTGGGAATATTATTTATTTGTAACAGAAAGAAATATCTTATTAAAGGCATCATTAATGCAAATGCATGTACTCATTGTTACATGAATGAAGAGCTTATGGCCATATTATGTTGAAACCAGTTCTTTTACAATCACCAAAATTAAGCAACATTGAGCTTGGTCAGTACATAGATAGGTGACTGCTTGGGAATACCAGATGTTGTAAGCTTGATGTGTGGGTCATATAATGGGCATCTATAATGAGCATGTAATGGGCATCTAGCTTCTTCTTTTTTTTCTTTTTTTTTTTTTTAAGCTTATCACCCCAAGCAAGGCTGGAGGCCACTAGCATGCAAGGGGTTACAGAAGGTTTGGAGGAAGAGCAGATAGGAGTGGTAAAGGAGAGGATGTGGAGAAAGACAGTGGATCGATCAAGGCGAGGGGGTTACAGAAGATTTGGAGCAAGAGCCGATAGGAATGAAAGGTGAAAGGATGTGGAGAAGGGAAGTGGATAGATCAAGGCAACTGGAGATGTCGATTAACGTTACACTTAAATAGTTGGAGATTGTATTTGTCAGGGAAACAGGAATAAGGAAGGGAGTTCCACAGGCAAGATGTGCGAGACATGAAGCTATTGGAGTAGAAGAGACGTCTACATCTAACAGTTTCAACGGTGAAGGGGTGGGAACAGGATGCTAACCTCGTAGGATGTTTAAATTCATGAGGCCTAGGAACCAGCGAAACAAAGAAGAAGAATTTTAAACAAATAATACAACACAGCTCAGTAAAATTGTCATGGACTAAGGTCAAGAAGACTGAGCTCTTTTGCTTAGTTTTCAGTTTCAGCAAAGTGAGTGGGGTTAAAATTCTCCAGCCCTCCCTATAGTGACACTGATGATAGATTGAGAGCAAAAACCTCTCAAATTTATAATCAATTTAGCTAGTGTATAGTATTTGTGTAACGACATAAAATATGCAGATGACACAGTGTTGATAGAAAACATGGAATGGAAACTACAAAAGCCCCTACAGAAGGTATCAAGGGAAAGCAAGAAGAAAGGACTAAGTATAAACTACAAGACAGAATGCATGGTTATCAGCAAAAGGGATGAGCCCAAAATACAAATTACAAATTGGGGATACTAAAATCAAACAAGTACAAACATTTAAATATCAGAAAAGTGTTCTAACAGAGTACAGAAAGTGCAACACTGAGATCCAAAGATGCATTCCAAAAGCTAAGCAGAGTAAGAGACTGTGGCAGACATGATGAGGCAGAACCTGGGACGAGCACAACTGGTTCTGACTTGCCTTTTCCCCGCCAAAAAAGAGCCCGTATTTGCTTAGCATGTAGGGCTACTGCAGTTGAAATGAAGGAGAAAAAAAGAAAGCACTTACCGCTCTGCCGTAATCCGTCCTCGGCCAGATAACGTAAAAGAATAAGGGGAGACTTGCATCACCTTTTTATGCAATGAATATGCAATGCATTATGGGACAGAGACGGAATGAACTATGGGATCGCATGAAGACGCAAGGGATTATGGGTATATGGACAAATATAAAAGCACCTAGTTTTTCCCAGTTTGGGACAAGCTTGGAGTGACGTTCCCGGTTGGCGGCTGGAAAAGTCTGTTTGTGCGATTTTGAGACGGAACGACTAGAGGTTGGATTACCAGTTGGGAAGGCTCGAATTTACTCGCTGGTGGCCGTTTTTCTTTTAATTTCATCACAGAGACAGAAAAATTTCATTAGAAATAAAGAAAAGAGTATTGAACTGTTATGTGATATCTGTCCTCCTATATGGCCATGAATACTGGACAATCTCCTCAAAGATGAAGAAGACACTTGAGGCAACAGAAATGTTATTCTACAGAAAGATGCTGGGGATAATGTGGACTGAACATGAGAGCAATGACAAGGTTTTAGAGAAAATGAAAACAAAAAGGAAACTTATACTTAACATCAGGAAGAGGCAGGTGAAATTTCTGGGGCACGTAATGAGGAAGGAGGGCTTGGAAAATCTGATCCTCATAGGACAGATTGATGGCAAGATACACAGGGGAAGCAACATCTAACATACTTGATGAGTTTGAGTTGATGGGTGGTAGAACAGGGTTGAGAGAAATAACAAAAAGGCAAAACTTATTAAGAGTTGCAAAGGACAGGAAAATGTGGAGGGCCATGATCGCCTATGTCCTAAAGGAACACGGCACATAAAAGAAGAATTTTAATTACTTGTATGTGTATATTACTGAAACAAATGTCCATGATAAATTTGATTAACCATCTATAATCCATAGTAATGAAGATGTTGGCATTAATATGATGTTTGTCTTATTAATTAAATATCTGGTTTTATGTCTTCCATATTGTTATTAATGCAAACTGGAAAAGTTAAAACAATCTCATTTTTACAACTATTTTTACCTCTCTGTGCTGAGAGACGTGTCGGGAATTATTCAAGCCTGCACCAGGAAACCGAGAGCTCTCCTGTCTTTAGTTTTTCATAACCTACAAAATTTATACTTTCCTTGCGGCAAGGCAGACTCTCTCACTCACTTTCAATTTAAAATTAAAGGTGCCGCTGCCAGATATAAGAGGAAAACTGTTAATTGAAATTATATTAATTTGCACCTACCCAAATATAGATGAACAGATCAATACCAGAAATATTTATTAATTCTTTCTCACGCTGCCACAACTGGAAATGCTTGAAATTCCAGAAAACTGTCTTGGCACATATTGTGAGTTACATATTTTGAAATCTTCACTTCCATCAAAAGGAAGTGTCTTCTTATATTCTAATAATTTATGACTTACATTATTTACATTTGGACTAATGTCTTCATCATTGATGTGGTTGCCATAACATCATGGCCTTCTTCAGGTGTCTGTTGATCCTCTTAGGCTTCTAGCCATATCATGTTAAAACACCGTTTCTTGTATGATCACCAAAGTTAAGCAAATCAGGTCTGGTCAGTACCTAGATGGGTGATTGCTTGGGAATAAAAAATCATAACAATAACAACACCGATAATAATTACAAATGCCATATTTCATGATCATCTAAGTTAAGCAATGCTGGGCTTGGTCAGTACCCTGATGGGTGACCGCTTGGGAATAAAAAATCATAACAATAACAATACCAATAATAATTACTACTACTATATTTCATGAAGTTAAGCCTGGTCAGTACCTAGATGGGTGTCTGCTTGGGAATACCAAGTGCTGTAAGCCTGGATGTGCAGGTAGTGTAATGGGCAACAGTTCAGAATTTGAAATTTGATAGCTGAGTTCCAATTCCAATCGGATTTGTTATGTTCACTTAAAGAGAAAGGTATAAATCAACCTCTTCTCCTCCCCAGCTATGGATTAATCAGTAGGACTTGTATCAGTAAATCATTATTATCTCCAAAAAATTCTTACAATCTAAAAATATTTTCTGGCTTTAAATAACCTACCAAAAGGTTGATAAAACCATAGAAAATGAATCAATCGATCAATGTACCAAGATTAACCATTAAACATTCATTTACTTGCTGGGTATTTGAATGACAAAATGGAAAATATTTTATGTTATGTGCAAAAATTCCTTTTTTATTGATGGACTCATCTATATGTAAGGGGAGGGAACGAAATATGGACACTGTTTGTATTTATACACTGAGAGAAATGACAAAATATCAAGTAATTTAAATTTTTAAATGTCTGTCTTCTTATGTGTCTAGAGTCACAACTACATTCTGTCTTTTACTGCTATTGTTTTAGTTTTTTATTGTTGTTGTTGTTTAATATCCATTTTTTGATTTTGTCCTTCATTTAGCCACTATTCCTGTGAAATATTTTCCCCTCTTCACTTACAAAAAATATTGCAATTGAAATTGACTGTTATTCATTTTTCTCTTTGCAGATCTGTATTCTTCCCAGTACTACAAGCTACACTCACCACCAGCTAATCATCTCCCTGGAACCCTAAAGAGAGGAGGCAAACCCCAAGTTTTTCCCAATCCTAGAAGCACCAGCACTGTTTCTCGATCCCTGTACAAATTAAATATTGGCCATATTCCTGATTGCAGCCAGTGGCCATCTTTGTCAGATGTTACTGAAGATAATGATTCTGTCAACCCAAAAAATCGCCTGACAAATCCTCAGTCTGGAAACCGAAACAAGCCTCCTCCGCTACCTCGAAAGCTACCTCCTATACCCAGTGCAGCACCAAGTTACAATTCTTGACATGTACAGTTATGAAGAAAATTAGAGAGAGCAGGTGCTTTTAGCAAGTTCTTTCACTTGCTTGATTTTTTAAAATCCATTTACCCTCAAGACACAAGTGATAATAACTCCCCCCTCAGATTTGATTATATCTGTGAACTGACATGACACCTTGAGAAAGATAGTGGAGTGGCTTTCGATAGTTTAGAAAATGGAAGTTGTCTTTCTACTAGACTAGCTGCCACTCCAGGCAAAATAATCCAGCTATTTAACCCCTACCTGGGGTGGGGTGAATAGATGGATTCATGCCTTTTCCAAGGCAATTACATGATTTTCTTTTTATAAACAACTTATTTATCAGCTATTATATTCAGATTTGACTAAATTTTAAGGTTTCAAGATTCTAACAATTCTAAGAAAAATCTTTATTTTATACTGAATTCAAGGATTCTACTAATTGTAAGAAAACATTTATTTTATACTGAATTCAAGGAGTCTACCAATTCTAAGAAAAGTCTTTATTTTATATGGAATTAAAGGATTCTACCAGTTCTAAGAATACCATTATTTGATACTGAATTTAAGGATTCTACCAGTTCTAAGAAAACCATTATTTGATACTGAATTCAAGGATTCTACCAATTCTAAGAAAGACATTTTATACTGAATTCAAGGATTCTACCAATTCTAAGAAAGACATTTTATACTGAATTCAAGGATTCTACCAATTCTAAGAAAGACATTTTATACTGAATTTAAGGATTCTACCAGTTCTAAGAAAGACATTATTTGATACTGAATTCAAGGATTCTACCAATTCTAAGAAAGACATTTTATACTGAATTTAAGGATTCTACCAGTTCTAAGAAAACCATTATTTGATACTGAATTCAAGGATTCTACCAATTCTAAGAAAGACATTTTATACTGAATTCAAGGATTCTACCAATTCTAAGAAAGACATTTTATACTGAATTTAAGGATTCTGCCAGTTCTAAGAAAACCATTATTTGATACTGAATTCAAGGATTCTACCAATTCTAAGAAAATTTTTTGATACTGCATTCAAGGATTTTCCCAATTATCCTTGTTTAGTTACATTGAAAAGTCTTTCTTTTCTATTTATTGAACACTAGCACAGAAAAAAACTTAAACAATATGACTTCTAGACAAAATCCTACATAGAAAAAAATTATGCTTATAGAAAAAAAATTGTTTAATACAAAAGTGAATGCATCAGACAAAGCTAAATTTTGAACACAGATCGCCACTTCCACTTGTCATGCTGATAGCCATTATGCTACTCACACATCCTTTACTCTAGATATACATATATTTACTAAAGTTTCCCACAAAATCGATTTGGGATATGTTTTTAAATGCCATGTCCCTTCAGGATGTCAGCAATGATGACTCTCTACAGCTTCCTTTTCTTTATTACCTGTGACTTGCCATCCATTCTTGAGAATGATAGTAAAGTGGTCCCTTCAAAACATAGGCGATGATGGCTCTCCACACGTTTCTTTTCTTTATTATATGGGACTTGCCATCCATTCTTGGAAATGATAGTAAAGTCTTTTTCTCCAGTGCATTCTCTACAGTTTCCTTCTCTCAAACTGGTTGCGATTCAAGGTTAGAGAGTGCAGTCTACCCTCCTATTAACCCCGAGCTTGGGAAAAAAAGAGAAGATGGATTCATGTCTTCACCATTGCATTGGTGTGAAAGTGAATGCAACAGACTAAACTGAAATTTGTATTTGTTTCACTAATCCTACTTTCCATGCTAATCACTGTTACTCCCACCCATACATGCTTGCTTGAATATTTATTAAAAAAAAAAGAATTTATTATTTATTGACAAAAAATAATTATTTATTGACAAAAAAAGATTCATTAACCCCCTTCTCCAGCATAGATGTGTATATATGATTTTACCAAAGGTTTCTCTTTCAGACACAGACTAATAAACGCCATCCAAAACAGCATTCAAAAACCAGCTACAGATGTGTTTATACATCAATCTTGATTCTTTTTATGCCCTTCTGAGCTTGAAATGAGTCCAATTGTCAACTCATATGTCTGGTAGAGGTGTTAGCTACTGTATGCCCTTCTGAGCTTGAAATGAGTCCAATTGTCAACTCATATGTCTGGTAGAGGTGTTAGCTACTGTATGCCCTTCTGAGCTTGAAATGAGTCCAATTGTCAACTCATACATCGGGTAGCAGTGTAAGTCACCACTCACGTACTTCAAGGTGCTTCAGTTTCTTAGTTACTATATTTAAAACAAATAAAAAAATTTGTCAGAAAATGAAACATTTTTTCCAAAAATAATTGGTGGTGAAGGGGTTATTTATTAAAAAAAAAAAATTGTTCATTTTAAAAATTTTGTAAAAAAGCAGCAGATGCTGAAAAAATATTTGACTTATAGTATATACTTGTGTAAAGGTTATGTTTACCATAATTTGTAAGTCTCAAACCAAGATAGCTTTCAATTTTTATTATAATTTTACTTTTCTTGTATAATAAAATGAATTCATGACATAACACTACTTAAAGCTTTGGAGCTCACTCACACACACAAAAAATACTGTTAACTTATATCACTGAGACAGACTTTTGTAAACTAGGACATATAGTAAGCCTAATTCATGTAAGAGACAAATTATGTGTTATATGATAAGGGTGTTTAATAGAAATCCTAAGAACATTTATTATACCAAGAATGGGTGAAAAAATTTTTTTTTTTAATTTTGAAAATGGATCCATATTTTCAAAATTTAGTTTGAAACTGTTAAAAATAGCTCCAGAAAATGGTGTATATAGTGTATATCAAAATTTACAATTTTTTCACAAATTAATTTCAGTACAAATTGAATTGAGAACCAGGGTAGACTTACCAAAATTTCAAAGCATGGAACAAAGTTTATGTTCTTGTGTTTTCAGGCCCAATATTCCTTAAGCTTCAAGTCTAGGCTTGCCATAATTTCCAAGCCTCAAATGGGGACATTTTTCAGTCTTTATTTTTGGTTTTGGTCACATGTATAATAAAGTATTTTCAGGACTCAATACCTTTTAAGCTTCAGAGCTGATGCAAAAAGAAAAGTGCACACATTCACACACACACACACACACACACACACACACACACACACACACACACACACACACACACACACTCACACACACACATTCACACACACTCAAACACACACTCACACACACACACACTCACACACACACATTCACACACACTCAAACACACACTCACACACACACACACTCACACACATTCACACACACACACACTCACACACACACACTCACACACATTCACACACACACACACACACACTCACTCACACACACACAGACACACACACACACACACATATGTGATCCTCTGGGCCAAAGTGGTATGCTTATTATTAGGCATTATCATCCCAGTTTTATTATCAATATAGATAATGTTAAAAGTAGATCTGACAAAATAATATCATCCAGAAAGTGTTGCCTTAGAACGAGTGATGCCCTCAAAAGCCATCTTTGTCAATTTGATGCCGTGCAACTTTGCTAAAACCAAATACATTTTATCTCGGAACGGTAAAAAATTTAATTAATTCATTATTTCCATTTCTCATGCTAATGAGTCAAAAAATTATTTTTAGTGATTTCATTTTTTTTCCTTTTCAAACAGATTTAAAATAATTCTAATTAATCATACAGAGATGATCTTTGGAAATCATGAAAAGAAAAATTATGAGTCCTATGGAAACTTTTGAAATAAATTTTTCCACTTTTTTATTAATTAAAATCCTAAAAAAGATGGCAAGCTCATTATTAGGTATCATCTTCCTAGTTTTGTTATCAATACCTAATTATGTAGATAATATGAAAAGTGACAAAGAATTTGTAATGAACATAGTAACAAAAAAAACATTTATACTTAGAATATGAAAAAAAAAAGACATTTGAAATTTCTATGACATATAGTGAAAAAAGAAGGCCTGGTGAATCTTTCATGTGTATAAATGTATTGAAAATAATATCACTGTGATAGTCTGTGGTAATTGTGATGCCGAAGCCAAAACACTGTATTTAAAAAGGTATTTAGTAACAATATGAATATACTAGAAATACCCATGAAAATTTCACAGCTTTGCTATTTTAATTTTCTGATGAATCTTAATTCTTAAATTACTCTTTTTTTTTAATTGGTATCACCCCATGTAAGGCAGTAAAGCCACTAAGACACAAGGGGCTACAGAGTGTGGAAGAATTAGCAACAGAAACATTAATAATGAGTGAGAACAGAAAAATATAATCAGGATGACAGTAGATAGTGATTGACATTGCATTTAAATTTTTTCCAGATTGAAGTTGAAAGGGAGTTCCACAAGTGAGAAGTGCGAGGAAAGAAACTTTTAGCATAGAACTTACCGCTACATCTAGCCCACTCAACTGTAAATTGATGAGATCTCAATGTCATCTATTACTATGCTTAAATTCAAAACGTCTAGGTACCATAGTGAAGAGCTCATGTGGACAATTACCATAAAAGTATTTATAGAAAAGACACAGAGAGGCAACCTTATGGTGTTAGGAAAGTGACTGAAGCTGAGCCACCAGATCAGGACCAGTAATATTGCTGATTCTTCTTTGGATTTTATGAAGGCGCTCAAGGTAAATAGCAGGGCCACTGGACCCTATGTATGATTGAATACACACATGATGAGTTCTACGACAATAAAATATCTGTAGAAATTACTTTATCACATCGTTAATTATTTGAGCTCAACAACTTTGACAGAATATTGCAATAACAGTCATAAATATGAATGCTTGTCATTATTTTAAAAAGTAAGTGGATAGAAATGAAAAGATTTGAAACTGACAACTTTTTCCATTACACTGAAACAGACATTAAACTTTCTGGAAGAAAAGTAATTTTCAGTGGCCAGATACTAATGTGAGCATTACTAACAGAATAGAACTCTTATATATAAAATAGAAATACCTGTGAAAATTTCACAGTTCTCCTATTTTCATTTTCTGATGAATCTTAATTCTTAAGTTAATGATTGAATGCACTCAGGGTGAGATTTACAACAACAAAATATCTGTAGAAATTCCCTTTTTGCATTGTTAAATATTTGAACTCAACAACTTTGACAAAATATTGCAATAACAGTCATAAATATGAATGCTGGTCATTATTTTATAAAGTAAGGGGGTACAAATGAAAAGATATGAAACTGATAACTTTTCCCATTTCCCTGAAACAGATGTTAAACTTTTTCTCATTTGTCTCTTCTATCTTTCCATGCAATCAAAATGGAATAGTCCATTATTTATGAAGTATTGGCAAAGTATAATGGCGGGGCTAACTAACGAGGAGGGAAAAGCAGAATGATAATAAGATGATTATATTTATTCTAAAAAAACTTTTTCTTTTCTTTTTTAATCAATTCACTCCAAATAAAGCAATAATACCACTAAGATGCAACAGGTCTACTAGACATGAAAGAGAAGGAAAAAAACTTAAAACGGACCGGAAACCCAATAATAGCATACATTTCAGAGTTTAGTATAGATTTGAAGCAAAATTTAGAAGTAATCAGAAGCCCAATACTAAGCAGGAAATAATACACATTCTACTATTTAACACCTAGCTGGGAACAGAAAAGATGGATTCATGCCTTTCCCAAGGGTATTTGCACATATATGATATAATGAACCCAACTGAAATTGGAACTTGGCTCTCTGATTTCCAATTCCGAGCCATTATTCATTTCACCACCTACACACCTAAGCTTACACCACCTGGTATTCTCAAGTGACCATCCATCTATGTACTGACCAGGCTAGGTGTTGCTTAACTTAGGTGATTGATTCATTCATTTTCTTATGCTTATCAGCCCTTTGCTGGTTATTTAGAGTCCCAACATATCCTTAGATTGTAAGAATTTTTGTTTCACGAGATAATGATTAAATGATAAAATTCTTACTAATTCATCCATAGCTAGGGGCAGAAGAGGCGGATTCATTCCAAGAGTATTTGCACATAAGTGAATATAACAAAACCAACGGGAATTGGATTCAACTCTCCAATTAACAATGTCAATCCAGTATCCATTACACTGCCCGCACATCCAAGCATACAATTCCGAGCAATTATTCATTTCACCACCTACACACCCAAGCTTACAGCACTTCGTATTCCCAAGCGGTCACCCATCTAGGTACTGACCAGGTTCAATATCACTTATCTTTGGTGATCCTATGGGAACCACTGTTCCAACGTGATCTGGTCATAAGCCTGAAAATAAAGCAAAGCAAAAGAAATTTCAGTAATAAGTAATTAATAGAATTATTACAATATATAGTGTGAGGTTGAATGATTCTTAGCCTGACCAGCTCCCAAAATTTTGAGAAAAAAAAAACACAATCTGTTATGTTTTTCTTGGTTGGCCTGAGAACTTTTCAACACAGTTTTGCATGCCTAATTAGCAGAAACCCAACTTGTTCAAAAATATGGAGCCACATTGTACATCCATTATTATTAGGCCATGGAAGCAAACATTATAAAGTAGCCAGTGGCATACAAAAGTTGATTTTAATGGCTGCCATGTTTTAGCTTTCATTTTTATAAAAGAAGGAAAGAAACCACAAAAATAAAATGTTTTAATTGCATACAAGGCTACTTTCCGAAGAAGACATATTTCAAGTTTTTTGTAGTCTTTTAATATAAATGAAGAAATAACAGTCATTATGACAATGTTCTAAAAATGAATCGCAGCTTTATAAAAGCTAAAAGTTGATTGGATGATGAAAATGTCAAAAGAACTCAACCACAAAAGATTTATATTTGATTTTTTTAAATGCTATTATCTGTCAAATTTAACTTGCTTACTGGGATTAATACAAACCTCATACATCACTGTGAGATTTAATATTATTTACTTGCTTAGTAGAATTATTATTCCACTTGTTTCTCTGAGATGAGAATTATGATATTTAAAACTATATGCTCATATGTATAGCATATCAATGAGGTTTATCATGTCTTCCTGTGATGGTTAATTTTAGAAAAAATTGTCATCATCACAATTTTTTTCTGGATTTTACTCAGAGTTGACTTCATCTTCTTTATAAAAGGAGACTTAACTGATAAACTTGTGAGTTTCAGTAAAATTCAAGATAATCCTATACAACTTATGCGTGGAAAAATGTTCCAGCCATTTAATATTAATGGAGAAAAAAGAGTAATCTACCTAGAGTTATTGCAACTTAGTCTGCTTCAAAGTATTCCCGTTGGGACTTCACACACTTATCCCAACATCCCTTCCACTCTTCAACACAATATACAGAATCATCTTCCAGGATTAGTATCAAGTTGAAGAGAGTCAAATCTGGACTCTAGGTGGGGTGCCAGACTTGGGTCATGAAATATTTTGTCAAAATAATCCTCCCTTTGGATTTGAAGAAAGTCAAAATATTCAAATTGGCTGGATACTTTTCAGTCAATCTCTAGATCTTCATTTAATTCAAGATTCCCCAATGTGGTTGATATTAGCCCCTGGGGCTCAATGAGACTATCCAATGGGTCAATAAATGCCTTGGGGATTAAAAAGGCTGTCAATAAATGCTTGTGTGCCAAAAGATGGCTGAAAGGCTTACAACCAAATATCAGTCCCCTTGCTCATCAAACAAACAAATGTTCTTCATTATTATTATTATTTATTGTTTGTGCTCCAACTGCATCACCTGAGTGCACAAGAAATGCAGTGGCATCACTGGTGATCTAACAGAACTACCTCATTACATCTGCTCTAGATGCCACAACAAAGCATACCCTATTGATGGCAAGCCCTCTACCCAAGTCACTTTGGACTGTTCAGAAATGGATACTGAGCCCTGTTTCGGTTATCTTGGGGATATGCTTTGCGCAGGTGGAGGTTGCAAGCTCGCCATTATAACCAGGTGCTCTGTAGCTTGGGGGAAATTCAAAAACTCCTACTCGTTCTCACATCCAAACATACATTGTTGAGAACTTGTGGCAAATTGTTCTCTGCATGTGTACAGTCTGCACTGCTCCATAGTAGTGAGACTTTAGCACCAAGTGTGTTGGTCATGCGGTGGCTTTGTGACAATGACCGCTTGATGATTCATTGGATCTGCTGCACCAAGCCTCAGTATGAAACCCCTTCATCTGAGTTATTAACTATTGAGGATATAACATCAGTGCTGCACACCTGTCATCTTAGATGGTTTGGTCACATCCAACGAGCTCTGTTATGCATTAGGACTGTCTCAGAGTTCAGGGATCAAGGTCACAGAGGTCGAGGTAGACCTAGGAAGATGTGAAAGGATTGCAGGAGTGTGGCCTCGCCAACATTAGCTTGCTTGACAGGGATTATTGGAAAAAAAGGAGTGAGAGCTAGCTAACTGCTACCTACCCCAGTGACTGGGAAACCCACAGCAGTATAATCAAAGCTCTGGATCTTGACTTGACTCTTGCTTGCTGGCTTGGGTATGTGCTGGATGGGAGGATTCTTTGTCAATCTCAAGAAACCTTGTTTTTGTGCTGAAAGAGTTATGGTGAACTGGTCACCGGCAAGAGGGCATGAGGGCGACCTCATCTTCATTTCAAGGACATCTGCAAAAGGTAAATGAGGGTGATGGACATGGCCATCGATAGGTGGGAAGACATCACCAGCAAGGAGAACCATGCTTGACAGAGAAAAAAGGTGTCATCAGGGGAATGCCTCTTCACATGCATTCATTGCAATCAAGGCTGTCACTCCCATTTGGGTCTGTACAACTATAACAGAGGCTGCACCGCCATCAACAGATGAGGCATAACTCTTTGGGTGCAGAACCAAAGTTTCTTGAGACCAATGGATACCACAAAAATTATCAGCATGGTAGCTCAGAAAACTCACACTGATCATTATGATAAGAACTCCTGAAATTGTTGGTGGGGACCTCAGACCCAAGACGAAGGCCTACATCAAGTTCCTTGAGGAGGTAGTGCTAGCCTGGATCAAAGTGTGGCTGCTGGAAGTCCCTATATCTGGCAAAAGGACTCTGCACCATGCCACACAAAGAGGAGAACCCAGTCATGGCTGTCAAACAATTTCTGCACTATATCATCCATTACATATGGTCCAGCATTTTCTTTTAATAATTGTTTACCCAATACAAGAGCCACTCAATTTAGAGGGTTACTGATTGAGTTTGTTCAATGAATGCAAGAGGAGGTGGTAAGAACTGCAGTTTATGAGGATATGTAGGAAAGATAATGGTTAACTTAAGGTTTTACTTAAGAGGGTACAAGCAAAAATGATACAGGCAAGAATATTAATAAGATCCCTGACCAGCCCCTATTTACAAGAGATTAAAAAGATCAATAGATATGTCTGTCAGTGGTAGACCTGTCTGAAACCTGTGTTTCTCGGATGATATTGACCTTATACCAGGCAGTAACACTGAACTGCAAGACCTGACCAATAAACTTGATGAAAGAAATGCTATATATGGGATGGAAATCAAAACAGAGAAATCCAAAGTAATGGTGAACAGCACAAGCAACATCAGTGTCAGCATTACCATGGATGGCAAACCACTGGATGATGTGTCCAGCTTCAAATACTTTGGAGTAATCCTGACAAAAGATGGTACCTGCAACATAGAAATCCACACATGGATTGCCATAACCACAGCAGTGATAACCAGACTGGAAAAGGATATGGAAGAGCAACATCAGCTTCCAAACCAAGTTCAAGTTCTACAAATCACTGGTCGTATCCATCCTCTTGTACAGGTGTGAAATTTGTATACTACACTCCTTCTTGAGGCAGGAAAAAGGATCCAGGTGTTCGAGAACAAATGCTTGAGAAAGCTCCTCCACATCTCCTACTAAGAGCACTAAACCAATGACTATGTATGGATTAAGGTCAAAAGTCTTATGGGCTGACAGGAATCTATCCTCTCCACTATCAAGCATTGGAAGTATGTTGGCCTCTGCAAGACCATCATGCAAGGTGCTGTTGAAGATGGACACAAGTGGGGATATCAACGCAAAAGCTGGTCAGAAAACATCAAAGGGTAGATGGACATAAAAATGCTGGATCTCCTGAGAGCCACCCCCAATAGATCATCTTGTAGAAGTTTGTTTGTTTCTTCCGCCCTTAGGTCCCCCTGATGACTGACACAGTCAAGGGACTGATAATGATGAAAAGATCACACTGTATGAGAATATAATGATTGCAAATGGAATCTAAATACTTCATGTATTAAGCATTACAACACAGGAGTTTAAGTAAATAGAATGCATATATTTAAGACTCAGTAAGGCATAGTACTGAATGGAAAGCAAAATGATGATGATGATGGGGGTGGTGATGAAAAAGGAGAGATGGCTCTCTCATGGCTTCTGATACAAAAACTAGACAAGAACATTAATAAGAGATTAATAATGTTTACAAGAGATTAAAAATAATTGTGCTGTGTTAGTATTATCAATGTCTTGTTACATCAAGGGCCCCACAGCCAGTCTCCAAGATCATTTCTGGAAAAACCATGACATTAATTTCAATGTTGATGTATTATTCTTGACAAAAAAAAAAAGAGATATTACCAAGAAGAATTCCTTGCTTTTATATGCATTCTTGGATTATGAAGGAAAAAACTAAACTAAATATTTTACATATGCTTTAAAAGAAATTTATTTATTTATTTTTATTTTTAATTTTTTTTTTCTTTGGTTGGGGGAGTCAAAGTTAAAGGGTTTGACTTTTACACAAGTATATACAACATTTGTTTTGAAGTAAATTAAAGAATTTTTTTTACCTCGAATTCTTTAGAACAAAGGGAGGCTTTGGATTTGTTTTTTTTTCAAATAAAAATAAAAATGGACAAATATTTAACAAAAATATCATAATGGACAAATATCAAAAAATATTTAACAAAAATATGATAATAATGGACAAATATCAAAAAATATTTAACGAAAATATGATAATACTGGACAAATATCAAACTATGTGCATTGAAAGAGTTTTTATAAAAATTAAAATAATTTATTATTGCAAGAGAAAAAATTGATGTAATATCAAACCCATACAATCATTCAAATAAAAATTGAAACATAAAAAATAACATTTTTATGCAAAAATAAAAAACAAACTTGACTTTATCTACAAGTTGTTATATTTAAAATTAAATTTAAAAGTATTTCATTTTTTTCAAACATTTTTTAAACTTGTGAAAATTTACTGTATATTGCTTTCATTCTGATGTACATTTTTTTCTCTCTCTCTGTCATTTTACAGATTAAAAATCATTTATAACTTTTCATTCTTTCTTTTTACTGGACATCATCAGAAAAAATACAGTAAGGAAAAACAGCAAAGAATGATAAAGATCACCAAATTTGTTAGAAATATCAGTCTCCCTATAAAATTAAATATCTGTGAAGTGTTCAAACAGAGGACGGAAAGTGCAACACTCAGATCCAAAGACGTATTGGGATGGCCAAAGATGCATTCCAAAAGCTAAGCCGAGTATTAAGAGACAGAAAAATTTTGTTAGAAACAGAGAAAAGAATACTGAACTGTTACGTGATATCTGTACTCCTATATAGGAACGAATGCTGAATAATCTCCTCACAGATGAAGAAGAGACTTGAAGCAACAGAAATGTGGTTCTGCAAAAAGATGCTGAGAACACCATAAATAAAGTTTTAGAGAAAATGGAAACGAAAAGGACACTTATCAGAAAGAAATAGTTGAAATTTTTAGGGCACATAATGAGAAAAGAGGGCTTGGAAAATTTGATACTCACAGGACAGATTGAAGGCAAGAGGAACAGAAGAAAGCAAAACATAACCTACCTAGCGAGCTTATGTGAATTGGTGACAGAACAGGGATTAAGAGGGATAACCAAAAAACAAAATTTATTAAGAGCTACAAAGGACAGGAAATTGTGGAAAGCCATGATTGCCAATATCCTGACAGCACATAGAAGAAGTACTTCATCAAGGCCCAGTATTTTCTTTTAATAACTGCTTACCCAATATAAGACCCAAGAGCCACTCAAGGTAGAGGGTTTCTGATTGAGTTCGTTCAATGAATGCAAGCAGAGGAGGGAAGAATTGCAGTTCATGAGGATATGTAGGAAAGATAATTGTAAACTCTAGACTTGAAGATTGTACTTATTGGGGAAGCATTCTCTTGGGAGTCTGTTCCATAAAGTAGTGGCTCTTGAGACAAAGCTGTCCAAATAGAACCTCTTTCTTACTAATAAGGGAGTTGGGATACTTCACAATGAATGTGGCATGGCAGGTCTTAGCTGTGAAGGCCATAATTGGTGGAACTAAGGAATGTAGAATATCAGAACATTTGCCATGGAAATAGCAGTAGAGTAGCAAGAGACTTGTATTTGCATACTAATATTACAGAGCATTACTGCTGTGGTGGGTTTGATCTTCATTGGGTGACCCACACTAGTGGCCTTGTGTTGTTTTAAGCTAAGGCTATTAAATGTTTATACTCAAAACAACCAAGATGAAGATACTAGTCTGAACAATTTCTGGTATAATGAGAAGATAAAGACTGCACCAGCCAAAGATTTGTGATCAAAACAACTAAGATGAGGATACTAGTCTGTACAATTTATAAAATAATAACAACGCAAGGATAGGTGGAGACTGCACCAGCTGAAAGTTTGTGATCAAAACAACCAAAATGAAGATACTAGTCTCTATAATATATGCTATAATGACAACACAAATAAGGCTGCATCAAGATGAGGATGCTAGTCTGTACAATTTATGATATAATGTGAACATAAAGAAGGCTGGAGACTGCACCAGCCAAAGGGTTGTGATTAAAACAACCAAGATGAAGATACTAGTCTGTATTTTATTAAATATGCATAATATTCCATTTCAGGACTTTAAACAGCACAAATGCAGCTACTGAATACAATATTGAAAATCTAGTAATCAAGACAAAAAGATCAGGATACTAGTCTGAATAAAACATGGAATAATAATTTACTGGACACTCCCATTGATTTCACTGCATGAGGGTAAAGCAACTCAGTTCCTAGAAACTGACATCCAGACTACCCACGTAAATCATTTGATTATAGTGGTGAAGGCTTGTGCAGAACCAACCAAACTTTTTGGAAGAGCCAAATATAGAGACCTGGTGCACAAAGTCCCCAAACAACCCTCTACAATTCAGAGTTGTCCTTCTCCTAGACCAATTGCCATTTAAGGCTAAAGAATCCAGTCTGCCCTGCTATTTACCCATAACTGGGGGTGGGGGTGGAGAAGAGGAGGATTCATACTTTTCCAAGGCTATTAGCACGTAAGCGAATGTAATGGATCCGACTGGAATTCAAACTTGGCTCTCTGATTCCTCAATGTATCTTTGAAGAACTTCCAGAAACTATTAAGATACGAGGATCTTGAAGTGGAAATCTAAGAAATGTGGCACATGAGAACACCAATAATTCCATTTGTAGTTGGAGCCCTCAGATTGATTGGAAAAGGTTTCCGATAGACTCATTGAAGGGATCCCCTGTAGCCCATGCCTTAAAGAAATACAAAATATTGTACTCACAATTACAGCTCACACATTACAAAGAGCTTTATCTATGTAAAATGTGTGTGATCTTAGGTTTTTGATTAGTGGAAGATGTCATGAAGCTATTTCTGTCTCTGGAAAGAAATGTGTATGCAGCAGAAATCCAAGGATGAATAAGACAAAATAACAGTAATAATATATCAATATTACAGTGCACCAAATACTGAAAAATGGTAGGAGCATCACCCTGAATGATTCATAAAAGGGCATAGGATTTTACCATTCATACTAACAGACATCATTGTGATTAAAGACTACAAACAAAAAAATATCTTCTTTTAGATATTGTAGTGATATCAGATAAAAATATATCTGTTAAAGAATAAAAATAAATAATTTTCAGGATCTCAACATTGAAAAATATGGTACCGTAAAACTAGTTTTACCTACAATGATTGGGTGGGGTGGTTTTTTAAGGGTGGCTTAGATGTGGCACAAGGCCAAAAGTAAGGATCAAACTCACTTCAGTCGTAATTGATCTAGCAAGACATGCATAACCATTACACTACATTGAGGTGCTCTAAAATGATTTTCTATGCGTAGCTGAGATGTGGTACAAGGCCAAAATTAAGGGGCACCCAGTGAGGATCGAACTCACTATTCAGTCATAATTGACCGATCAAGACAAGCTTGCTAACCATTAAGTCGAAGTGCCCCAAAACGATTTACTAAGCATAGCATAGTTTTGGCACATGGCTAAAAATATGGAAACACCCAATGAGGATTGAATGCACTGCTTAGTCATAATTGATCTAGTGCAGTGTTTCTCAACCTTTTTAAGCAACAGCACGCCTAGGAGCAAATGAAAATACCACAGCATACTTGGCAAAATTTTTAAAGGGTATACATTTAAATGTTATGAAATAAAACCATAGATTTAAAAAAAAATACACACACAAATCTAAACTTACTTTATTTCAATGTTTCTATTCAACTAGTTGTGCGGCTTATTTAGTAAAATACTAATGCTGTACCATTACTACTGCCATACACACATATATACGTACCGGGCGCGATGAGTAAATTGTCGCCATTTTTTATTTTTAATTTTGCACATAAATGTTGTTTGTTTTTGATTTTGTTGACTGCAAGTTGTAGAGTCAGTCTGGCACTGTTTGTGAGAAAAAGTGTACCATGATGCAATTCTCTCCATCAGAAGTTCAGAAACGGCATGCTGTACTGCTTGGCATTCACACTGGAAGCTCTAATGCGAACATTTTGGGTTTCAATCTGGGGACAGTGCATAGGATTCAGAAAGAGTTGGATGACTCTAATGGTGATTATGAAGGTACGGCAACCCAGAAAACACTCTGGTTGTTCTGATAAGAATTCCTGAAATTTTGGTGAGGGTCTCAGACTCAACATAGTTTTGGTTTGGTTTTACAGCATATCAACCTCAATGGGTTATTTAACTCCGACGAACTTTTTATTGTTGGTAATATTTTTTTCTCAATTTATTTCTGGTAATATTTTTCCTTCAAAACATTTATTTCTAGTAAAATTTTTCCTTCAAAAAATCTATTTCTGGTAAAAATCTTCCTTCAAAAAATCTATTTCTGGTAAAAATCTTCCTTCAAAAAATCTATTTCTGGTAAAAATCTTCCTTCAAAAAATCTATTTCTGGTAAAAATCTTCCTTCAAAAAATCTATTTCTGGTAAAAATCTTCCTTCAAAAAATCTATTTCTGGTAAAAATCTTCCTTCAAAAAATCTATTTCTGGTAAAAATCTTCCTTCAAAAAATCTATTTCTGGTAATGCTTTTCTTTCAAATATGTATCACTGGTAATATTTTTCCTTTTTCAAAAAATGTTCAGCTGGTAATATATATTTTTCTTTTTTTTTTTCAAAAATATATTGCTTGTTTTTCCAAAAACGTATAGCTGGTAATATTATTTTTTTTAAAAACGTATAGCTGGTAATATTTTTCTTTTTTCAAACATATAGCTGACAATATTATCTTTTCAAAAATGTATAGCTGGTAATATTGTTTTTTCAAAAACGTATAGCTGGTAATATTGTTTTTTCAAAAACATATAGCTGGTAATATTATTTTTCAAAAATGTATAGCTGGTAATTATTTTTTCAAAAACATATACCTGGTAATATCATTTTTTCAAAAACGCACTGCTGGCAACATTATTCTTTCGAAAACGTATAGCTGGTAATACTATTTTTCCAAAAACGGTATAGCTGACAACCTTATTTTTTCAAAAACGGCCTTTCTGTTGGACGTAGTTTATCATTATACCCAAGGCGTGGATGTAGTTTATCCCCATACCCGGGATGCGGATGTAGTTTATCGTCATACCCAGGACGTGACTCAGCATAGAGGCCTACATCAAGTGTCTTGAGGATGTAATGATGCCCTGGGTCAAGAGAGTAGCAGCTGGAAGACCCTATGTCTGGCAACAGGACTCTGCACCATGGAGAACACGGTCATGGTTGTCAGACAATTTCTGCGAACGCATCACTCCTTACATTTGGCCATCTAACTCCTCAAACTGCAACCTTCTTGATTATTATGTGTGGGGCGCAGTTGAGCGAGAGACCAACAAAACTCCTTGTAAGACCAAAGATGAACTGAAGGCAAGGATTATAACATCACCAACTTAAACAAGGAGACTGTCTAGAAGAATTGCAGGAGATTCTGAAATCATCTGGAGGGTGTGGTTGAAGCAAATGGCAATTTTATTGAATAAATTTATTCTTTAGTATTTGAAGATATTTTTGTGTCATTTGGGTAAATATATCCGTTAAAATAAGGTGGCAGTGTTATTTTCATTTTCATTAATTAGATGACATGAGAATTGCACTGCACACTGCAGCCCACTGATCTAGCAAAACAAGGTTGCTAACCATTGCACCATGTTGAAGTGTCCAATAATAATTTGGTGTAAGCAAGAAAGGTACACACATGACCATTAACAAGATCATTGGTAGTTACTGTTTAGAAGAGATTAAAAATTGCACCGTGCAGAGCTGCTCACCAGTTCAAAGGAGTATTATCAATGTAAAGAAAATATAAACTTTGTATATGTTAAGTATCACTTAACATCAGAATTTATGCAAACAGAATGGTAATGGTGGTAATGGTAGTAGCCATTTCCTTATAAGGAAACTTTCAGCATTCCCTGACTGAGCAGCCAGTGCTACATTCAGTTTAAATTTATAAAATCTTTCTCTTAAAATAATTTTTCAGGAAGATAGGGTTTTTGTTTTCCCACTAGCTGTTATCACTCTTTCCAGGTGTTGCAAAAAGGTACATCTGTTTGGAGTATCACTTGTACCCAGTCTTTTTTTTATCACAATTAATGAGACTATTGCAAAACTCTGCACACAAAGCACAACCACACGACTCATTGGCTTCTGCTGTTGTCTCGCTCATGCTCATTTCATGAAGTGGCTGAGGTCTGGAAATTTGCATAAGCCACAAATTCGTTTCACAAATTCTCAAAGCTACTGTCTTTTTTCCTGAGTATCTTGCATGCCAGACATGTATGAGCATATTTTGTTCTGGGAGGTAAGCCATTTTCTCTTCTATACCAGTATCGATGGGAGCTTTCTTGCTAACTTTTTGTTTGAAGCAGTGTGGACTCTCAACATTTTGATTATGTCATTATGCATATATTTGCTACTTTGCCATACCATAGTTTTCAGTAAGCAAGGCTGAATTATCCTTTATTCTAGTATAGGCTGCAGCCTAAGACCCAGGCCCGGATTATCCTTTAGGCTGGTACAGGCTGCAGCTTAGAGTCCCTCAATCACTTATAAAGTAGTGATTTTAATTTTCTAGATGTTATAACTTCTAAATAGTTCCATAAACTGAAATGATATCAATATGACAAACTCATATTTATTTGACTTTGCAGGAAGTAAAGCAAAGAAAAGAATGTTTTAGTTTGTGTCATTGTGTTTCATGTAGATAACATGTTTGATTTTAGTTCAGAATGTTTAAATCTTAGACATGTTTTCAAGTAATAATTTTAATTTTCTCGATGTTTTTACTTCTAAGTAGTTTCATAAACTGAAATGATATCAATATAACAAACTCATCTTTATTTTGATTGGTTCATTGTTATAATCCTGGTTATGAAAAATCTAGGGCCTCAAAATCTAGGGATCCTCCAACCAAGGTGTATAATATTTTTGACATTGTCATAGGCCTTTTTACACATGCTGTCATAATGCATTGTAGACTCCAAACAACCCATTAGTAATTTTAAATACCCATCATCATCCTCAGCTTAAACTCAAATTGTTTAATTTAACACTCTTCCATTTCTCTCTACTTGTAAGAATGGGGGATTTAGTGGGGCCTCACAAGTGAAATAGCCTAGGGCCTCTCTTCATCTAAATTCAGTCCTCGCTACATAGGAGGTGCCTTGCTAGGAGTACACACAGTTTTGAATTCAGAGTTTTCCTTCTCCTAGACTGGTTGCCATCCGAGGCTATAAAACCCAGTCTATCCTACTATTTATCGATAGCTCTATTATTGTATAGTATTATCCTACATCAAAGTTTATAAGTTAAGTTTTTTTTTTTAAGCATTTAACCCCAAGCAAGGCGGGATGCCACTAGTACGCAGGGGGTTACAGAGTGGGAGTGAGAGTAAAGAGGTGTGATGGAGGAAGGCATGAAGAGACGGGCAGGAGATAGTTCAGGACATCTGGAAATGTAGATTGACATTACATTTGAATAGTTGGATATTATAGCTATCAGGGAAACAAGTAATAGGAAGGGAATTCCACAGATGGGAGGTGTGGGACATGAAGCTATTGGAGTAGAAGAGACGGCCTCATTTAACCATTTCGACAGTGAAAGGGTGGGACCAAGATGCCAACCTAGTAGCACGCTTAAATTCATGCAGTCTGGAAACGAGCAACAGTAGCAGTTACCGTGAAAGTATTTGTAGAAAATACAGAGGGAGGCGATGGCAACTGAAGATGAGATGCCAGATCAGGACCAACCTCATTGCTTATCCATCTCTGGATCTTGTTGAGGACCTTAAGGTGAACAGAGGGGGTATTGTAAATTAGTTTTAGTCATAACTAACCATAATTTATCTACCAACTGCCTTTCAGGCATCAGGCATTTATCAACACCTTGTATAGTTCCATTGGTCCCCAGCGGTTGATGTTGACCACTTTGGTGATCCTTGAATTAGATGAAAATCTAGGGATTCCATGGACAGTCTAGAAAGTATCCAGCCACTTTGGAGGGTTTATTTGATGAACTGTAGCAAGGATATTAATATATTGTTGGAAATTGGTGAGTTTTAACCATAAGTCCCCACACTCTCCTAGATTCAGTCTCTTCCTTTGCTTACTTAGAGTGGGTCTCAAGTCCAGTATCTATGGCTCTCTTTAGTATAAATGGGGGTTACCTTCCTAAACTTTTGTTTGAAATCATGTGAGAGATCATCATCTTGATTATATCATTATTTTCTCTTCAAGCTAATGTGCTTAGTTTATTAAAGCTATAAACATTTGTCTAGTACAATTTTTCTCTGCGATGGACTTGAGAACCATGTTTTTCCTTGTTTCCTTGTAAGGAAACAGCTAATATTATCATTACTATTTATTTATTTCTGGCTGTATCTGATGTGCTATCCAGAAGTTCAGGGATTTCCTAAGTGCTAACGTATTTTCCTGAATATGAAATCTCTGGTCCTTTTGCACAATTTTGTCCCTTTTCATATTCCGTGTTATTGCAATCCATCGAATCTAGCATGAACAGCAACCCAGAGGTACAGGGTAATTTTTCTGTCTTGCAAGATTCAATGATTATTTCTACATATTTGATTGGTTCCCCCTGACCAGAGCTTTTCAACCACAATGACAACAAATGACAATAACAACTTATACAGCTCAAACATTTGACTGCTAATAAAATCTCAGACTGCCCAAAACATTCATGAAGTTCATATTGAGAATTGCAAAGTCTCAAAGAAGAAGAAGAATATGAAGAAGAAGAAGAAGAATTAGTTGAAATAAAATTAAAGAGAGAGAGAGAGAGAGAATGAAAGAATGAATGAATGATGTGAGGGGGAGAGCATATTTGTTGTTTTTCTCTTCGCCATCTTCTGATTCGGTGCCGGCATTTTCCACTGCAAATACTCATGACACTCGTGCCAAGTATTGCTCGTCAATATCAGGCCAGGATTACTGGAAAGCTTCCGTTCTGCTATTTCCAATGTCTGCAGCTCCGACCGGATGTGCAATCATGGCCAGATATTAATTAAATGCCTGACACTCTGGGCGGCCCTGAAAACTTGCCAGAGGTGGGGGATGGTAGGAGTGGCATGTTCATCACAACAGGGGAAAGCTCATTTGGAACAAACAAGCAGGCCGCACGTTGCAAGGTGTGGTTATGTTTACATGTGGCTGGTGCTGTTAAAATGCATGCATGGACATGTCATAGCGTGGTGGCACAATTCTCTGAATGTTTATTGACAGGCACACACACACACACACACACACACACACACACACACACATATATATATAATATATATGTAATTTCATTCTTCAATCTACTATATCTACATATATATATATATATATATATATATATATAAGTTTTATTCTTTAGTCTACTATATCTATACTATATATATCTAGATATCTATATATATTTGTAGATATATATATATATATTTGTAGATATACATATAAATATATATTTGTAGATATATAATATGTAGATATATACGTATATATATATAATTTCATTCTTCAATGTACTATATCTAGATAAATATATATGTAAATATATATATGTATTTGTAGATATATATATATATGTATATATATATATGTATATATATATATATATATATATGTATATACATATGTATATATATATATATATATATATACATATATATATGTATATATATATATATATATATATATATATATATATATATATTGTCATCCACAGACAGACTGTTTCGCTGTATCACAGCTCTTCAGTGTGGCTAGACATCCGGTTGCCTCTGGCTAGAATCGAAAACCCGCTGAATTCGCGTCAGTCGGAAAATATTTATATATATATATATATATATATATATATATATATATATAAATAAAATTTCATTCTTCAATCTATTATATCTACATATGTATATATATATCCAATGCAATCAGAATGAAAGTAATATATAAATCCTAATGTTCACACCATTAATCCAAAAGAGGGCTCGATACTGATAGTAGAGTAATGATTATTTATTATAATTTTATCATATAGACAAAAACAGTTTACTCACTACAATGATGCAACTTTGTTTTGGTGCATTTCAATTGCACCTCGACAGGTGAGAACCAAAAATGATTATGAGCAATTCTGCTTGTGGGTAAGCCATATTTGAAATGTCACTTCCTTTTTTTCCATCTGTTTGAGAATAAAATATACATAAAGCAAAAAGGTGATGTTGTGAAACAATCATGCATGTTGATAGCAAGAAAGTGATGATAGTCTGTTTACATGGAAGATTTCCAAGCAACGATAAAATCATGCATATAAGACACTGGAAGCGAAAATCGCACCGCAGCTCATGACGTCACACATGACCACGTGAGAGTGAATTCGAGAAGTATTAAGTATTGGAAGCTGTTGGTATAAACCAATGGTTTCTGTTACCAATTATAGGCATTTAAGAATATTTATGGAGATTTCATAAATGCCTCTAATTGCTAACAGAAGCCATTAGTTTCGGTTTACGAACATTTCGGGTTACGAACGGCCTTCAGGAACGAATTAAATTTGTGAACCGAGGTTCCACTATATATATATATATATATATATATATATATATATATGTGTGTGTGTGTGCGTAATCCTTTATATGTGCCTTTCATTGTATCTATCTGTTGTCGTGTTTGTTTTAAGGGTCGTGGACACCTATTTCCTGTTTCGTCACTTTTTTGCGTGTTTATATATCTAAATATGTCTACGTGTTTGTGTATTATAATCTGATTGTATATGTATTGTCTTTTTCAAGATTTCACCCTCCCCTGCCCACATCATCACTTCAAATGTATCTAAGTTGTAATGAAGCTCAGAGCAACATTAGATTTTAACGTTTATTCTAACTTAATTTTTGGCCTTTCAATAAAGACAATAACAAAACATATGTATTTTTTCTCAGTTTCTTTAAATAATTTTATAATTTTTTAAACTTAATACAGATTAAATTTAAAATTTAAAATTGGTAATTTATTAATTAGTTTGAATGAATTCTATTTTAGTCTAACCCTAACATTAAAGCATTAATTAATTATTATAACCAAGGTTCATTGTCAAGTTTTTCGAATTCTCATATACTTGTATTTTGATTGGTCATTCCAGCTTTTGTAACAGCTTTTCCCCTAGCGAGGGTTGTTTGATTGATTTGAACCTTTTAAAACCCTTTATTCTACATTCAACACCCTCACTTGATAAGACACCAGAAGTGTTGAAACAAAATGGCTATTTTTGTAGTGATTTTATAACATATTTATGTT
>OZ038479.1:117982051-118027051 GCA_964036315.1 Acanthosepion esculentum
ATATTTTCTACTTTTATATATATATATATATATATTTTCTACTTTTATATATTTATATATATATATATATATATTTTTTACTTATATATATATATATATATATATATATATATATATATATATATATTCTTTATTATTTATTATTATTAAAAATACATCACCAAAAACCTTTTCCACTTTGTCATACATCTTTCATTCAAAACTACTCTTAATATATAAAAATTTGTATATTGTTATCCCATACATACATGTAGATATATATATAGATATAAATATATATTGCATAATTCGTAATAAACGATTTTCTATTCAAATAAACTGTCAAACTCAATAAACAGGTACTTTTATTAAATTTTAAAAAAATATTACCTAAAACAGTCTCTGAGTTTGGAGTTTATTTGCTTGCCTATTTGCTTGTCTAATCAAGATTAAATATAACTTTGTTCAGTCATTCTAGAAATGCTGGTTAGATATGTTATACCAAAATGGCAAAAGGCAGAATGTTATAAAAATAGATAAAGCTTGTCTTGCATGCTACTATTATAATAGACCGAACCTCCTACAATGACAATCACAGACTACATTCAAACCCCAAAATTACTTGTTTTTATATTCTGTACATGCAATCTGTATACTGATCCAGAATTTGACACGCTAATATTTTTCTGATTCCCAAATCATATTGTCTAAGAATTTCCACCTTTTCAGACCTGAGCAATATCTTGAGAGAAAGAAACACAAAGGTCATATTTGTCTCAAATATTTCTCTGATATTCTAGCTATGTGCTTTTGAGAAGAAAAGCAATGCTGTGCCAAAGTGATCTTGGTTTGATGATAATAGAGGAAGGGTAACAAGAGAGTTGAAGCATCCGATATTAAACTCAAAATGCTGGATTTCTTTCCTATGTAATTCAAGGAGAATGGATTCAACCAGTAACTGCATTTTGCAATATTTGTTTCTGAACTGGAATCACTAAAGCTTAGAAGAACTAAGATTGGGTTAGTCAAAAATGATTGTCCAATTTTTCTCTCCAGAATTTATCTTACAGACTTCCAGTTATCCATGTTTTGAATATTGCTGCTGCATATAGTCTGGTGCTGTTGCTATATATTCAGAGAATCTTGATAAAATCCAAAGAATCTGCAATGATAATGGTCCTGACCTGGCTTCAGTCAGCTTCTTATTGCTGTAATATAGCTTCCCTGTGCCTATTCATTTGCCCATGCTTAGAATATTGCTGCCACATATGGTCTGGTGCTCCTGCTATTTGATAAAAATCAGCAATATTATTGGCCCTGATGTGGCATCTCTGCTTCAGTCACTTTCCCACTGCCATAAAGTCACTTATTTGTGCTTTTTCTATAAATACTTTCATGGTAATTGTTTAGATGAGCTCTTTGCTATGGTACCTAGAATTTCTCTTCAACATACATTTGAGTTGGCTAGATGCAACTATAAATTTTCTACTAACAGTTACTTTTCCAATACCTCTCACTTGTAGAACTCCCTTCCGGCTCCATGTTTTTCAGCCAAATATAAACTTCAAAAATTTAAATGCAGTGTAAATCGCTATCTACTGTCACCCTGATTAATCTTTTCTCTTCCCACTCATTATAATGTTTCTGTTCCTTCTTCCACACCCAATAACCCCATGCGTCTTAGAGGCTTTACTGCCATGATTAGGGTGATACTGATTAAAGAAAAAAGTAATATACAGAATAGAGATCTGATTTTCAAATTTGTTTCTTACATTTATTGTTCAGTACGTAATTGTATATACTTTTAGAAATATACACTTATTTAATATAACATAGACATACACCCTTATGCAAATTAATTGAAAAAAACACTTTAGTTTACTTTCTTTCACCATACAGTCAGTTTTAGACCCCCTGGAGTAACAGGGTATAATCGATTTCTATTTTTATCTCAGATGAAATTTGTTTGACTTTGAAAAATATTGTGTCATCCATGATTGCATCAGATTTTCATCACACACAGACACTATTGTCTTGACTGTCGATTAGTTGTCCTATGGCCATTGTCTGAGATGGACATTACTCCAAGGGAGCATATGAACAGTGTAATGCTGCACGAGCACAATGACGAGCCTTACCAGTAACCAAATCAAAGTACTATCGACTGGCTCCTGATTTAAATCCAATTGAGAATATGTGGTTAATCTGCAAGGAAGGACTTCATGGAATGGACATACGAAGTACTAACATGTGCTCTGGGTCATGTTTTATTGGAAATATATGAAAAAAAAGTAAATAATAATGGAATTATTCATTTTGTTTCAATTCATTTTCACAATGGTGCAAATATGAGTGGTTAATTCCAATTCTAATCATCAGTTTTTAAAACAATAAACATTGCTGAAGAGTTAAGGTAGTTAAAAAAGTTGTGTCATAAAAAAATATCCTTTTAACACTCTGTCTTAGTGTGAGCATGAAGGTCCATGTTTGCCAACATTATTAAGGAAAAAAGGAGTATAACTAAATGAAAATTATGAAGAGAGAAAATAACAGTGCATTTAAATTTAAAAAATTAATAAAAATTAATAAATGAATTGAAAAATAAATAATGCAAACCAAAGTGTAATCAGAGAGTTCAAATTCTTGGTTAGTCATTTGCGTTCACTTTTACACAAATGACTCCGTCTCTTCGACCTCTATCTATGGGTTAAATAGCAAGGTAGATGGTATTCTCTAATCTTTGGTGGCCACTTTTCTTAAACTCTGAATTCTAAATCATGTCAAAGGAAATGGGAGACCACTCCACTATCGTTAACCAGAAGTCATGGCAATTCACAGAAAAGGAATCTGTGGAGAGTCCTAATTGCCTACGTTCTGAAGGGGCATAAGATTTTGGGAGAAGGAATAGAGTGGCTCTATTTAATATATATATATATATATATATATATATATATATAAATATATATATATATATATATATATATATATAACCAGTATATATATATATATATATAACCAGTATATATATATATAACCAGTATATATATATATATATATAACCAGTATATATATATATATATAACCAGTATTTATATATATATATATATATATATATATATATATAACCAGTATATATATATATATAACCAGTATATATATATATATATATATAACCAGTATATATATATATATATAACCAGTATATATATATATATATATATATATATATATATATATAACCAGTATATATATTTACCAATTGTAACAGCAAAGTTGTCCAATTCATGTTACGGCATCATTATCCTTACTACAAAATGTTTCATATCTGAAAAAAAAAACAAAAAAAAATGAGTTTCTTCTTCCCAGGTTTTCAGATAAGACGTTTAGCCATCTTGGCACCATCTGTCGTAAGAATCACTGAAAAACCCTTTGAGTTATTTCGCTAGAAAGAGAACAGGTTAAAATAATTTTGGGTCAGCCCCACTATCTTCCCAACTGACCAATGGTGAGAAGAAAACAGATCATTCAGGCCTTCAGTAATAGTACCAACATTCATACTCTGGCTTCTATTTTCAAAGTCCATTCAAGAACCATCAAGAGAATGGTAAATAAGTTTCAAAATGAGGGAACAGTAGAGAGGAAAACTGGATCGGGACGGAAGAGGGATCATCATTTCAACTTAGAGCTAAAGAGATCGATTAGAAAAGATCCAACTCAATCCATAAGAGGTTTGGCATATGGGAGAGTAATTTCAGCTATGACAGTCCAAAGGGCAGTGAAAAAAAAATTGAAAATGAAATTGCATGTGAAACCTGTGAAGCACTTTGTTACTCTAGGACTGAAAGTTACAGAGTTACGGAGGCTGAAGATCATCTTCAAGTGGCAAAATGATCCTGAAATAATATATATATATATATATATATATATATATATATATGTGTGTAATTTGGCAGCAACTTTTCTTTCAAACATGTAGTGTTGAATGTTAAAGACAACATAGTCTTACATATTTTCTTTTGAATTTTCTCATATTCTCTAATGAGACTTTTTATTTGAAAATAGTTTCGAAATATGTATTGTCCATACGATGACCTAGCGCTTTCAAACATCATTGTTCATCTTCAGGGTCAATATTTTAGTCAAAATTTTTTTTTTTTTTTTTTTTTTATATATATATTTGAACTTAATTTCAATCCTTCATGAGCTTGTGATCCTTAGCTATGATTAATTAATTCTGAACTTGTCATTTTCATTTATGATCGGTTTCATCATGATTCTTCTGTTAAGCTTGGAGAGTAATTATACATTCTTATTGCCCAAAGTAGGGTCCAATAGTGTTATAAAAAAAACCTGAGAATTCCACTAAGATATCTTTAATCATTTCTAAGATACAATGGCTCAAAGCAAATGAACAATTTTGCTGTTACACCCAGTAAGTCTTACAGAAGAAACATACATGCAGTTATTTGTACAGAAAGTGGAATTGGCAAGTTGAGTGCATGAAGTAATGTAGAGAATTACTGTTCAGTGCACTATTGTAGTGTATAAACATTTAGAAATAGATTAGACATGCTACAAATGATGCAAAAGTAATATTAAAGCTAGCTGAAGCTGCTTGACACAAACCGATTACACATATAGTATGCCCGAAATAGCAACAAGCTTATTTAGTGACCAGCTTATTTAGTGACCAGGTCAAGGGAAGAGAACTTGCTTGTTAATTGAGGAGTGGCTGTATTCTGCATTTCATTTCCACTCTGGAAACTTTGTCATCAGAGAAAGGTGAAGCACAGTTTTTATGCCAATAAATTCTTTTTAATTCTTTAAAGAAATATACACTTATTTAAGATATAGTCACAACTGTCTGGAATTGGAATTAAAGCAGTGATGGCATCTACCCAAAATCTATCACAAAAATTTAAGAAGTCAATTTAGTGAATACCAGACACATCATATACCTCAGTGTATGGATGAGTTATAACAAATTTAGTATAAGGTATAAGGAAATGGTGCATAGAATCGGCTACACTAGAAGTAGGTTTGCCCAACACTGCAAATTGCTACAAAACATTAACCATAAAAGTCAATTCAGATTTTTAAATATCCTCATCAGATCAAGACTATGAAATGGATGTCATGCATGGTGCCAAACCCATTCAGAAATATCTAAACAGCAACATTCTAAGATCAATCATTAAAAATGACTTTGAGCAAATGAAGCCTATGCATCTTGGCAAAGTTTTTGTTCTAATGTCCTTGAAATAAAATTTCAGTAACTACAGTATTTGCTTTTATTCTGACAAAAGATAAGCATTTAACTGTAAAAAAATTATCATACAACAGCATCATATTTTATTTTCATCAATAAAACCACAACCTGCCTTAATTACTGCTTTACAATTTTTTTCATTCTTTCCAACAGTTTTTGAAAAAAGGTACATGGCAGACCGTCTCAAACATATTTCAAACAATGAAAAAGCTCACTTCACTTTTTATGGTATTCTCTTAAAACTCTCCCATCCAATTCATACCATAGTAATTCAATGGGAGCGAGGTCAGAAATTGATTGGCCAAGTCATCATTTCTAAAATTCTGCCCCGTTTTTTTAATCTAAGTAATTTTAATATAATTTAGAAGAATGTCTTGTTGAAAGGCGAATTTTTTCTGATTTTGCATAAACTAGATGGTATAGCATATCTTTAAAAAATTCAATGACATTGTGCTTTTTTCATAATTCCCTTGACCTTAATGCAGCCCTTTTGGTAACTTCAAAAAGTATACTGAAGGGTTAATGGTCACAACAAAATATAATGTTTCTCATACAAAATATTCATAATTTGTCAAAATCTATAGTAGACAGACAAATTCAAATTTGAACTTTTTGGTACTAAGAGAAGCCTGAGGAAAGTCTAAAAAATAAAAGAAAATAAACAGTAGTTACTGAAATTTTACTTTTTCTTTAAAAACAATTTCTCATTTTAGGGTGTTTTTTAAATTAGTGGATATGAAAAGACTGACATAGATAATGAATATAGATAGATAGATAGATATAAAGATTGGCATAGATAATAAAAATCATTAGATAGATAGATAGATAGATAGATAGATATGAAATGGCAGGCATAGATAATGAATATCATTAGATAGATAGATAGATAATGTTCACTTTTATATTTACATATGCTCTATCACTATCATTGAGCACTTCATCCCATAAATATAGCATACCTTAAAACTATATTTCTTCATATATATATATATATATATATATATATATATATATATATATATATATATATATATATATATATATATATATATATCCCTTTTGGTAATCTCAAAATGTTTACTGAGGGGTTAATGGTAAAAACAAAATATAATGTTTCTCATACAAAATATTCATAATTTTTTAAAATCTATATAATCCAAATTTGAACTTTAGGTACTAAGAGAAGTCTGGAGAAAAACTAAAAATTAAAAGCAAATACACTGTAGTTACTGAAATTTTATCTTTTACTTTAACAAACACAAACATCTAATTTTAAACTGTTTTTAAAGAAATGCAGTGTGGCTCAAAACTTTCTGTCTGTAGTACATTTTTACCTTAAAAAAGGAGTATATGTTTTAACAAAGGGGATATTTGAACAAATCTGGGACACAGATTTACATTTTGGCAAGATTTTATAGCAGCAGCTCAAGTTATTTTCTCTTTTAATAAGTGTGCCATTCTTTAGATTGAAATTGTAGTTGAATTTATTTGTGTATGACTAATGCATTTGATAACTTATTATATATAAGTTCTTTTTTGTGTCCATAGATATTCTTTTTAAATTTCTGCAAGTTTCTCCAATGTATTTTAAGGAACAGTTTTGACAGTTTTATTCAGAATTATTTTAGGTTTTGATCATATCCATAATAGTTTTTGATGTGGTTGCAATTGTTTTTATAGTGTTAAGATTGGATAGGAAATACTATATGTCTGTTCTTATCTAGTTTATTGTCTGTTGTGTAATTTAAAATTAAACACTCCTAATGCAATCTAACAATTAAAAAGTTTTTTGGCTAAACCAATATATAATGATAGAATTCTAAATATTTTCAAATTTCGACACAATAAAAAATGATCCTTTTGAATCAACTTAAAATTATCTTTAGAAAATTCAGATCAGACCAAGGGTGTAGTATTGCTGTTATATCTGGGCTGGTACTGACCAATACTCACTCTGGAGACTTGACAAATATTTATACAGTCTTGTGGGTGATGTATTATTCTTCACCCTGCACTCCTTATTCTACAGATGAAACATTGTTAACTTCTCAATTATTGCTATTACTATGTTAGATGTTTGGACAAATTACATCCCATAGTTCCATCACTTCAAACCTTCACAGCTATGATTCGCCACGTCATATTAATGGTGTCAAACCATTCCCATTCCGTTCATGTTCCTTGATAAGGAGCAAGTTCCATGCAAACACCTTCTTCTCCAGGACTGTGACATTGTGGAACAAACTCCTGAGAGGATGCTTCTTTGATAATGACAATCTTGGTCTTTTTAAGTCCAGGGTCGACTGATAACTATCCTACACATGCTCATAATATACACTTATTTCCTTTCTTCCACTCCCTTATAACTCTCTACATTAAGTGGCTCTTGGGCCTTCTATTGGGGAAACTAATAGTAAAGAAAACAAAAAAAAAACGTAACTATTCCCTTTGTATTCCTTTGATAAAAAGCAAGTTTCATTCAGACAGCTCCTTACCTGGGGCTTTGTGGAACAATCTCCCAAGGATGTCCAGTGTCAACTGATATCTATGTCTTAATAATATGCATTTTTTACTTCATCCTTCTTCCTTTCTTACAACAATCTTACTCAGTAACACTCTTTCTTGAGAGGACCTTGGGGCTTAAAAAAAATCTAACAGTAAAACAAAACAAAAAAAAACATCACTATTTGCTTTGTGTTCTTTTGATAAAGAGAAAATTCCACTCAAACAACTTCTTCCCCAGAACTATTACTTTATGAAACAAACTTCCAAGGGGATGCTTCCCTGGCTACTACAATCTGGGTCTCTTTATGTCCAGAGTCAACTGATATCTATCCTACGTGTCCTAATAATATGCAATTTTTACTTCTTCCCTTCCCCTCCTTTATAACAATCTAACTCATTAAACCTTTACCTTGAGTGGCTCTTTGGCCTTGCATTGGGTAAACTAACAGTAAAATAAAAAAGCCTTAGCTAGGTCCCAACATGCCGTGCTCACAGTGGCAAACCATCACCATTCTCAAGGGGGTGCTTCTCTGGAAACTACAATCTTGGATTCTTATAAAAATCTTACTCAGTAACTCTCTACCTTGAGTGGCCCTTGTGGCATTTATGTGGTAAACTAATAGTAAAAAAAAAAGAAAAATCCTAATGCTGTCTAACAATGAATGCAGCTTTTCGGCCAACCCAATATATGTCATAGAATTCTAAATTGATATATATTTTCTTTATTCAGATATGCAGAAGACAAAGCATATTGTCTATTGTGAGTGGTTTCTCTTTTCTATTATGTCGAGCTTTCTGGAAGATTGATGTCTAGATGCTTTATGGCAAGTGTGTATTATATCACACAGACTTCATTACTTCTTTCCATGAACGGAACACTGTGGTAGGCCAAAGATAAATCAGAATTACTGTAACAGAAAACTTCTCTTCTTGCAGTTTTTATTTCTTTTTCATTTTTTAAACAAGAGACTGGTATCCAGACCTGTTTCATTGATTACATTTGTATCAGAAGTTTCTACGACATAGAATCAAGTCTAAGTGGCAACCCTGTAGATTTTATTATTTTAAGAAGATCCGAGCATATTTCTGGTTTGGCCAATCTAAGATCAGCACTATCTATCTATCTATCTGTCTCAGACTATTCATATCTATCTATTTAGCTATCTATCTATCTATCTATCTATGTATCTATCTCAATCTGTTCATATCTACCTGTCTCAGTCTGTTCATATCTAAGTTTGTTCATATCTATCTATCTATCTATCTATCTATCTATCTATCTCAGTCTGTGCATATCTGTATTAGTTTGTTCATAACTATCTCTATCTATACAGACAGATAGATTGACAGACTGACTGTCTGTCAATCTATCTGTCTGTCACTCTCTTTCTCTTGCAATATATATATGTATACATATACATATATATGATAAAAATATAGTTTTAAGGTATTTATTTATTTATAGGTAAAAGGGCTCAATATTAAGGATAGAGCATATATATATATAAAAGTGGACACTATAGACATGCCAAAAACATAACACACATGGTCTGAAGATTACATCCAAGCATGAAACAGACTGTCAATGCTCAGTTCTAAACTCAGTGTCCACTTTCATATATATATATATATATATATATATATATATATATATGTATAAGTGGAAATTTTAGTGGTTGGGCTTGTCAGTCTCAGCTCAAGTGATTCAATAATGAAGTACCTTTATTTCAAAGCAACAAAAATCTTTTGTAGTGCATCGTTTTCATCCTTGACCTCAGCTGGATCCAAAATTAATTGTTTTAACTCCGTGCCTCAAAATATTGACCAAAATCTACAGGGTTGCCACTTAGACTTGATATGACTTGTATGCCCTGTTTTTCAAAGAACATATTATTATTTCCACATATACATATAGATAGATAGATAGATAGATAGATATGAACAGTCTGAGATAGATAGATAGATAGATAGTCCATAAAGAAAAAAAAAAGTAAAAACGAATGAAATAAAATTAACATGGCAAGTTAGCCTGATTGAAGCTGAAGACATACTTAATAGGCAATGTATTTCTTGCTTTAATTTTATAAATAATCTTTTAAAAATCCCTAATGACTTGTATGCCCTGTTTTTCAAAGAACATATTATTTCCACTTATTTTTTTCAAATGTCCATTTTAAATAATTCATTCTGTAGAGTATAAGGTTTTTTAGCAAAATGTGTGTATATATATGTATATATATATATATATATATATATATACATATATATATATATTTAAAGATATTTTTGAAGGTACAAAATTTTATCACAGCAATAAAAGTGTGAAGCTTGATATTACCAGACATATTAAAAACGGTCAAAGCAACCGGTTTCGCTCTCGCTCATCAGGCTTCCAACAGGTGATTTAATTTAAATTAAAAACACAGAAAAAGTACAATGAAAAGGAAATGTGGAGAAAAAAAAAAAATTATGAACACATGGAGCTAGAGACAAATGACAGCAAGTCCCAGGAAACACTCACACTGTTTACACAAGGAAGGCTTGCGGGACCCGATGTAAAGTGCCTCCAGCACCTTGAGGTGAAATAAAGAGTGTGACCGAGACAACATGGTGAACCAGTCAACACTAAAGTTAGCTGCACGCTCTCTGCTATTTAACAAGTGCTCACATATGGCGGAACCATAGGTATTTGGGACGAGTCCATTCAACGGCAAGGTGTAATTCCTGATCTTGGTAGGAACATGCTGTTTAATTCTCATGTTCAGGCGCTGGGTCATCCTCCCTATGTAGTCAGCACTGCAACCACAAACGCACCTGCAAATAACAGAACCAACCAATATATATATGTATATATATATATATATATATATATATATATATATATATATATATATATATATATATATATATAAAAGTGAACATAGAAGTCAACACTTAGAGGCGACAGTCTGTTTCATGCTAGATGCAATCGTCAGGCAACTGACGATTGCATCTAGCATGAAACAGACTGTCACCTCTAAGTGTTGACTTCTATGTTCACTTTTATATTTACACACGCTCTATCTCTGATATTGAGCACTTTATCCCATAAATATAGCACACTTTAAGCCTATATTTCTTCATATATATATATATATATATATATATATATATATATATATATATATAAAAATATATAAATATAAAAGCTATATCTCTGATATTGAGCCCTTTATCGCATAAATATAACACAACTTAAGAGTATATTTCTTCATATATATATATATATATATATATATATATATATATATGTAGATATAGAGATATAGATATAGATATATTTGTGGTCTTTTGTGCAATTCTCGAGCCGGTTTCAAAAGTCATGCAGATAATTAGTTTGTGGTCGTCAGAACCTCATACATCGAACTCAATGGGAGAGTCCATCGAATATATATATATATATTCAGTTCAAGATCACTAACACAAAAAAAGAGAATGTCTCATATCGAGAATATTTAACATTGAAAAACATAAATAAAAAAATTAATTATTTTTAATAATATGTTGAAATCTCCACCCTTTGTCTGATGAGGGTCACAAGACAGACCGGAAACTCATGTACCAAAATTATGTAAAATAAAACATAATGCTTTTTTAAAAATCAACATTACAACCAAAAACGTTTGTGGTTTCTCTCTTCTTTTTAATATACACACTTTTCTCTCGTTGGAACTACTATAACCTCTTCCTTTCATATATATATATATATATATATATATATATATATATATATATATGGAGAGAGATAGAGATAGAGAGAGAGATAGAAATAGATAGATATTACGCAAATGGATGACTTGGGGAAAAAATTATGTGTAATACTTTTTGTCCTCCAGAATGACTTCATTAGACTAAAGTAAGGGTTTTGTCAATGGAATTATATAATAAGTGTCGGAAGGGTTGGTGGAGATAGAAATGAAGCCAGTATTGGTTATAATTATGTACCAATAAGAAATGTTGAATATGTTGGAATACAAAAATTTTAAATTAAATTTTTTTTTTTAGTCATGTTCTGGGAATGCAGTTTCATTCAGTTTTCTTACGCTTTTGTTTTTGTTTTATCAATTTTATTAATGTAAGAACTGGGATACAAATTTACTTTGGATTATCTAGTGATCAAAGTACTTTCTATACATTTTCCTTTTAGTAAATTACTTTTCCTCTTAATTAAAGTAGCATTTTTAAATCAAAATTATGGTTAAATTCATTACATGAGTGACACAACGTTTATTGTTTTATTTCTCCTATGTATTCTTTGTGGCAATTATTACAAGTGATAGGGTAAATTCATTCTTCCAGTTTCAGGTTATTATGATTTTATTTTCTATTAATTAAGTCTCTAATTGTTTTAAAAGTAGCTGTAACTAATTAATATGGGGGTCCCCCAGGGATCTATCCTTAGTCCTACATTGTTTCTTATCTTCATCAATGGCTTCCCCGATGTCATTAGTTCCCAAATAGGTTTTTATGCTGGTGAGACAACTATTTACTTCTATCTTAGTAGTAAGTAAAACTGGCAGCTGCTCTTAAAAAGGACCACCAACAGTGGTTAACTGGGGCAAGAAATGGCTTGTAAATTTTAATGCTTCCAAAACAAAACTGCTTTCATTCAATCACCATAGAGAACCTTTTCTATCTGCCATGTGCATGGCTGATGCTAATCTCCAACAAAAGATCGACTCTTTGCACCTTCTTTGGCTCACGTTTTCCACCTGCATGAAGTGAAGTGATTATATTGAATCAATTGCTAAGTCTACTGCTAAAAAATTAGTTCATGCTGGACAATTTTTCTTGTTAGGGTTTATCTTGCTTATAAATCTACCATTCATCCGGGGATTGAATATTGCTGCCATATCTTCTGGTATTCCAACTATATATCTTGAAATTATTGGCAAAGAAGGGTCTGTAATGTAATCAATTCTAAACTGGCATCTCGACTTCAGTCACTTTCCCAATGATGTGTCATGGCCTCCCTCTGTCTTTTCTACAAATATTTTCATGGCAATTGTTCTGATGAGCTTTCCTCCTTGGTGCCTCGACTGCATGAATTTAAGCCTGTGACTAGATTGGCAACTAGGTCTCACTGTTTTACAATTGAACTAGCTAGATGCAACCATATGTTCTATTTTAATAATTTCTTTTCTTGCACTTCTCAGCTGTGGAACTCCCTTCTGATTTTTTGCCTTACCTGAAATATGACAAAGAATTTTACTCTTTTTTCATTATGTATTGCAATAACCTCCATCTTGAGTAGCTACTGAGTCAAATTTTGTAAAAAATTTCTGCTTTATGTTAATACTTGTTTCATGAGTTATTAAATATAAATGTTTTATATGTTTAATAATATATGTTTAATAATGTGTTTAATATGTGTTTAATATATGTTTAATAATATGTGTTTAATATATGTTTAATAATATGTGTTTAATATATGTTTAATAATATATGTTCAATATGTATAATAATAGATGTTTAATAATACATGTTTAATACGCTTAATATATATTTAATATGTTTAATAATATGTTTAATATATTTAAAAATATATGTCTAATAAATTTAATAATATATATTTAATAAGTTTAATAATATGTTTCATATGTTTAATAATATATGTTTAATAAAATATGTTAATAATATATGTTTAGTATGTTTAATAATATATATTTAATAAGTTTAATAATATGTTTGATATGTTTAACATATAAATATTAAATATAAATTCATTTGCACAATTCCCAGTGAATCACTTTTTCCCAACCATATATTTTTTTCGAATTCACCCCAAGCATGACAGTAAAGCCACTATGACGCAAGAGCTTACAGAGCGTGGAAGAATTAGAAAATAGAAACATTACTAAGGAGCAAGATCAAAAGAAGAGTAATCAGGAGGAAGGCAGATAGCTATTGACATTGCATTTAAATTTTTGAAGATCAAAGTATCAAAGTTAGCTGGAAAGCATAGAGCTGGAAAAGAGATCCACAAGCAAGAAGTGGGTATAATGAAACTGACTTTTAAAATAGATCTTATGGTTACATCTAGTTATTTTGACTGTAAATTGACGAGACCTTGTCACCAGTCTAGTAGTGTGCTTAAATTCATAAAGTCTAGATTCCATAGCAAAGAGCTCTTACAAACAATTACCATAAACTTATTTATAGAAAAGGCATAGGGAGGCAAATTTACAGTGGTCGTTCTTCTTCTTCTTCTTCTTCTTCTTGCTGATTCTTTGAATTGTACCAAGCATCTCTAGATATATAACAGGAGCACTGAACCATATGTGGCAGCAATATTCTAAGCATGGGTGTATAGCAGACTTATAGATATGTAGGATAGATTCTGGATCGAAAAATTGTTTTGCACAATACAGTGAACCAACTTTCTTATCAGTAGACCTAGCAATTGATTCAATATAGTCTTTCCACTTTATATCAACTGAGAATGTTAGCCCAAGAAGGCACAATGACTCATTCTCATGGAGGTTAGCATCAGCCATTCTGATGGAAGGCAGAAAGGGGTCTTTCAAATGATTTATAGAGAGCTGAATATTTTTGTGTTCCTGCAATTATGCTTACTATTATTATAACCAGTTACATAATAATTATTGTTTAATACTGTTAATGAGATATTCCATTATGACAGTCACAGCCACATAACTAAAATCAGCAAATTGAGTTCAATCCTACTTTGTTGTATTGTTTGCATTAATGCCCTTAGGGAGCCTGTTATCCATTATTTTTCATTTTTCTTCAAATAAGGTGGGAATGTCACTAGCATGCAGGGGGTTACAGGGAGTGAAAGTGCGAGAAAAGAAACTGTTGGAGTAGAAGTGGCAGTTGCATTTAGCTATTTCAACACTAAAAGGGTGGATCCCAGATGTCAGGCATGATTAAATTCATGTAGTTGGGGCACCAGGGTAAAAAGCTTGTCAGATCAGTTGCGATAAAAGTATTTGTAGAAAAGACAGAGTGAAGCCATGCCACATCAGTGAGAAAGTGACTGAATTCAAGATTCCTGGTCAGGATTGATTACATTACAGATACTTCTCTGGATTTTGTCAAGAATCTTGAGATGTCCAGCAGGAGCACCAGACCAGATATAGCAACAATATTCAGTGCATGGACGAATGGTAGATCTGTAAGTTTGCAAGATAGATTCTGACGAGAAATGGCATGACACAGTGACCCAGCTTTCCTAGCACTAGATGCAGCTACTAATTCGATGTAGTCACTTCCCTTCAAGTCAGTGTAAGTGTAAAATGTGAGGCCAAGAGGGCGAAATGTGCTGATCTCCCGGAGTCTAGCGTCAGCCATGATGATAGCAAGCAGGAAAAGTTCCCTATGTGGTTAAATGAATGCAGTTTTGTTTTGGAGGTGTTAAAATTTACAAGTCATTTCCTGCCCCAGTTAACCACTGATTGGAGATCCTTTTCAAGAGCAGCTACCAGGTTTACTTTGTCAGATCTGATGTATTTACTATTGAGGCAGGAGTAAATGGTTGCGTCATCTGTATAAATACCTAGTTGGGAACTGACAACATCAGGGAGATCATTGATGAAGATCATAAACAGCATAGGTCCAAGGATAGAGTGAAAGTATCTGGAAGTGAGACCATTCAACATGACCGTCATTTCATGATTTTATAAGAACGATTGGATTAAATCAAACATTCATCCTATGACACCATAACCCTAGAGCTTGTACCAAACCCTGTCAATTGCTTTTGAGATATCTAGAGTCACAGGTAGAGCTTTGCTGTTCTTATCTAGAGCTTGATATACAAATTCAGTGATGGCTGTTAACACATCAGTGGTAGACCTGGCGAATTGGAAGCTATATTGTTTGTCCGAGAGGAGGTTGTGAGAAGTAAGATGCTTAACCACTTCAGAATTAAGTAGAACCATGAATATTTTGCCAAAAGGGAGTAAGAGACTAATAGGATATTTATATTTGGACTATTGTTCTTGTCAGTGCCAAAGATGAGGACAATAGTCCGAATAAAAATAGTGTAAAAAAATGAGAATTATTGTTCATTTGCAAATAATTACAATATAAATTCAACAACCACCCAAAAAATAATCATAATTATAATTTAAAAAAGTGAGGCTTTTGTATCGTACTTTTAAGACACGGTCTCACAGTGTCCGCTGACCTGAGATGGAATGAATACATTGAGTCAATAGCTTCGTCCACCGCTAGGAAAGTTGGCTCCCTGTGCCACGCCAGGAAATTTTTCACGCCGGAGTCGATCCTTCAAATCTACAAATCAACCATTCGCCCTTGCATGGAGTATTGCTGCCATATATGGTCTGGAGCCCCTTCTAATTGTCTCAAGGTCCTTGATAAAATCCAAAGACAGATATGCAATGTAATTGGCCCTGATCTGGAATATTGTCTGCAGTTGCTCTCTCACAGATGTGCCGTTGCCTCCCTCTGTCTTTTTTACAAATACTTTCATGGTAACTGCTCCGATGAGCTGCTTTTGCTGGTTCCCAGACTTCATGAATTTAAGTGTTCAACTAGGCTGGCAACTCACTCTCATTCTTTCACTGTCAAAACTGTTAAATGTAGCTGTCTCTTCTACTTCAATGTCTCGCACTTCTCGCTTGTGGAACTCCTTCCCCATTTCTTTTCCTGACAGCTATAATCTCCAACTATTCAAATGTAACGTCAAGCTCCAGATGCCCTGATCTATCCCCTAACCTTCCCTTCATGCTTTCCTCTATCACTCCTCTTTGTTCTCGCTCCAACTCTGTAACCCCTTGGGTGCTAGTGGCTTCTCGTCTTGCTTGGGGTTGAATGCTTAAAAAAAAAAATGTTTCTCTGTTTCTTTATAACATTGGCTTCCAGTTTTCATCATCATCCTCCGCTTCATCATCATCACTCCTATGACCAGATGTGGCCATAGGGTCATATACCTTGGAGCAATGCCTGAGTCTTACTGAATTATCTTTGTTTCAGTGACATAGTCAGCACATTTTTTTTACTTTGTTTGCTTCTTCCTCTTTTGCCTAAGGTGGTACATGGTAGGATAACAGGAGAAAGATTGTTGGCTCTTATGACGTGTCCATAATATTGCAACTTTCTAGCTATGACTCTGCTTATGAGGTCTTCCAATAGGCCTATTTCGTGTTTGATGACATCTCACACTGCATCATTTGTAATGGTGAAATGGTCCATGAAGGAGATGATCAGAATGATTCTCTCGGTCAGGGGTGGGCAAACGTTTTAGTACAAGGGACGCATTCTAAAAATTTATAGTTTTACTGGGCCCCATAGTATATATAAACCAAAATAATTGATATTTAAAATTGGCAAAATAAAGGGCTTTTATAGAAAAAATATAGTTTTAATAAATAACATTTTAAAGCGGGCCGCACAAAATCGTTTGGCGGGCCCGCTGCCGTAGTTTGCCCACCCCTGCTCTAGGTAATGCTTGGATTCTTCACTGTGATTCTGATATTAATGCACAAAAGATTGAGAAGGCTAATGCTTGCAACAGTATAATCTTTTATTACAGGCAGATGTTCTTGTTTTTTGTTTTTAATCATTTCACCCCAAGCAAGGCAATAATGCCACTAAGATGCAAGGGGTTACTGGGAGTGAAAGAGAATGAGAAGACTTTAGTAAGGAGAGGAGACAATAAAAGAACAGGTTTCAGGAAGACATAAGAGTGTGATTGACGTTTCATTTAAATTTTTGAAGATTGTAGATTAAGAAAGAGACTGGAAGAGAGTTCCAGAGGTGAGAAGTGTGAGAAAAGAAACTATTAGAATAGAACTTCCTAGACTAGTTTAACAGTAAAAAGGGTGAGACCTAATTGCCAATTTGGTATGCTTAAATTCATGTGGTTGAGGTACCAATGAGGAGAGCTCAGAACAGTTGCCATGAAAATATTTATAGAAAAAACAGAGGGGAGTAACATCAATCACACTGGTGGGAAAGAGACCGAAGACGAGATGTCATGTCAGGACTGATAACATGAAAGACCCTTCCTTGAATTTTGTCAAGGAGATCAGGATATATAACCAGAGCACCAGACCAGATATGACAGCAATATTAATATCAGTCAGTTATGTGCCGTGCATGATACACACTAAGGCCGACTAAAAGCCGGTCGATCCGCTTCTGCATCTCGTCAGGAGAGCTGGCGAAGAGTATTAAATCATCAGCATAGGCCATCTGGTTCAATACTAATGCGCCAATGGAAAAGGCGTACTCATCCTGCCCTTCAAGGACCTGGTCCATGGCTATATTAAACAGCCAGGGGGATAGAGGGTCCCCCTGTTTAACCCCACGATAAGTGGGTTGGATCAGATCCCTCCCGATCTGCAACCTACAGGAGCTGAAGTATGAATGAAAGTAATTGAGAAGGAGATCGGGGATCCCCTTCTGCCTCAATACGCCAAGGAGTGCTTTATGCGAGAGTGAGTCAAAGGCTTTACGAATGTCAACCGAGGCGACCACCAAGTTCTCATTTTTATTTCGGGCTTCGGAGATGGCCGCGTGAAGCTTAAAGACATTATGAGCGATCCTGTCAAGATTCTGGAACCCAACTCGATCTTGATGATTGGGCAGGGATGCTTCGAAGCGACTAGCCAGGACTCGATGGAATACTCGCACAAAGTAGTTCCCAATGGCGATAGGCCGAAATTCCAAGGGATCGCCGGGCACTTCATTTGATACATGACTAACAAGGCAGATTTTTTTCCTGCAGTAGGTTGCCATTTCTTTCTGCAGTAGACCAGTTACCACCCAAGGCTATAGAACCTGGTCTGTCCTGCTATTTACCTATAGCTGGGAGGAGAAGAATAGGATCCATACCTTACCCAAGGGTATTAGCATGTAAGTGAATGTAATGGATTTGACTGGAATTCGAACTCGGCTCTATCGATTCCTCAATCCAAGCAGCTATCCATTACTCCACCATTATGCGGTTGTGGTGCCAAGGAGGAGAGCTCATTAGAACAACTGCCATGAAAATATTTATAGGAAAGACAGAGGGAAGCCATGTATGGTTCTTTGTTTTGGAACAGCTATCATTGTTTGTGATGCTTTTGAAATTATTTCTATTCTGGATCTCCCTCTTTGTGCTAATCATGCCAAAATATTTTTCTCATGCATTCGTAATTACTTCTATACATTGCCAATGGAAACCAGGATAAAATATAAAGGTCATATATTATAAAGTATTTTAATTAAAGCTATGTTATGTATATTTTATATATATATGTATTCAACACATGCAAGGCACAAGGGCAACTCAAGTTAGAGGGTTATTGAATGAAGTCATTGAAAATAGATAAGGTTTGAACCAAGAATTGAAGAGGTTAAGATTGTAGCAATTGGAGAAGCATCCAGTAGGGAGCCTGTTCTTGAGAAGAATCTGTACAATATAGAAATTGGCAGTTCTTAAGAATCTGTACAATATAAAAATTGGCAGTTCTTGAGAAGAATCTGTACAATATAGAAATTGGCAGTTCTTGAGAAGAATCTGTATAATATAGAAATTGGCTGTTCCTGAGAAGAATGTGTACAATATAGAAATTGGCAATTCTTGAGAAGAATGTGTACAATATAGAAATTGGCAGTTCTTGAGAAGAATCTGTACAATATAGAAATTGGCAGTTCTTGAGAAGAATCTGTACAATATAGAAATTGGCAGTTCTTGAGAAGAATCTGTATAATATAGAAATTGGCTGTTCCTGAGAAGAATGTGTACAATATAGAAATTGGCAATTCTTGAGAAGAATGTGTACAATATAGAAATTGGCAATTCTTAAGAAGAATGTGTACAATATAGAAATTGGCAGTTCTTGAGAAGAATGTGTACAATATAAAAATTGGCAGTTCTTGAGAAGAATCTGTACAATATAGAAATTGGCAGTTCTTAAGAAGAATCTGTACAATATAGAAATTGGCAGTTCTTGAGAAGAATCTGTACAATATAGAAATTGGCAGTTCTTGAGAAGAATCTGTACAATATAGAAATTGGCAGTTCCTGAGAAGAATCTGTACAATATAGACATTCCTACATTCCAGTGAAATACAAAGAAAATGAAAATGCAGCATATATGGCATGGTGGGTCTTAGCTGTAAATGTCTGAACTGGTGGAAATAAGGAATATAGATCATCAGAATATATATTAATATAGAGTAAGGAGTGGTTTGCAACATTTCATCTGTGGAAAAGGAGCTGTATGGTGGAAAATAATTACTGTAAATTGCAGAGCTCTGTTTAATTGATATTAAAAGGTTTGCTAAATAAAACTTTTAATCCAAATTTTCCACAGATATTTTTTGTATATATTAATGAGTTCATGAGAACCCCAATAAGCCCTACTCTTTAGAACCCATGTGTTTTAAAATAAAAGTCATTTTCTTTTTCTCATGGTAAAAATTCCCCAAGAAAAACAAAAAAAAATTGATTATTTACAGATTTATTTTCTTGGGAATATTCCTACCATTAAGGTCAAAGTGTCAACCTCAAGATTTTTGGCTTAAAATTTTGAGATATGCCCATACCTACCATATAGGTCGACCCCCAAACATATGGTAGGCTACCAGTGGCCCAAAATTAGTCCAACTAGTAAATGAAGTTAAGATACAATATACTATAACCTTCACCAAATCTAAATAAGGTCACACCACTTACATGTATATTGAAACACTAAGTAATATTTATCTAGATACATTACATAGCGAACAATCTACAACACACACTGGTAGGTAACATATATTGTATTGGTATAACTTTGCCAATGTTTAAAATTTGCACATTAAAGTCAACATCAACTCCTATAAAATATTATTGTCATTGCTATCATAAAATTGCTCAGATGATATATATGCCGTACCTAGTTATTTAAACAGCCATCTGAGTTAAATGACACTTTGGTCCATGTTTACACTTAGTGTATCAGCTGTTGGGCACAATGCATGCTGTAGCAATATAGAATTGAATACTGAATTTGTGTTACTATTTTATATTAATTTCTGTGTTAATATGCCAAATATGTTCACCAAACACAACGTTTTAGTGGGATATATTTGTGGCAGCAAAGCTGGATGTATGGTAAGTGGTATACAGTAATTGTTAGGATTGCTGTTCCACTTCTTTTCAGCTCAGTGGAAAAAATCTGCATTTTATAATGGCCAATGACTTGTTTTGTAAAGACATTTTTAGGCTTGAAAACTCAGCTTGTATGCTACGATTTATGGCAATCACCCACAAGCACAAATGTAGGCACTTTTGAACTCTGTCAAGGCTGGAAAAAGTATCGAGCAGCTACAACCCAGATATGACAGCAGTAGTCCATCTTTGGTCTGATCTGACTATAGATGTTATATAAGATTAAAAAAAAAAACAGTCCTGTCATAACTACCACTTTTTACATGCTAATATTTTTTCTTTCTTTGTAAATTACTTATCAGATTCTGTATCAATTTTAATCTTTTAAAATGAATTTTGATCAGTCCTATATCAGACAATGTATGCTAAAATATAAATTCAAAAAAGTCTCTTTAAAAATGGCAGCACCAAAAATATTCATTATCAGTATGGAAATGAAACTTAAAGTGTTTTCACATGCTAACAATGGTAGGGACAGTTTTGATCAAAACATTTTATTCTCAAAGATTCCCCCTAATCTGGGTGATCAAGTTCTGTCATTATTGAACTTCTGCAGACTGTAGTTGAGGAAAATCCAAAGAAAATTACATGAGAATTAGCAAAATAGTTCTATACACACTTCAGTCATAAAAAAACTCTTATGGGCTTGAAAAAAACCTGGTTAATCAGTCCCTCACCACCTGACAAATGTTTTTTTTTGGTTTTAATCGAGAGATGTAATCAATATATTTCCCCTCCTTATCAATAACATAATCACAATCTATTTGTCAAATTGTTGATCCCTTGGGTATAAAATTCTTCAGATCTCAATGCAAAGATTCACTCAATATTAGTTTTAACCTCTTCACAAATCATAACCTGTTTTCCCACTAGAAGTGTTGCAATGATCTGAAAAGATGATAGTCAGACGACGTAAGGTAAGAAGAATAAGGAGGACGAGGTAAAACTTCCATATTTAGTGCCAATATCTTTTCCTGGGTGATTTTGCATCATCATATAATAACAACATGCCTTTATGATTAGGACCAAAACTCCCAAGAGGTTGTTTTTCTGATCACTACAATCTTAACCTGTTCAAGGCTGGGGTTAAGTGTTATCTTCCCTTCCTACCTGCACAAATTTTCTCTTAATGTAACCCTCTACCTTGAGTGCCTCTGGCCTTGTACAGTTTAAACCTTGCTGTAAAAAAACTTTCTGAAAGTTTCTTGGCTGAATCAAACAGTTGGTATAATTCCAAGCTGGTTTAAATTTGTCCATACGAAGCTCTGGTCAGAGTGATGTAGAGTCGTCCATCTTGACAGGTTATGGTTGTGTATTCAACACTACCCCAAATGCCTCTGATATAGATAAAACACATGAACAAATAAACAGGCTGAGAGACAATCTATTGAGTCTGGACATTAGAGGTATCTAATTTAATTTGGTTTATGGTTGCTACTTATCCTCAGGCATTTCCCATCGCATAAAATTTTGTCTTTTTTTCATTCTAACCAGAGGAAGCCAAAGAGATCAAATGTTCTGGTGAAATGTGTCGTTAATAAATTTTCCAATTTGTCTCATCATATTTAGTGTCAAAATTGGCACTGACACACACATATACAGAGTCCATCAGAAAAAGCTCCCACATATACCTCCCACATAATGGTAAGACATTAGTGGCAATGGTATATTCATTTAGCTAATGTCTTACCTTTCCGTGGGAGGTACTTATGGGAGGTATATGTGGAAGATATTCTTGCTGCACCCTGTATTACAAAACATAAGCAGATCAATAAGCTAAATCACATCAACATGTATATTATTATTTATAGCAACCATATTCTTTGCCTACAACATGTCTTAAGCCTTTTTTTTACAGTAAGATTCACCCTATACAAGAACTGAAGCAACTTGAGGTAGAAGGTTATGCTAAGGGGTAGTTTATATGGATAGTAGGGGAAGATAATGGCTGACTCTAAACTTGACTCTAGACTTGAATAGGTTAAGATTGTAGTGATCAGGGAAACATGCTCTAGGGAGTCTTTTCCATAGGGCAGTGATTCGCTGGAAAATACTGTTTGCGTGGAACTTACTTCTAGCTGATTGAATATGGAGCTAATGTGGGAGGTTTTCTAATATGTAAGTGGCATGGTGAAACCAGGAGATGCAGCTTGTCCAAGCACTTTCCATGCTAGTAGCTATAGAGCAGTGAGATACTCACTACATCCTGCCTGTGAGAGAGAGATTGGAGTATGGAAAATAATTCTTCTCCAACAAGGATTTGAGGATGCTTTTGAATTCTATCAAGACTGGAAAGTGAGGTCTGGACAGGTCCTGCCCAAATATGGCAATAGTACTCCATTTTGTCCTGATCTGGCACTTATAAAGGTAAAGGATAGCATGAGGAGTCAGGTACTTACTGGAGCAGTACAGGGAGCTGATAATTTTACCTGCATCTTTAGCGATAAATCATATATACAAATTCATCTTGAGGTCGGGTGTGAGTTTGAGGCATGTGTCCTCCTCAAGGGGACATCCATTCATTGTTACTGGTGGTAGTTCAAAAGTTCTCTTAGGAACTGAGAATAATGGGCCTTATCCTGCTGCACTGGCCTATGATGTGCTGGCAAGACATTTGAATTTAGATCTGTCCTTCTAGACTTATTACTCTACCAAGACTAAAGAATCCAATTTACTATTTTCCATCATTTGGTTGCAGAGAGAAGAGATGGATTTGTAGGGGGAGTAAAGTCATTCTCTTACTCAAAAGGCATTAAAACTTCATGAACACAGATAGAAACAGTAGATCTTTTCCATTGCAATGGCAATTCACACAGGCAAAATCAGAATTTCTCCTTCAACGACTAGCTATAATATGTAAGTAGAACTGATGGGCTCTGGTCTAGGTGAAGGTACAGTAGGAATATGTTGTATCCTTAAAGAGGTTACAAACAGACAAAGGTGGTACTCGAGTGAAGGAACAGGAACACGCACATAGATGAAAGAAAGAGAGGTTTATTGTGAAAGAGAATACACTACTGAAAGACAGGATATCAGGGAGCAGGCTAGTAATTCCTGAAGCAAGCCCCCAGGTATATCTTGTCATCTCTGTATATAGCTACTGATATAGTCAGTCCACACAGGTGATAGGGAGTGTGGTACATTTCATTACAACAGAATCTGTATCCATTTTCTTACATCTTGATTTCATATCTGAATTCCAGTTAAGAATCATACGTCTGATTCCAGCAAAGACATATGGCAAGAAGTAGGAGACCTCGTTTTGGTATTCTGGGATTGAGGTCAGCTGATTAAGGCCTTTCCTGTTTTCTTATCTTTTTACATGATGGGAAAAGGGTTTATTTTTATTTTTATCAGGTTTATTTTTTTTTAAATCTTTTTTGTAACTACCAAAAATTCCTTAATTTCCAAATGTGATTGCAAGGATTTGAACCAATGCAACATTTGAATGCGTGAAGAATAAATTAAGTGAGAATAAGTTAGGGTTAAGGATTAGAATTTGATTGATTGGTTTGATATTTACAGGTTATCAACCTCTTATGGGTTATTTAAATATTGAAACATATTTTGGATTGTATGAGTGAATATTTCATTAACAATATTTTGGAGATAACAATAATTCCTCATGATGCAAGTCCTACTATTTAACCCATAGCTGGGGAGAGAAGAGATGGATTTATACCTTTCCCAAGGGTATTTGTGAATGTAAGGATTAGAGAAAGAAAATAAAAGATATCCTATCTGATAAACAGCTGCACATGTTAGAAATATATTGTATTTCTGAAATACAATATATTTGATAGCTGATGGTTGCAAATTCCAAGGATTGGCATCAGCCAAGTATTTGTGGAAAGGGAAAAGAAGAATGATATGGCAGGTTTGTGTGCCTTTTCACTTGACCATGAAATTAATGAATGAGCAATTAGCAGCAAGGCAAGGTGATTTCCTTGTGAAAAAGGAGTTTTTCCCTAGGAGTCTTTCTTAGTGAAAATTGTTGCCTTTTAGTAAACATATACATGTCAAAACTGTTAGACAGTAATGAGGAAATGGATTAGAAATCTTTCTTGCTTACTTCCCTGCTCTCTCCTCCACTGACAAGTAGTCAGTAAAATTCCCCTATGAAGGGCAATAAAGGCAGTCATTACAAGTAATATGCATTCTTCTATTTAACATTATGAGAAAAAAAAAACTTTCTGCTGGTGAAAAGATGACTAATTTTATTTTCAACAAGAAGCAGAGTCAGTCAAACTTTGGTATATTGATCTATAGAATTTAAAAATGTTGTTTGTTTGTATTTTAGGTGTAGGCATGTTCACATATGATAAACATAGAGAGGTGTATGTTCAAATCACTTTGGGGTCACCAATTATGGAAGTTAACAAAGGTTTCAGGTTTGTGTATTTTAGCTGTGTTCCTGTTCACACATGATAAACAAAGAAGAAGCATACAAAATCTTGAGTTTCTACTACAGTCCATTCTTTTTTTATGGTGACTGTAGTGAAAGTTCTCAATGTCTCTTGTGTATATCCATATTCTTTTTTTTTGGTTCAGAAGTTATAGTAAGTAAGGATAAGAATAGTTAGGATGGTTGAGCTCAAGTAGGCTTTGCACCGAATTGGAAGACACGTCCAGATGCTGTTGTTGGAAACTGGATAGAGAAAATCTATTGTCAGTCGACCTGGAAACTGACATGCCTCAGTGGGAACGTAATTACCACATTGCTCTACATCTTGGAGCAAAACGAAGAAAGATAGTGTGACAGGAACATGTTTGTCTTTTTATATACTTCAACAGTGCCACCTAATGGCGTTTTATGAAACCAAGTAGGGTAATCATAATTCTGGCTCCTTTACTTCATGGATCATGGAAAAATGTATTTCTTTTTTTTTTTATTATTCCTCATTATTATTTTCTTTATTGATTTTATTTAATTTTCCTACAGGTTTCAAGAAGTCTGTGGAAACTAATGTTGCGATGCAACTGACTTGGTCCACTATGGAACAATGACAATGGTTGCCAAAACCCTCTTTTGTTCCACCTGCCCAACCATATATGACACTGCGACAATTTCACACTGACTCCATTTGCTAGTTCTGTGATTTTTTTTGAAGAAAAAGAAACACAATCTCTAAGATTGTCTGTTCTATGTTTCTTTTTGCTGTCAGCAGATAATGTTGCCGGAAAGAGGTGAATGTTTACTTCGGTGCTGGATTAAGGCATGGGCTTAAGGGCTGTTGCCGAGGAGCAACCAACAGCTGGGGGGCATTCTGGGATTAAGTGAATGAACATTGAATGATGTTGGCATTTCAACAACAGCAGCCAAGTTTCACAAGATTTATACAGATGTCAATGAGCCTGAATCTGTGCCAGAAATTCAAGACTTTTTTCAGGCAACGTGATGAATGTGAGTAAAAGCATGAAACAACAAGTTTCCTATTTATACAAAATAGTATTCATGTGTATCAAATGTATTTTCGTTTTTTTTTTCCAATGCTTATTTTATGCACACATTCAAAGGTTATCAATGAATGTCTGTTGCTGCAGCTGTTGCAACTGCAATAATAATAATAATACACAGGCTCTGAGTTTTCTTAATGAATGGATGTACTTGCAATAAGGCTCCTTGCCTAGAATGTCTATTGATTCTCAAGTTCATTGCAAACTTTAGGCGGAACTTGTATACAAAAGCAGGTACACAGCAATGAAAACAAAACTGAGGAGTGCGCAAAATGTTGTGCATTGATTGTACCAGTGGTTCCCAAATGGTGCAACATGTCTCATAGGTGAGGTGGAAGAAGATAGCAGGTGAGGCAGAATGACGGAAAGACAATCAAAGATTTAGAAACAGTTTCAGAAAATTAATATGCCAAAAATAAATATGATCTCAAAATTTAAAATATTATTATGGATTACTTGTAATTGCATGCATGATCCCTAGTATAAATATTTATAAATAATTATTGACCAATTTTATCATTGTGATATTTTTGCATTATATCAACTATTAAGAATATAGTAACTAGAGTCAACAAATTTTAGGAGAGAGTTATCAATGATAATGTTCTGACTTCGAATCCACAGTTATCTCCTTTTTATTCTCTCTCTGTTTTTTTTTTTATTTTTAAATGTACTTTTTATCACATAAAATTTGGGGAGGCACAGACAAATTTTCATTCTGAAAATATGGCTTAGAAAAGAAAAAAATTGGGAACCACTGGATTATACAAGTGTATCGATAAAGACATATAAAGAATAAACATATGAATAATAAACATATGAATAATAAACATATAAATAATAAACATATGAATAATAAACATATCAATCCTTCAAATTTTCAAACAGTTTGCCCCAGTCATTCACACACTCCTCTTTACCTGCAAAACATTTATTATTATTATTATTATTATTATTATTATTAGTGTTATTTATTAAAAAATAAAAATTATAATAAAAGTATTATAATAAAAATGATAAAAATGATTTTAATGAATTCAATGAATTGTAGTATTAAATAAATCTTAGAACCACTACTGGTAATACTGGTAGGCACGGTGGAGTAATGGATAGCAGCTCAGATTGAGTAATCGGAGATCCGTGTTCAAATTCCAGTCGAATGCATCACATTCATTTACATGCTCATACCCTTGGGAAAGGTATGAATCCTCCTCCTCTCTCTCCTCAGCAATGAGTAAATAGCAGGACAGACTGAGTTCTATAGTCCTAGATGGCAACTGGTCTACTGCAGAAAGAAATGGCAACCTACTGCACGAAAAAAATCTGCATCATCAGTCATGTATTGAAAGATACATGATTGCCTAAGTGTGTATAGCGTATGGCACATAACTGACTGAATTGTGGTATAATATTTACTGTATACCTACTGTTTAGTGGGACTAAGAAGTGTAGTTTCTGTTCTAAAAATGATAATATAGTAAAAAGCAGCTTGCAAAATTTTGCCTGTTAGAAAGGGGCTGTAGGGTGGAATACAATTCATCACCCACAGGCCGTGTAAAAACTTTTGAATTCTATCACATCAGAAAATTGAGGATTGAGCAGTTCGAGATATGGCAGCAATACTCCATTTTTGGTCTAATCTGATACTTTCTGGAGCAGTTCAAGGAGCTGACCATTTTTTCTTGTAAAGATAAAGCATGGCAGAATGAGTACTTCTTGGAGCCAACCATTTAGCTTCACCACATATGTAAGGTACCTCAAAAAATTTAATTAACTCTTATGATTTCATATATAGTGATCCAGCAAATTCTAAAAAGCATTTATAGAAATTCATTATAATTTATTTTACCATAAAAACACATTACAGATTATTTACTATAGAAAACATTACAATTATTAAATTTGTCAAAACTTTCATTCACTCTAATTACATAAATTTAACTGTCAAAGGACCATTTTTCTATTTTGAAGGTCTCTTTCAAATATAGAATGTGCTGCAGTGGTTATTGGTGTGGGCAGTAGAGAACAGATCTTCCTCCACAAGACAACGTAAATGATTTTAAATTTTATCAAAGCTGGAAAGTAAGGATCAAGCCACTCCAGCCACGATATGGCAGCAATGTTCCATTTTTAGTCTAATTTAAATCAAAAAATCCATCAAAGGATTTGCATACTTCCTGGAGAGATATAATGAGCCAACTATTTTTCTAGCATCTTCAGTAATAGATCATATATATGAAATTCACTTGAGGTCTAAAGTTAACTTGAAACCTAATTGACATTTTGTGGAATAAAAAGCCTGCAGATTGGAAAATAAATAATTCCATAAAAATCTGCTTAAAGGATTCTGAACCCTGTCAAGGCTTGAAATTGAAGATTTAACAGATTCAGTCCTAATATGGCAGCAATGCTCCATTTTTGGTGTAATCTGACTCTTGTAAAGAAAAAACATAGCAGAAGGAGTCACATCCTGATATAATGAGCAGACCATTTTTCTAGCATCTTTAGCAAAGATCATATATATGAGGTTATACATACCAAGTGTAACAGCAAAATTATCCAAATCATGTAACAGCAAAATTGTCCAATTTTTAGAATAAGCTTTGAACTGTTGAATCTTAGAAATGATTAAAGATTTCTTACTGGAATTTAAGTCATCCCATACAAGACCATGGATTTTGAACCCTACCAAGGGTGGAAAATGAGAACTGAGCAGCTCTAGTCCAGATATGGAAGCAATGCACCATTTTTGGACTAATCTGATTCTTGTAAAGAAAAAACATAGTCGATGGAGTCACATCACAATATAATGAACAGACCATTTTTCTAGCATCTTTAGTAACGAAACATATATATGATGTTATATATATATATATATATATATATATATATATATGAACTCCATATATGAGATCATATATATTAAATTATATATATATAAGCTACATTTAAAGTCTGGAGAAGAACTTGAAAATCAATTGATATTTTGTGGAAAATAAAAGCCATGCAAATTGGAAAATAAGTCATCACCTAAAAGTCTGTCTAAATGATTTTGAATGCTATCAAGGTTAAAAATTGAGAATTGAAAAGCTCCAGCCCAGACATGGCAGTAATACTCCATTTTGTATCTAATTTTTTTAAAAAATGACAACATTTTATGTTTATTACTTAATTATGATTCAAAAGAAATATATTTATAAATCTTGAGTCAAAACTTTATTGAAAATCTTTAACATGTGCTCCATCTGTGTCCCCCAAAATTTAAAGTCCCTCCTTTTCAGGAGTTATCTCCTGCACGGTTAAATGAATGCATTCTTTAAGCTCAGCTAAACTATTGATCTTTTGGGGATAAACCTTTGTTTTTATGAAACCTCATGCAAAGAAATTCAGATGTGTGTGGGGGAAGGGCAAAAAGTGTTCTTGTGTATTCCTCATTCAGAAAAGAAATGAAAATAAAATTAGAAAAAATTATAAAGTTGTCAACAAAATTAGAAATTTATACACTTCTAACATATTGAATATGATGAACAGAAATAAAAGTGTTTTTAAAAAAATTGCCTGATTTCACTGAAATAGATAGCTAATTCTGGGACAGCCTATATATGAGTTTCGCTTGAGGTCAGGAGTGAACTTGAAATCCAACTGACATTTTGTGGAAAATAAACCCTTCAGACTGGAAAATAAGTTATCCTCTAAAAGTCTGCTTAAAAGATTTTCAACTCTACCAAGGTTGGAAATTGAAGATTGAGCAGCTTCAGTCATGATATGGCAGCAATGCTCCATTTTTGGTCTAATCTGATTCTTGCAAAGAAAAGCATAGCAGAAGGAGTCACATACTGAAGGGGTATAATGAGCTGACCATTTTTCTAACATCTTTAGTCATAGATCGTATGTGAGTTTCACTTGAGGTCAGGATTGAACTTGAAATCCAACTGACATTTTGTGGAAAAAAAACCCTTCAGACTGGAAAATAAGTTATCCTCTAAAAGTCTGCTTAAAGGATTTTCAACTTTACCAAGGTTGGAAATTGAAGATTGAGTAGCTCTAGCTTCGATATGGCAGCGATGGTCCATTTTTAGTCTACTCTGATTTTTACAAGGATGAAGAGCATGGCAGAAAGCACCAGGTACTTTCTGGAGCTGAAAATCTTTCCAGTATCTTTAGTGATGTATCATATATATGAGTCCTGATACTTGAGAGATTTAGTTTTGTGTACTTATTTGTCTATACTGTCATAACATTGCAATGAAACTTCTAGCCGAGGGGACAGGAAAATTTAAATTTAATACTAATTTACATTATCATCACCATTACTATTCCTTTTTTCCTTTCAACATTTTTATGCTATTTTTCACCCAGTACAAGCTCCAAGAGTCATTCAAGGTAGAGGCTTCTGAATGGAATTTTTTTATAAATGCGAGAAATATAAATTATCAGGATAATCAAACCTAATGTGGGTAATTCAGTTCGCCCGCCATTTGCGATGACTGAAATAGATTAAAGTGCTTTCTTTCTTTTCCAGTCCTCTGCTCTGCCCACTGATCTGTCGCGAGTGACCACTTCCTCATTTTCTCATTCTTGTTAGTACACTGTCATGCCAACAAAAGTGATATTTATTATGTACAAAATACATAATTATGGCACAAGGCCGAAAAAGGGAAGGGGTTGAGGCTGGTCATCACTAACTATTTTATACCTAGCTAATCCGATTCACGACCCAATCATCATTACAATTTTTGCATTCACCATAAAAACTTGTCTGTCACCAATCAGTCCTCCATACACCATAATACCGCATCCTCTCAAGGTGAACCTACAAAACGCGCCCCATGCCATAAAAATCTAATGATTATAAAATTTATAATTAAAAATTTATGGGTGATTAAATCTGAGAGGGGAGGGAGATGAACCCAATAAAAAAATAAATATTAACACAAGGCAAACTAAACATAACTGATGTTAGTAGGGCCCATTCAACACTCAAAAAAAGAGAGGCTGCTGTATTCTGCCCATTGGACAAAATCAAGAAGCTCTCTCCCTTAGGGAGTGGGAAAGGAGAAAATATATATGGACATGGGAAATATAAAAGCTGACCCAGTCGAGATGAAAAAGGGGGCCAAAACAAACTGGGGAGGTTGGGAATCTTGACTTGGATCATAGCCAAAGATGCAGCCAGAAGCAGGCCAGGAACAACACTTACATTAACAAAAGCTTGTCTAACCTAACCAAGGGTAGGGCTCCACAGGAAACCACCCAGATGCGACATAGGTTGACCTAAAGGAAAAATCAAGGCTAGGCCCGTTCAAATGAACCAAACTCACCTCAGTCACTCATGTTTCACTGAAGACTGTCGCATGCAAGCGTTTTCTATCAGTTCTAATCTTCATCTTGAGTTGATGCTCAAAGAATCGGATCAGATCCTGATGAGAAAGTCGGTTGCCTAGCAAGACTTCCTTCAGTCGTGTTGTCCAAATCACCATTCGGGCCGTGTCCAGCAGCGTCAGAAACACCATTCATTTCACCCCAGAATATGGGGGTGACACATTGTCACACATGTATGTGCGATCAGTGAGCACAAGCATTCGGGAGTGAGACAAGCTGTCAACTTGCCAACATGGTCCCATAAAGGGCGGACTCGGGGACAATGGTTGATGGCGTGCAAAGCTGTTTCCTCTAAACCAAGGTCACACCATTCACAGTCTGGCAAATCCACCAAGCTCCATATGAAGGCCTTGTCATTGAGAGGCAGCCTTTTCTGAGCTAATCACCAGGTAAGTGAAAACTCGGGGTTACTGAAGTAATCCGCCGCTGGCACCCAAGACCAGAAAGAGAGAAACTCCTCCTCCGACAAGTCAAGTCACTCACATAGAAGATCCTTCACGACCCCCTCCACTAAATAACAATACAAGACCTTCCTAGGCCGTGAAAGGTCACTGGACCTAGGAATGATCGTCAAGGCGTATCGACACACATGAAGGAAATCCGATTGATCCCGGGGTTTACGACGGCGCTCAACCTGCAAGATGGGGGGATGATAGTAAAGAAAGGGAACACATCCCTAACAATCCCCTGCATAACTGAACCTCCCATCAAAGCCAACCTTGAGGCAAGTTTGTAGCTCGCCAAGTGTGGCATTTCCAGCCCCCCATGACACGGACGTTGTGCCCAGATTTCTAGGTTGACCTGATGCCTGCATCCTCTCCATAAAATGGAGGATAGTGAGCACTTGAGCAGCTTCTTATGATCCTTACAGAGAGGAAGTATGAACAGTTGATAAAGGACAATTGGGAAAATGTAAGTGGCCCACACCTCTGCCCTGCCCATCACAGACAACCTCCGTCCATCCAACCGAAAGGCCCCAGAAGATCAACCCCCTTCCAGGCACCTAACCACAAGCTGGATGACTTTTCGCACTTAATCTGTCACCTTTTTGTACCAATCAAGCACCTTCAGTACCACCTCAATGTCGCTGTGGGATGACACGATAGTAGATACGTCATTGGCGTATGTGGAAACCTTGCCTCGAGCGCCTCCAGGAACGGTGATTCCACATAGGGCAAGACTGCATGCCCTGTCCCTCAGCTGGCTAAGGAGAGGCTCCAACGCCAAAGCATAAAGTAGGGGTGACAGTGGACAACCCTGATGGACTGACCTAGACAGTTCAAAAGCGCCTGACAGCTTTCAATTCACCTGTACCACAGCACAGGAGGCTAATTTCAGTGGCAGAAGTCAGGTTCAAATCCAGCGACCTGCAGGACAGCAGCAAGGTAGCGATGGTCACCCCTATCAAATGCCTTGGACTGATCTAAATTGATCAGCGCAACCTCATCATCATCTTTTACACCCTCTATGATTGTGCAGATCAGATGTAGGTTGCTCTGAATTGATTGGCTCCTCACAGCGCAAGCCTGCTCAGGACCCAACAGAGACTCGGCAACTGACTGCAAACGCTCCTGCAGGATCTTGTCTAAAATCTTTAACTCTGTGTTTCTTCCTTGCGCAATTCTGCACCCATGTTCACTGCTTCAGAAGACATCTTGCTTAACCTATATCTAATCACCTGGCCCATGTAATACTCACTAGTCAAACACTCCAGGGCCACTCTAGCTATCTCAAAGAGATCCCCCCCCAGCCACCACCCAGGAAAGACTAGCCTTAAGCGTCTTCACCTTTTCAGCTCTATCTAGGGTGAGCTGTTTGCTGAAATCAGTGTTGAAGGACCTAACCCCATTCTTAAGTATCTTCCAACCCCCTATTGCCGATAATCACCCCTACTAGCTCCCTCTGCACTAAGCTAGTTAGCTGCTCCTGGAAGTCCCGCCTGTCCAGTAAAGACAGATTGAACTTCCAGTACGCAGTCATTCTAGGCCTACAATCTAACATCATCTGGGCACAAATGAGTTTGTGGTCCAAATAGCCTACCCAGTGGAACGTGGGACAATCTAACAAGTCTACGTCGGCTCCTCTGACTAACATTCTATCCAGGTAGCTAACCACCTGGGTAAAAGGCTAATTAAGAGCCCATGTGACAGTTATAAACTTAGAAAGTGGAATTGATGAGATGATTTAATCTCCAGACTAGTCTGTTTCATTCGCTTTGACACAAATACCCTTAGGGAAGGCCTGAAAAAAATGGGGAGTAGCAAAAAGTTTCATCATTTCACCCCAAGCAAGTCAATAAAGGCTACTAAGATGCAAGTGGTTACTAAGAGTAAAAGAAACTGAGAAGACAATAAAAGGACTCTGATGTCTCTGGCTGAATATTTGACAATCCAATTATTCTTAACAGACTGTGTTGAATGGCCATGATTCTAGATCATTTCACATTAATATGAGCATGCCCAGAACTCTATCTTTAGACTTAGGTTGTTTCTTTTCTTCATCAATGACTTCTCAGATGTCATCAGTTCCCAACTAGGTGTTTATGTTAATGACACAACTATTTACTCCTGTTTTAATACAAAGTCTGTAACGTGGTCGATGTTGGATATTTTGTTGTTAGTTACTCTGTGTTATATGTAGTAGTAGTCGATAGAGGATTCCTTTTCTCTTTTTTATACTGAAAATGAAATGAATAAAATGTACAACAACAATGTGCAACAATGAGACTTTGAGACATGTGTTGAAATTAATGACAAGAATATGTATTTTTCATTTTGTGATGTTATTTACAATACTGGTTTTGTGTGTGTTACATGTTCTCGGTATTATTGTCTGTTTTTGTTTCTTTAAAATTTGGGCTTACTTGTTTATACAATAGTTCTGAGAATTTTGTGGTTAAGGGAAGCGTTTGAAACCGTCAACTCAAGATTTTCACGGAGCAAAGAAGATACGTCTGTGTTGTTCTTTTTACTACTGCTACTGCCACTCTACTGACTTCACTTGTGGTGGAAGGGTCGTTTTTTTATAATGATGAATTTTCAGATTTTTAGAATGATGAAATATCATCCTCATATATATCGTGGCAAGGTTGTTTTAGAATGATGAAATTTTATCTTTATTTCTAGAATGATGAAATATTCTTATCATCAATCATCATTGTGGAAAGGTTGTTTTTAGAATGAGGGAATATCATCATTATTCTGGATCATAGCAAGTCCAATAAATTTAATATAGTAAAATTGACAGCTGCTCTCAAAAATGACCTCCAATCAATTGTTGACTGTAGCAATGAATGGCTTGTAAATTTTAACACTTCCAAAACAAACCTACAGTCTTTTATTCACCATAGAGAACTATCTTACCATCTATCTGCATGGCTGATGCTAACCTCCAGGAGAGCAACATATTACATCTTATATGAAGATGAGTGATTATATCGAATCCGTTGCTAGGTCTTCTGCTAGGTTTATTGGTTCATTGTGTTATGCTGAACTGTTTTTTCTTGTTAGGATCCATGTTGGACATTTATAAATTTGCTATTCATCTGTGCATTGAATACTGCTGACATATCTAGTCTGGTGCTTCTGGTATATATCTCGAGATACTCAACAAAATCCAAAAAAAGGGATTTGTAATGTTATTGGTCCTGACGTGGCATCTCGGTTTACTTTTACTTGATTGTCAATTAATTTCTGTAATCTCAGAGATATAGACAGATATTAATTTCTGTAAATATATCTTCTTTTTTTTTTTGTAATTCAGTTGTGCAGGTAATGTAACAGTTATAGACTTAGAAAGTGGAATTGATGAGATGATTTAATCTCCAGGCTAGTCTGTTTCATTCGCTTTGACATAAATACCCTTAGGGAAGGCCTGAATGTTTTTCTTTACCCTCAGCTATTTAATAGAGATGACTAGACTCCATAGTTTTAGCTGACAACCAGACTAATAGAGGAAAAACACTGATTTCCAAACTGTAGAGAAAGCAACGAGAAACCATTTCACTACCCTCCCAAAGAATGCATGGCAATTCACAGATAATAAAGGAAGGGACATAACATTAGAAAAAACTTTAGTTTCAATATTTTACTCCCATTTTAAAGCAGCCTTAAACCAAACTAGTTACATTCCATCACTGGTGATTGGAATCTGAAATATCACCAACTATGATGGATGGATGTTCCCGTAAGAAGGTCCCATGCCTTGAGTGACTATTAGGCCTTAAACTTAACCCAGACCTCAAGTGGAACTCATATATATATATATATATATATATATATATTATAAATTAATTGATTTAAAATATGGTTTTTTCGCTACACAGTGATATATATATATACTTCTAAAATTAAGTACTGTTGTCATATTAGGGTCAGGAGCTGTCCAGTCCTCACTTTCCAGTCTCTATAGAGTCCAAAAGTGTCTACACATCCTTGGGGGAGACAAATTATTTTTCACACTACAACTCATTTTTCACAGACGAAATGTCGCAAATGTGTTCCACTAATTCTAACCTTCATGGCTAAGACCATTTATGCTATGGCCATTCACGTCCCTCCTTCCCTTCATGTTCCATTGGTGAGATGTAAGTTCCACTCAAGCAGCATCTTCCCATGAACCACTTCTCTGTGGAACAAACTACTAAGAGGATGTTTTCTCGGTCCCTGCAATCTTAACATGTTCAAGTTCCTCACCTCCTCGCATAAAATGTGCCTCTTAATATGTAACCCTTAACCTCAAGTGGCTCCAGGGCTTTGTACAGGGTAAGCCTCACTGTAAAAAAAAATATGCATTTGTTTGAACAACAGTATATTTATTATTATTATTAGTAGTAGTAGTAGCAGTAGTAGTAGTAGTAGTAGTATATATATATATATATATATATATATATATATATATATATATATATATTATTGCTTAAATGTTATTTTTGAGCAGATACCCATATTTGAGTAGATGCTCCATTTATTTATTATTTTTGTTTACCAGCTTGAATACTGGAGAAATCTTATTAAAGAAAAATATGCACTCCCTAGTAGAATTTGAACCTGCCTCCCCTTGGACAAGAAAACTGTTGTTAGGTCAGATGTTCTTTAGACGACTCGGACACAAAGTACATTGATGAGTTGAAGAGTTCCTTTAAACGCAAATTTTTCCTGATTCTAGAAATATACATATCTTCTCAGTTTCCTGTCCTAATGTAAAGAAAGCAATTTTCAAAGAAGTGATGGATTTTATTTACTAATCTGACAGATTTTATTACTTAAACATTATTTTTAATGGATACCCATATTTGAGTAGACGCTTTGTTTATTTATTAAACAGCATAATTTGTTTAGTTTCATCTCCTGGTGTGAACATTTGAGAAATCTTATTAAAGAAAAATATGAGCTCTCCAAAACAAATAAAATCCATCACTTCTTTATATATATATATATATATATATATATATATATATATATATATATATATATATATATATAAAGAAAGATTTGAAAATATATATACATATGTAGATATTCTCAATGATTATAACCAGCTTCCATAGTGCTGAAAAAAAGAAATCTATAGAATGGATTGATATATTATTTTATATTAGTATATTATATATAGTATATGTAGTATATTATATCAGTATATTATATATATACATATTATATGTAGTATACAATATTAGTATATTATATATATATATATATATATATATATATATATATATATATATATATATATGTAAGCAAATATGTGGATGTAGATCCGACGGTATGATGAAAATGTGGAAAAGACAAAGCAAAACAAAAAACAAAATAAAAAACAATAAACTCACATATTCGGATTTTGCTTTGTCTTTTCCACATTTTCATCATATATATATATATATATATATATATATATATATATATATATATATATATATATAAAATGTAATATATTATATTAGTATATTAGTATATGTTATTATATTAGATGTTATTCAGAAATTAAATATTTTCATTATTTGATACATTTTTACGAGAATCTTTATTATTGTTCTATTTTTTGAAAATTTCTACTTTGCTGTCTTTTTAGTAGATGTGGTAATATAAGAAGCAGTATTGTGTTGCATTGTCTGAAGTTCCATGGTTCAGTAATTTTTTATTGCAATACTTTTGCAACCAATCTATTCTTTCTTCAAGAGAAATTGCATGAACTCAGAACAAAGAAAATATTTTCAAAAAGTTAGCTACAATAATAAGAGATGTGAACTCAAGAACCATCCATACTTCCCACAAGTCACTTTGAAGGTAGGATAAAATATTGTAAGATAACATCCACCAAAAAAAAGAAAAAAGAAAAGAAAAAAGTGTTAGTATAAATATCCATTTTACATCGATAGATATTAAGTTATTGGCATATATGACTTGAGAACTATCAACAGCAGCAACAACTAAAATGGATAGCACATGTAACTCAAAGAGAAAATAACGGCAGAATCAAGATGTTAACATTCCCCACCACTTCAAACAAAAGGTTAGGAAGGAAATCCCCATCAATACTAGAAAGAGTGATAACAGCTAATGGACTTGACAAAACTATTTTTCTAAAAAAGTATTTTAAGAGAAAGGTTTTATAAATTTCAACTGAAAACAGTATTGATTGCTCGGTCAATGAATGCCAAATGTTTCCTTGTAGGGAAAAGGCTAATATTACCATTAGCCTCTGAAATCAGTCACTTATTGCCATCATTATTGTTTCCCCCTTAATTGTGTCCATCTTCATTTTAAAAAACTTTTGTAATCGATATTTTTGCTTCAAGAATTTCTGCCTACACAAGAAGATACTAATATGAAAGTTTCTGGCTCCATGATGAGATTTCAAGCTCTTAACTAGAAGAAAAGCCAAAGAAGAAACTGCAATGTTATTGGTCCTGATCTGACATCTCAGCTTCAGTCCCTTTCCTACCACCGTAACGTAGCTTCCTGTGTCTTTTTTTATAAATACTTTCATGGTAATTGTTCTGATCAACTTTCTGCTATGGTACCTAGACTTTATGAATTTAAGTGCAGTACTAGACTTGCAACAAGGTCTCACCAATTTAGAGCTGAATTAGCTAGATGCATCTAAAGTTGAATTATCTAGATACTAGCTGCTCGGTCAATGAATGCCAAATGTTTCCTTGTTGGGAAATAGCTAATATTACCGTTACCGTTACCGTTACCATGGAACAATCAATGACACAGTCTTGATAGCAGATGGAGAAAGGAAGCTATAGGAACTCCTACAGAAGGTAGTAAAGAAAGCAAGAACAAAGGACTAAACATCAATTGCAAGAAGACAATGCATAGTTGTCAGCAAAAGAAGAGCCAGCCCAACATGCGAATTACAAATTGGAGATACAGAATTACACAAATTTAAATATCTAGGAAGGACAAAAAATGGATAGTGAAACATGCCTTTCAAAAGCTAACCAATGTATTAAGAAACAGGAAAATACTTAATTGTTATATAATATCTGTCCTTCTATATGGCAGTGAATGCATGACAAAGTCCTCATAGATGAAGAAGAGACTTGAGGTAACAGAAATTTGGTTCTACATAAGGATGTTGAGAATACCATTGACTGAACATGTGAGCAATGACAAAGTTCTAGAGAAAATGGAAGCCAAAAGAACACTTATACTTATCATAAAGAGATAGTTGAAATTTCTAGGGCACATAATGAGGAAAGAGGGCTTGGATACATTGAATACAAAAGGAAAGCAGCATATAACTTAACCAATGAGCTTGTGTAAATGGATGGCAGCACAGTGATTAGGAGAGATACTGAGCTGCAAAGAACAGGAGATTGTGGAGGGCCATGATCGTCCAAACCCAGAAGGGATATGGCACACAGAAGGAGAATGAAACAACCTGCTGAAAATATTTCTGTTCTCTGTTTATCTACATACTTTCCAAGCTGTTTCTTGTATTGCCACATTCTCTGCTACCTTCAGGGTGGTAGCACCCATTAGGGTCCTAACTATGGGAAAATACTGAACTCCCAAACTGGGTCAAAACATGAAAATATAAAAATACATTAGAAAAAATTACCAGAGCTCACAAGAAAATAAAATTTTGACATTAAATGATTCATAAGGATATGCCATTAAACAAACAAACCAAACAAAACTAACTCTGCTACCTTGGATGTTTGAACCCCTATATAATGCCATCTCTGGTTTCATTCAAGTCACCTTTAGAAATTGCTATATAAGGATACTTATTTACACTATTTACACTGTTCGTATAATTGTCCTAATTTTTATTGTCATATTCACAACCTTTCAGCCATTGTATGCTCTGACCTTCTTCAGGTGATATACGTTGGAATTTCGAACCTCTTTAAGTGATATACATTTCGAATTGAACCCCTTATTTAGTCCACTGGGGTAGATTGTTCTAGTTCCACATGCCATGCCTTTTCTGAATATCTCAGTTTCAGTTATTTTCCTTTAGTGACACAACTACCCAATATTCTTAGATTGTAAGATTTTTTTTTACATAATAATGGTTTAATGATACAATTTGATTACTAATTAGACCATAGCTGGGTGGATTCATAGATTTCCCAAGAATATTTGTGCGTAAGTAAATATAATGAACCCAATGGGAATTGGAACACAGTTATCCGTTTAACAATTCGAAGCCATTATCCAAATTTTGCACATCCAAAGTTTACAGCATCTGATATTTCCAAGTGGTCACCCATCTAGGTACTGACCAGACTTGACATTGCTTAACTTGTACATAGCATGGTGGATCCTAACAAAAAAGGTCAGAACTGGTGGAACTAAAGCATGTTGCTTGTCAGAATGTTTGCCATTGAAATAACAACAGGGGAGTGAGAGGCTAGGAATGTTTCATCTGTGGGAATGGGTCTGCAGGGTGGAAAATAATTCATCACCCACAAAATCACATAATTATTTTTGATGCTGTCAGGGATGGACAGTGAGGATTGGGCAGCTCCTGCCAAGATATTTTTTATTTATTTATTTTTTTTTTAAGCTTTTCACCCCAAGCAAGGCTGGAAGCCACTAGCACGCAAGGGGTTACAGAAGGTTTGGAGGAAGAGCAGATAGGAGTGGTAAAGGAGAGGATGTGGAGAAAGATAGTGGATCGATCAAGGCAAGGGGGTTACAGAAGATTTGGAGCGAGAGCCGATAGGAATGAAAGGTGAAAGGATGTGGAGAAGGGAAGTGGATAGATCAAGGCAACTGGAGATGTCGATTGACGTTACACTTAAATAGTTGGAGATTGTATTTGTCAGGGAAACAGGAATAAGGAAGGGAGTTCCACAAGTGAGATGTGTGAGACATGAAGCTATTGGAGTAGAAGAGACGTCTACATCTAACAGTTTCAATGGTGAAGGGGTGAGAACGGGATGCCAGCCTCGTAGGACGCTTAAATTCATGAGGCCTGGGAACCAGTGAAAGCAGCTCATCGGAGCAATTTTGTTCTGATCTGACTCTTGTATGGCAGTAGGAATCTGGTTACTGTCTGGAGTGGTACAAGAAACCAACTATTCTTCCAGTACCTTTAGTTTAGGGAGACATGGTGGAGTAATAGATAGGGGCTCGGATTGAGGAATCAGAGAACTGAGTTCAAATTCCAGTTGAATCCATTACATTCACTTACGTGCTAATACCCTTGGAAAAGGCATGAATCCTCTTCTTTGGCTCCAGCTATTATCTTCTTAATTCCTGATCTTTTGTTGTTTTTACTCTTTAAATATGTTTTTCTTTTTCTTATATTCTTTCTCATACAGTAACCCCTTGTGTCTTAGTGGCTTTATTGCCTGGCTTGGGGTGAAATTATTTTTGAAAAAAGTCTCAATTGATGTTCGAAATAAGGCACCCCATTAAACGTTCATCATGGCTGGAGAAAATTTAGGGTTTGCTGAAAGATGATGAAATATCACTAACCTAGTTGTGGAGATATTGAATGATACACGCCAATCTTTCCCCCATTTAGCTATGAGGTCAGGGAAGAGATCAGTTCCCAGGCTCTTATCATTTACATTTTTGGAATGTGTACTCATAAACTGTGGTATCGTTTGCATATATATTTACAGATTGTTAATATAAAACAGAAAGAGTAAGACTGGGGAGAGAACCTTAGGGGATGCCAGCATTAAATAAAATAAAATTTATCTGCTACCTATAATATTTGGGCACTTAAATAACACAGTCTGTATTTTTTGGTATAGTCGTCAATAGAAAGTCCACGGTCAAATTGCTCGGAAAACACCACTTTTCATTAATCCACCGAAGTTAAATAGCTCCGAGCCCAGTCAGTACTTATATGGGGGGTTCACTTGGGAATGGCAGGTAATGAAAGCAAGCTCCTACAATCTGAAATATGTTTTGCCTTTAAACAGCCCACAATGGGTTGATAAACCATAAATAATAAATCAATAGCAATAGAAATTAAGAGACTTGAAGCAACAGAAATGTGGTTCTACACAAAAATGCTGAGGGTACCATAGACCGAGCATGTGAGCAAGACCAGGTTTTTAGAGAAAATGGAAACAAAAAGGAAACTTATACTTAACACCAGGAAGAGGCAGTTGATATTTATGAGACATGTAATGAAGCAGGAGAGCTTGAAAAATCTGATACTCAGGAAAAATTGAGGGAAAGAGGAATGGAGGAAAGCATCACATAACATATTTGATGAATTTGAATAAATGGATGGTAGAACAGGGTTTAAGAGAAATAACAAATAACAAAACTTATTAAGAGCTAAAAGGGACAGGAAGATGTGGAAGGCCATGATCGTCTACGTCCTGAAGGGACACAGCATGTAAAAGAAGAAAGATGTCTCATTTTGGTAAATAAAATTTAATTTATAAAAAGATGCATTGCTACTTTAGCCATTTGAAACCTTACATAATACCATCAATGTTTTTGTAAGAGCTTCCATCAGAGTTGGCTGTATAAGACTACTTATATTGTATCTTTGTAAATTAAATTCATTAAACTATAAAAAAAATGACATGAATATGTGCCCTTGACACTGGCTTTGTTTTTTCCTCCATTATTCCATGGGATGTGTTTGTGCATCAAGGTTGTTTGTGTTCTTTTTTCCCCCACCAAATACAGCTCTGCAAATCAATGTGTGAAAAGAAGGTTTTTATTGTTTGAGTAATAAAAATCACAGAATGCTTGCGCACATGCATCTGAGGTGTTATGTAGCATGTCACAAGATACCAATGTGCAATGTGTGGCAGTAAACGTGTTAATTTATTCAATGCTAAAATATACATACATATTCATGTGAAATATCAATGAAAATGAAGGACTGATTTTGATTGATTAATGTGCCTATAGGTGTCATTAACAAATGAGGAAGTTTGTATATTAACGCACTTTCGAAATACACGAATGCTCCTCTCCCTGCATTTGTTTTCTTACAATCTAAAAATTTAATCATTAACAAAATAAAGTCAATTTATGGCAACTTGGAATTATAGGTTTTAACGTTAGTTAATTTCATAGCAGATCCACCAATGATTCATTTGTTTTTTTTACTATTCATCCAATATAAGGCCTGAGAGCTAATCACGGTAGAGGCTTATCGAATAAGGTCGTTATAAGGGCATAAAAGATGGGAATCTATATTATAAGGATAGCTAATGGTGGATACTAGACATAAAAATGTTAAGATTGTAGAGATCAAGGAAGCACCCTCTTGGGACTCTGTTCCATAAATTAGCAGTTCTGGAGAAGAAGCAGCCTGAGTGAAAGTTTTTTCTTTACCAATAGAATACAACGAGAGTAAGAATGAGCTGACACTGTGTATGGCAGGTCCAAGCTGTGATGGTCTGGACTGGTGAAACTAAGGAATATAGCTCATCTGAATAACTACCCTGAAAATAGTAATAGAATAGTGAAAGGCTTTCAGTGAGAAAGAGGTTGTAAGTTGGAGAATAATTCATGATTACATTAGTCGTTGACAGAGAAGCCATATTGTTTATTTGTAAGAAGGCTGTATGAAGTGAGATACTTAACCAATTAAAAGTACCTAGTACTTTGCCAAAAAGAGGTAATATACTAATACAGTGATAATTTGAGTGATCAGAAGGTTCACCAGAATTCTTAGAAACAGGAACTACAGAGGTTTTCCAAAATACTGGAGAGCAGGAAGAAGCAAGGCATTTGTTGTAGAGTTTGGAAAGAACGGGATTCAGTCCAGGAGCAAATTTTCTTAGAACAATTGCAGGAATACTGTCAAGTCTGCAAGCACTGCTGTGATCTAGTTTGGAGATGATCACAGAAACTGTAGACAGAGTTATGTGTGTATCACTCAGTAAAGATTCTGTTCTAGGGGTACAATTAGGCAAAGATATTCGTACCTTTGGTGTATAGGGTGCAAGAATATTTTAATATCAAATTTTGAACTAAAGCGGTGCATGTTATACATTGAAACATCTGGCAATTCAAAAATTATATTCTGAAATATAGGGCATCAACTATGAATCAAAGATTAAAAGCTTGCCTTAGATGAGTGTAGTGAGCTCGTTGGGTAACTCACTTTTGCAGAGTGCCTCAACGTGGGATAATAGTTATAAGCCAGATAAGTTACATCCTCATTTGGCGCTTCATATTAAAACCTAGCAAATAACTAAGCATATATATATATATATATATATATATATATATATATATATATATATATAATAAATCAAGAAGACAATATATATCAGTTGCCTGACGATTGCACTAGCATGAAACAGATTGTCGCCTCTAAGTGTTGACTTCTATGTTCACTTTTATATATATATATATATATATATATATATATATATAAATTTCCAACAGGATAGAATCCAAGTAGAGCTCAATGTCCAGGACAAAGCAAGAATGTAATATAAAGACTCGAACAGTAATATTCCTTGGTTATAATTTATTACATTGGAATCGTAATCACAATCCAATTCATCAGACCTACAAATTCAAAAAGAAGTCCGATTTGTTTTTGAATTTGTAATAAATTATAACCATGGAATATTATGTTTGAGCCTTTATATTATATATATATATATATATATATATATATATATATATATATATAATAAATCAAGAAGACAACCTTAAAGATCCATTTCAGTTATAATTTATTTTGTGAATTTTTCTATATATTCATCTCTTCAAACTGAAAATTCTTAATAAATGGAGACAATTTTTTTTTTGTTGATTTATTATTATTATAATGCTCT
>OZ038479.1:118032051-118069551 GCA_964036315.1 Acanthosepion esculentum
TAATACAATTCCTTAATGGGCATTTAAATTCGTAAATAATATTTGCTCTATTTAACTTTGTTCTAGGAGGTGAATTGTTATTTTTAACTATAAGGTTAGAGATTTTAAATTTTTTATAATAAATAATTAATCTAATTTTTTTGCTATTGTCAACTGGTGTTATGCATTTTTTTTTGTATATAGCTATAACTATATATATATATATATATATATATATATATATATATATATATATAGAGAGAGAGAGAGAGAGAGAGAGAGTTATAGCTATGTACAAATTGTTCAATGTGTAACAGATATTAACTACCAGGTTTTCTTAGACAGCGACATGAGTATTTGGAGATTGTTAATTAAGGTCTATTGACTGCCTTGCCATATTGCTTCCATTTTCAAACTAACTGTCCAGTTGTCTATGGATTCAAGTTTTGAATTACTTCATATCATCACCGCCCAAAAAATGTCATTTCTGCATGTATATTTTTATGTGCCAAATTGACAGGCTTGTGCTGGCATACAATCGATCCCAAAGTTTTTGGCAGCAATTCCAAAAAGGCATTTGACTAAATATAGTCTGGGTGTTCACCTTTTTGGACAATGTGTGGCTGGAATTATAAAGGAAAATCTAAGAAGCAGATGGAGTAGAAAAATGAAGAAATGAAAAAAAAAATAGTTGGAAGCAAGTAGAGGAAAAGAAACGAGAAGAAGAAGGAGAGTATGCAAAGACCCTTTGGTTATTTTGAGGGCTATTTTCAAATTCAATTTGTATTTGCAATCCCTCGGTTTCTTCCTATTTTTCAAGAAAAAAATATGTACAAAATTAGTTGGAAAGAAGGAAATGGAACAGGAAGTGGAAAACAAAACAAAATAAATTTATTTCCTCTGGTAAAAAACCTTTTCCTCTTTCAACGTCTTCAAAGAATTAAAAAAAAACACGAAAAAATAAGAAAAAGAAACAAAGATGGAGGATTGAAGCCACAATCACGAGAAGTGCCCATTGGTCAATTTGGTTCTCTTATTTCTCAAAATGAGGCAAAGGAATGAGAAGTGATAACAATACAAACAACCAATAAAAGAAAAGATATTTAAAAAAAGAAACCCAAAAAACACCGAAGCAAAAGCAAGAATGAAAGTTTTAAAAAGAAGTTTCAATACTGTGTATTGATTTTTTTTAAAACCAAAGATAATTAGTAATTTCGCAGCTTCTGGAAAAGTTACACATAAAGATGTGCTTTAATACGACATGTACTGAGGTGAAGAAGGAATGGTATTCAGAGACAAGACCTGAGAAGAATGTGGAAGTTCTCGCTAGATGATGTCAAGGAAAAAATTTCAAAAGTAAAGAAGTTTATAGTTAGGAGCTAATAAACCTTCTGGCAAAACTTTAAATTACTTTTTCTGTTTTCTCATTTTTCATTTTCTTTGGTTTATATACTCTCTGTTTTGTTTTTCTTTGTTTATTGTTCGCGAGTGAGTGTGCTTATATACTTTGTTTATATCTTTTATCTATTTATTTATTTCATATTAGAAAAAAATCCTTAAAAATGGTTTTCGTCACATTTTCTTTGACTTTATTTCTAAATTTAATTTCTTTTTGTTGCGTTTTTTTGTTTTTTTTTTGTTTTAGCAGACCTTAAAGTAAAGAAAGTAAAATAAATAACATCTTAAAATAACTCATACAAATTGAATCTGTGAAAGAAACGTGTGTATTCCTAAAATTAATGAGAAAACAAAGACAACTTGAAATCAGGTAACACGTTCAACCTGACACACATAGATAAAGAATGGAGAAACCAACTTTTTTTTTATGCAGAAGATAAGTCTTCAAGAGGTGTCGAATAAGTATGGCTACATGCAGTCAACAGACGCAGCAAATAGAATGGAAGAAAATGCAAGAATAAAGACAGTGATTTCGTTAATAACAATCGTCAAAAGAAATAAAACCTGAGAGAAAACAATATGGGAGTTAGTATTATCATTTTTGTTGGCTAGTTGAAGTATTTTTATTAATTTTTTTTTTTTACTATTATTATTTTATTACTAGTTTTACTCCATTGAGCAATTGTCACATTTTAGATGTGTAGGAGAATGAAAATAAACTAATAAATAAAATAATAATAAAAAATAAAGAATTTAATTTTCCCATAATGCCCCCCCCCCCCAAAAAAAACAAAAAGGGTTTCCGGTCATGTGTGAATTTTATGATCTCACTTCCGGAAAGGAGATGATCGTTCTTCCCACCCATTGAGTTCAGACGTGTTTGGTAACCTTCCCATTCCCAATGAAAGGGAGATTTAGCCACCCTCACTCAACGTCAGGATGACTTGAGGTCGATCGTTCTCTCTACCTCCACATCTTGTACCTACGTGTGTCAATAAACATTGGCCAGTCATTTACTAATCAAGTCTTCGTTTTGTTTATTGCGTCCACCGACATTCAACTTCTGTTAGCGGCACAAAGTCAAATGCCAATCCTCCACAGATGAACGATTTTCATTATTATTTCTAGTTTTATTACAGTTTCTTGTTCTTGCATTTTCAGGAATTATTTTACTAGTATTATTTTAACACTAGTATAACTCCATATTATTTTCACTGGTTAAATGAACCATTTTACTATTATTATTTTATTATATGGTAGTGAGGACGGTTATATCAGTTATTGGTGAGTTGTTTCAGTTTATCTTATGACAATGTCCGTTCCAACCATATATCGGTATAACTGATTTGGGTGTATATTGGCCTTGTGTAATGATTAAAAGAAAATGCACAGAGTGTTGATAAATACAAAATAAATCTTTAAAATATAACAATACAGAAGGATTAGGTGAAGAATTAAAGTGTAAAAGTCACACGAGATTGAAAAAGAGTCTGGGAGGGAATTAAATATAATGTATATGTATGTATCCAAATGTAGTAACAGCCTCTTGACCACATGGTGAAGGAAGGTATGTTTGTTTTCAATATAGTAAGGATGGGTTAGCTGTCTAATGTTGACAGCTAGTTATGCACATGTCATATTTCATCTCTGAGTATGTTATGTTGACCGCAGCATCGAAGAATAGAAAATTTAATTTATCAATTCGAATTTTTCATCTGGTTATATACACATCTATAGATCTGCTTTGAAAAGCGTGTTCTGCTCACTGGCCTGTGGTCTAGATTCTAGTTGGTCAAAATATATGTTTTTAGTAATGTGGAAATATTCCTCTCCTTGTTATTATTTGTTTAGTACTTATCTTACATCATGGTTGTGAAAGCTTTCTGATTGGTTCATCGAAGTATGGCTTAGTTTGCCTGGCGATTTTTATTATCCGTTTATTTTTAGTGATGGTGAGATTTTTGTCTTCTTGTTATTTTTATTTGTTAATTTCTCTATCACCATGAATTAATCCTTCTCTTTCAAAGGTATTGATATTAAAAAATTATCATATTTTTCCGAATATGAGACATTTATTTTGAAGACAATGTTTTGGCAAAAAAAGCTGGTCATACGTGAGAAGATTTTTTATTGAACTTTTATTTAATCTGAAATTTTTTTAAATGATGCTGAGATTACCATGTACTGAACATTTTAGCAACGATGAAGTTTTAATGAAACAGGAAACAAAAGCAACATATATTTAAAATCATAAAAATACATTTGAAAATTCTAGGGAAGATAATGAGGAAAGTGGGCTTAGAAAACTTAATACTCACAGGATATATTGAAGACAAAATGACAGAGGAAAGCAGCGAATAACCTACTTAACGTGTAAGAGATTGACTGAGCAGGCATTCGCCGAGATATTAAATATATATAGTTTATACAGGTAAGAGGAGAAGATAATGGTTAAGTCTAGATTTGAACAGGTTAAGATTGTAGTGATTGGAGAAACATCCTTTTTGGGAGTCTGTTCAACAGAGTAGTGGTTCGCAGGAAGAAGCTGTTTGAGTGGAACTTGGTTCTCACTAATGGAATATGGAGGGAATGTAGGTGGTTTGCTACAATGTAAGTGGCATGGTGGGTCTATAGTGGACCGTGCGGGGTGTGAAGTGTGATGAGATGTCTCTGGGTTAAACTTTCCCGCTGGCCGGTCCAGCTACATAGGAATGTTGGACTTTAATGGAGTCCAAAGTAGATAAAGAAACAAACAAGACCGATATACATGTATGCAAACAAATATATATTAATAACAAATTACAATGACATGAAGGGTTACAGAGTGTTGTATGGTGAGTGTGTTGAGTGTTCGTACGAACGCGTATATTGTTTTTAGCGTGTTCCCAGAATGTGGGAAATGCTGTATGTGTGAGAGGTCACATATTGGAATAAGTAAAAAAAAAGAGAAAGTTTTTTTTACCTCGTCTCACGCGCGAGGTTGAGGCCTGAGTCGAGACAGCTGGCCGCACGTGTGCGTAAGACGTAAAAAGAGTAAGAGGCGAAAGGTCAGCAGTATTTATACTCATGGGAGAGAGAGACCCCTGTTGAAGGATTAAGGAAATGAGGAGGAGCTAACTGCGACAGGTCCTAGTCATGAAGGTTAGACCTGGTGGAACCAAGGAATGTAGTTCGTCCAAGCAATTTCCATGGAATTAGTGATAGAGCAGTGTGAGGCTCACCACACCCGCTTGTGAGAGAGAGTTTGGAAGATAGAAAATAATTTGTCACCCACGCTTTTGAACTCTATCAAGACTGGAAAGTAAGGACTTGGAAATATGACAATAGCACTCCATTTTCAGTTTGATCTTTTGCTCTTGTGAAGGTAGAGGATATCATGTGATACTTACTAGAGCGGAACAGGGAACAATCCATTTCACCTGCGCCTTTATCGATCGATTGTATGTAGGAGTTCCACTTGAGGTCAGGTGTGAGTTTGATTACCAATGTTCTCTCAGGGAATGGTGCCTTTTTATGGCGACATCCATTCATGGTGACTGATAGTACAAAGAGCTACAAAGGACAGGAAGTTGTGATTGACCACTTAGAAAAAGAAGAAGATACAGCATTGAAAACAGAAAATTACCCACTTCCCTATTGTTAGCAACAACACCTTCAAAAGAATTGAACCATGTAGTATGCCCATTAAAATATATTTACACATGACTTGTATACTGTATATCTGCGTATCATGCAACTTTTAAAGACCTAATTTTGAAGTTAATTTTCAGGAAGTTGCATCATACATGAGACATAAATTTTTAGCATATGTACTACTGGCCCTCGCTATGCCATTGACTAAAAACTATAAATCCATTTACTTTAGTCAAAAAGTACAGCTGTATTTAAAATAAACATGATTTTGATAAAACAAAAACTGATTTTTTCCTTAACTGTATCCAATAATAATGCATGTAATATTCACATATTAGTATTTGATAAAATACAAACATAGCGAATATGCATCTTTTCCATTGTTTACGTTTATGAGATATTTAGCTGTTTCTTGTTCGGTTGTTTATGGCTCTCCACATTTACGCAAGGAGTATAGTATTACTTAATGACACTTTCGTAGAGGACCGGGTGGGTTTGTGTGTTGTATGTGGAACACGTGCTGTATATTCCTGCTAGAAGAAGGTTCAACTACAAGAAAATTGCCGAACTCAAGTTAAGTCCAACTTAAGATGTAAAGAAGACAAACAAGATCGATATATATATATATATATATATATATATATATATATATATATATATATATATATATATATACAGCCTTGGCCAAAATTATGGAGCACCAATGAAAAATCGAAATTATTATTCAAACTTATATATTTAAAGGTTAAGAATAGTGGAGTAAACATTAATAACAACAATCAATATTTGGTATGTCCTCCTTTTACCTTCATAACAGCTTTTATTCGTTTTTGCATATTATTGACTAAGTTGTTGCAGACGGTAGGATCTATTTTCTGCCACTCTTCATGAAGTTTGGCCTCTAATTCTTTTTTTGATGAACATTTGTGAATTCTCACTCTTTTCCCTAAATGGGACCACAAAGTTTCAATGGGATTTAGGTCTGGGGATTGAGGGGACCACTTCATCACTGTAATCCCTTTTTTCACAAACCAACCTATTGAAACTTTTGACGTATGGCATGGAGCATTGTCTTGTTGGAAGATTACATCACTTTGAATGTTATTATTAAATATTTTAGTCAAAGAGGTTCGGTAAACCTGGTCCAGCATGTTAGTATAAATTGTGGAGTTCATTCTGCCCTCACATGTGTACAACATTCCAGTGCCTGAAGAAGCCATGCAGCCCCAAACCATTACGCTTCCTCCTCCAAATTTTACAGTTGGAACCACACAATCAGGATGAAATGCCTCTCCTTCCCTACGGCGAACATAAACCGCTCCAGGAGTGCCAAACATCTGATGAAAAAAACAAGAATTTGTTACAATTTTTGAATAAATGTTATGGATGTGTATTCACATAAAAATTTCAATTATTACATCCAAAGTTTAGGAAAGAGAAGCTGTTAACTTACCTCAAAGTTACTTTCGTCAAACCAAACAATTTTGCCCCAATCGTCAGGTGTCCACTTTTCATGGTTTTTTGCAAATTCCAGTCGTTTTTTCTTGTTGGCCTGAGACAAGTATGGCTTTTCCTGGCTTTGCATCCTTTTAATCCCACTTCTAATAACCTTCTTCTCACTGTTCGAGCTGATATGTTTTTGTTTGCACCCTCCCTAAGTTCAGCAGCAAGATCTGAAGAACTTTTCCTCCTATCTGCAAGGGATACTCTTTTCAAAGATCTGTCTTTCCTGGCGGTTGTAGACTTTTTACGGCCTTGTCCTTTTCTGTTTTTGAAAGACTTTGTTTCCTTGTACCTTTTAATCGTTGTTTGAACCCACTTCCTTGAACATTCCATCTTCCTGGCAATTTCTATCTGAGAATATCCTTCATCAGATAAAGCAACAATTTGTGGACTTTTAATCTCTGAAAGCTGACAATATAGATGAGGACAGCAGTCTGAACAATGTAAATATTGCAAATAAAAAAAAACAGTAAAAAAAAAAGGAATACGTCTTTGTAAGTAAGACTCCTTCTGGATATTAGTAATTCTTTTACTAAGAATTTGTTTTAGTTTTCCATGTCGACCTATTTTCCAATTGTCTCTTCTTTTATCCAAATTGTCTTATCTTCAGAATTATTCTGAAAAATTTAACAACACATATTTGCGTATATTGTTGATGACATATCTATTTATTCTTGTTCAGCAATGTCAAATTGACAGCTGATCTCAAAAATGACCAATACTCTTTCTGTAACTGGAGCAAGGAATGGCTTAATACCTCCAAAACAAAACTGCCTTCTGTTAATCGTCTGAAAGAACACTGTCTACCTTCCATCAGCATGGCTAATGTTAACCTGCAGGACAGTGACTCATTGCATCTTCTCAGCCTATCATTTTTCACTGACATGAAAGTGGAAAGGTTATATTGAATCAACTGCTAGGTATGCTGCCAGGACAATTTTTCTCAACCAATTCTATCTTACACATTTATCAGTCTAACATTCACCTATGCTTAGAATATTGCTGTTACATATGGTTTGGTGCTCCTGCTATATATTTAGAGATCTTTGATAAAATCAAAAGAAGAATCAGCAATGTCATTGGTTTTGACCTTACATCTCATCTTTGGTTACACTTTCTCACTGTTGTAATGTATATTGCTCATGCCTTTTCTATAAATATTTTCAACGGTAATTGTCCCCATGAACTTTTCTCTATGTTACCTAAACTTTATGAATTGAAGTGCAATGCAAGATTGGCAGCAAGAGCTCATCATTTTGACGTTAAAATGCCTCGATGTAACCATATGTTATCTGCTAACAGTATTTTTTCTCTCAAACTCTTCGCTTGTGGAACTCTTTTCCAGGTTCATGCTTCTCAGTCAACATTGATCTTCAAAAATCCAAAGAATCTGTGATGTTATTGGTTCTGATCTGGCATCACGCCCACAGTCACTTTCCAACTGCCTCAATCTAGTTTCCCTGTACCTTTTCTATAAATATTTTCAATGTCAATTGTTCAAATTAATTTTCCTCTATGTTACTTTGACTTTATGAATTTAAGCGAAGTGCAAGATTGGCAGCAAGATCTCATCATTTTATAGTTGAAATGGCTAGATGTAACTGTGAGTTCTATGCTAACAGTTTCTTTTCTTTTTTTGGCACTTCTTGCTTGTGGGACTCTCTTCCGGCTTCTTGCTTTCCAGTCAAATATTTGAATGCAATGTCAATCCTTATCATCTGTTTTCTTAATTTCTGTTCTTTTATTGTTCTCACTGTTTAATAATGTTTTTCTTTTTCTTATATTATTTCACGCTTAGTAACCCTTAGTGGCTTTGTTTCCTTGCTAGAGGTCAAATGATGCATTCTCTGTGTATGTTTACTTCTTAAAATGTGTATTAAAAGTTTGGATTTATCAGTGTATTTTAACTATGCATGTTAACTATGATTAATGTTGAAGTGATTGCATAATACTAGCTTGCGACATCTGTAGATATTTGGACCTTATATTCTTTAAGTATTGCTTTTATGAATATTGGTAATATGATAAAGTGTGTTTGGTTAGGTATTTATTGGATATTTATTATTGTTGATAATCATTGTTGATTATTCATTTGGAGAGTGCGAAGAAGGAACTAAGCATAAACTCCAAGAAAACAGAATGCATGGTCATCAGTAAAAGGATGAGCCCAAAATGTGATTTGCAGGCCGGGAACACTAGAATCAAGCAGACTCAGCAGTTTAAATATCTGGGAAGCATTCTGACAGAGGACGGTAAATGTGGTCTGTAGACATATTGGGATAGCCAAGGACCCCCATTCTAAAGGCGGGACAGAGTATTGCAAGACCGGAGGATCAGTTTGGTAACAAAGTAAAGAATACTGAGCTGTTACGTGACATCGGTCCTCCTTTGCGGCAGCAAATGCTGGACAATTTCCTCAAAGATGAAGAGGAGGCTCAAGGCGACGGAGATGTGGTTCTAGAGAAGGATGCTAAGGATATCATGGACTATCATGTGTGTGAGCAACGATGAGGTCTTAGAGAGGATGCAAACAAGGAGGAGGCTTATACTTAACATCCAGAAGAGGCAACTGAAGTTCCTGGGATACATAATGAAGAAGGAGGGCCTGGAGAATCTGATACTCACGGGTCAAATAGAGGGTAAGAGAGACAAGGGAAAACAACATATGACATAGCTAGCGGCTGTAAGCAAGTGGATGACAGAACATGGTCTGGGGGAGGTGACAGACAGAAGGAACTTGTTGAGAGCTGCAAAAGATAGAAGGAGGTGGAGAGCCATGATCGTCTACGTCCTGAAAAGACATGGCACATAGAAAGAAAGAATGCTAATAGTAATTATTTACACAGTTTTTACTCATCTTTATTGTCACATTCACGATTTTCCGACTGTTGTATGCTCTGGCCTTCTTCGGGTGATATTTGTTTGAATTTCGAACCGAACCCAGAATAGTCAATCTGTATGTTGGCATTTCTGAAGATTGGTTCGATGATATTTGTGTAGACATTTTTCCCATATTTATTTCCTGAAATGGGCTGACATATAACCTTCACATCTCTAGGTCACTCATACATATAGATGAACTATTCTGTGTTTGGTTCATAATTCAAAAAAATATCACCTGAAGAAGGCTGGTGCGTACAATTGCTGAAACATTGTGAATATGACAATAAAGATAAGGACAACAGTTCAAACAATGTAAATAGTGTAAATAGTTACACTACTTCATCTCAGAAATATAAACAGTTAGTAATAGTAATATTAACTATTTTCTTATGAGGTAATGTTTGTCATTTATTAAACGAGGCACCAGTGCCATGATTGGTTGAAATTTATAAAATCTTTTATTAAAACATTTTTTTAGAAAATAGGTTCGTCAAATTCAGTCAAAAAATTGTTAATGGAACATTCACCTCAAAAAAAAAAAAAAGAATTATTCTTAGAACCCAAAATATGTTTCAGTTTTAAATAACACACAAAGGGTTGATAAGCCATAAAAAACAGATCAATCAATCAATGTGACGTCCATTAACTGTTATTGCTATTTCTAGTATTAATACAAATTTGCTTCTTAACCTTTTGTTTGGAGTTGTGTGGAACAACAGTATCTTGTTATATCACTATTTTCTCTTTGAGTTACATGCACTATCTGCTTTAATCGTTGATGCTGTTGGTAGTCCTCAAGTGATGTGGTTTCTATTATTTGGTACAGTTTCTTTGTGATTCTGTAGTGTCAGTTCATGAGGTTTGAAGAAGGATGGCCCTCACTATGACCTACATCATTCATTTGCTTGAAGCTGTTTTTAATCATTGATCTAAGAAAGCAGTTGTATATTAAAAATATTTCTGATTTGGTTAGGTTATTTGGTTTAATTAACTCTGACTAAACTAAGATGTTGAAACGGCTTAACCCATTAGTTGGTGCATAGCTTCCATTTTTTGTTTTAGAGAAGAGTTTACCTAACATTTAAAATATGTCAGTCCGAAGATTACCATCAGCCAAAAAGGAGGATTAGGCAAAAAGAGCTAAAATGTTAAGGAAACATTGTGTCATAATGTTTTTTTTAAAACATTTCACTCCAAGCAAGGCAATAAAGGCACTAAGATGCAAGTAGTTACTGAGGGTAAGAGAATATGAAGAAAGAAAACATTATCAAGGAAAGCAAACAATAAAAGAACAGGAATTAAGAAGACAGAAGATAACAATTTATATTTCATTTAAATTTTTGAAGATCAATGGGAAAGTAAAAAGCCAGGAGAGAGTACCACTAGCAAGAAGTGCGAGAGAAGAAACTGTTAGCATAGAACTTACAATGACACCTAGCCATTTCAACTGTAAATTGGTGAGACCTTGCCACCAATCTAGTACAGTGCTTAAATTCATGAAGCCTAGGTACCACAGAGGAAAGCTCATCAGAACAATTACCATGAAAATATTTATAGAAGAAGTACAAGAAAGCTATGTTATGATGGTGGGAATGTGACTGAAGAACAGATGCCAGATGAGGACCAATAACATTTCAGATTCTTCTTTTTGACTACATGAATTTAAGCATGCTGCTAGATTACTGTTGAAATGCAACCATCACTTCTATTTCGACAGTTTTCTTTTCTTGCACTTTTCCAGTTATTTGCTTCCTTGTTAACTACAATCTTCAAAATTTTAAATACAAAGTATATCACCATCTTCTATCTTCTTGAATCCTGTTCATCTTTTGTCCTTTCCTCAATCCTCCCCAGACTCTTTCTACCCTCACCTTCACTCCATGTAATTCCCTGTATACTAGTGACATTTCCACCTTGCTTGGTGTGAACAATAATATTCAATGTATGGATGGCTTGTAGACTTATAAAGATGATTAAAGAATAACAGGTTGATATATGTACAAATTATAACTGGGTTTTTGAATTTTTGTCTTTCAAGCAATATTTTTTGTATTTTATCAAGAATCTCTAAATACATAGCCGATCATTGCCAAAACGTTTTTAAAATAGCAAATCACTGGAATGGTCCCAACATTTCAATATATTAATCCAAGAGAAGAGTTTAAATCCATCATTAAAAGAGAATGGTAAAAGAAAATATTCAAGCATGCAAGATCTCTGGAAAGCAATAAAAACTACCACATATCATATGGAAATTGAAAACAAAAGTTAACTATTTACATTGTTCGAACTGCTGTCCTCATCTTTATTGTCATATTCATGATGTTTCAGCCATTATGCACTTCGGCCTTCTTTGGGTGATTAGAATTTTGAACTGAACCCTTTATTTCATCCACCGGGGTAGATTGTTCTAGTTCCATGTGCCACATCTCTTCTGGATGTCTCAGTTATCTCCTCAAGGCCATATGGCTGAGTGGATAAAAGTGTCAGTTGGATCCAGTGACTTGACCCAAAGAGTTGTGAGTTCAATACCTGGCTACTACAGTGGCAACAAAAACCTGGAGAGTTGCGTTAAAGGGAGATAACAGAGACACCTGGAAGAGGCATGACACGTTTAACTAGAACAATATACCCCCAGTGAATGAAATAAAGGGTTCAGTTTGAAAATTCCAATCACCCGAATAAGGCCGGAGCTTACAAAATCCGAAACGTCGTGAAGATGACAATAAAGATGAGGCCAACAGTCCGAACAATGTAAATAACAGTGTAAATAATTACAATACCTCACCTCAGAAATATAGACAGATAAAAGTTAACACAATCAACGACGTCTATAGAACATTAATATGTGAAATAATATGACATTCAGTTATACGCGATATTGTGTTTATCAGATATCGATAACATTATGTATAAATAAAAATGCATGTAGCACTGATGTATGATAAAACATGGCATTCATCCAAAACAAATTATTATTAATATTTTTAATAAGGAGAGATAATATAAGATGGAAATTATATATTAGTTTTTAAATTTTAGCATCATTGATTTGCAATCATAATTTAATCGCTTATAATCATATATATTTCATTCTGATGTCATCGGGGAAGTAGTGTGCCAAACAGGAGTGTTTAGGTGTTAGTTTTGTACTGATTTTTTTATACTTTGATTTGTAATCATAATTTAATCATTTATAATCATATATATTTAATTCGGGGGTCGTCAGGTGACTGGTATGTCAAACAGGAGTGCTTAGGTGTTAGTCTAATACTATTTGATATATTTTAACATTATTTTGATTTGCAATCATAATTTAATCATTTATTTAATTCTGGCGTCATCAGGGAACTAGTAAACAGGAATGTTTACATGTTAGTTTTGAACTGTTTTTCATTCTTTGATTTGTAATCATAATTTAATCATTTCTAATCATATATATTTCTTTCTGGGGTAATCAGGGGAACAGTTGTATCAAATAGACATGTTTAGTCTAGTAATCTGTCATAGTATAAGATGCAAGGTGAGTGTTAGAGCATTTTTTTTTAAATTGTGGCTTATATGGTTGAAAAAAGTGATATAAGATGCAAGAGGATTTTTAGACAAAACTTGTGCTTGATATAATAAAAAAAATAGCAGCTCTGAATTTTACAAAATGTAAAATGATGGAAACCTCACCTGTAAATAATTCTAAATAATTTCTCCTCATTTGGAATTTCACATGGCATGTTTTTTAAATTACTAGTTGTAGAAATATGAATTATGCAATTTATTGTAAATTTTAAACATTATTAACTTTTAAACATTATTAATTTATTATTTTAAATTTTAACTTTATTTTGATTTTTAATCATAATTTAATCATTTATAATAATATATTAGAACAGAGTTTTTTATAGTGGTACAAAACATGGGTATTGCTTTAAAAGTATTAAGTTTAACATTACAAGGCATAATGAGGGATAAAAAATAAAAGGAGGGAAAAACAACCGGTTTCGTTTCCACTCATCAAAGTTTCTTTTATTGGTAGAATTTCAAGTTAAATATAATAAAAATGAGATATGAATTAGTCAATGATGGGATTGGGAAAAAAAAAAGGAAGGAACTACAAGAGACTGATTACAGCCAGGCGTAGCAAACACTCTTGCTGTTTATATAATAATATATATTTATTTCTGGGGTCATCAGGGGACTAGTGTGTCAAACTAGGTTTTAGTCTTGTCCTGTTTTATATATTTTAACATTATTTCAATTTGTAGTCATAATTTAATCATTTATAATCATATATACTTCATTCTAGGGTTATCAGGGGACCAGTTGTACCAAATAGACATGTTTAGTCTAGTAGTAGTAATATGTTTCATTTAGTACTCAGTTATGTGCCATGCGTGATACACGCTTAGACGATCATGTACCTTTTTGATACATGACTGACGAGGCAGATTTTTTCCCACAGTAGGTTGCCATTTCTTTCTGCAGTAGACCAGTTGCCATCCAAAGCTATAGAACCCACTCTGTCCTACTATTTACCCATAGCTGGGGGAGAAGAAGAGGATGCATACCTTTCCCAAAGGTATTAGCACATTAATGAATGTAATAGATTTGAATGGAATTTGAACTTGGATCTCCAATTCCTCAATCTGAGCCACTAAGGATCTTTAGTACTCATGCCCAACAATTGAATATCACTTATTATAACTTGGATATCATTTACCAAAAGTCCAAATAGAACAGTTATGAGTGGTCTTGTTCTGTGTCATATCCCTTCAGGATGTGGGCGATAATGACTCTCCTCAGCTTCCTATCCTTTGTAGCTCAAAGCTACATTTGTTTTTTTTGCTATTCCTCCTACACTCTGTTCTGTCATGCATTTAATCTACCAAATAAGCTTACAAAGCAAGCATATTTTATTCTGACAAATATGTTAATTTCTCCTTTTTCCTTGTTTTTTGGAACAGAATGATTCTTACTCTCAGACCATAGCTATGTTGGGAATTTAGGGTAAAAAATAAAATTCTTAAGAGTAAAAACATATAAAAATCATTAAACAGAACATGGAAGCCCTAGTTTATTTTTTAAAGTGCATACTTCTCCTCAAATTAGCTAAAGAGAGGGAGATAAAAAGAAAGAAAGAATAAAACAAAGAAAATTGTTTTAGCCTATCAATTTAATAGTGGCAGAAAAAAAAGGAAAAAAGATCAAAGGGAATTCTTTTTCTTCAGTGCAACAATGGGTGATTCCAAAATGGTTTAAAGAAATTAAAATAAAAAAAAATGACTCAAGAAATTTATTAGCATTTAATGATATTGACACAGAAAAAAAAAACAAGAAATAAACTAGAACGGGGAATATTTATAATAAAAAATAACAAATATAAGATATACAGTTAAAGGATGATATATATGTGATATACAATATTAAGGATTATGCTTTTAGCTTGGCATGATTGTACACGTACAGAGTGATCATGTCCAGTAACTTATATCATTCCATGATTTTTATAGAGTGTAGTATTTGTGCTTTCTGCCTAATTTGATACAAGTTTTTACCAGTTTTATTTTATAATGTTCTTGCCACTTGCCTGCTTACTTTCAGGGATAATTTACACACACACACACACACACACACACACACACACACACACACACACACACACACTAGTCAAATATGTGTATCCGCTAAAAAAATAACATTTAAAATGATAAAAATCTGTTAGATTAATAAATAAAAAATCCATTACTTCTTTAGAAATATATATATATATATATATATATATATATGATGTTTATTTTTTATTAAACTCACCAATTCTCCCCATGCTTTGTCAGTCATCATAGGCCATTTAAATCAATAAAAAAAAACGTTTAAAATAATAAAAAATCTGTTGGATTAATAAATAAAAAATCCATTACTTCATTAGAAATTACCCACATTCTGATTCTTTTTAGATCAGTTGGTCAGAGCACACTGGATCTAACAGTAGCTCCCTCTTCCAAGAGGGACACATGTTTGAATCCTGATGACACAACCATTTACTCTTGTCTCGATACTAAGTCTGATCAGTTTGATATGGTCAAATTGGCAGTTGATCTCAAAAAAAAAAAAACCTACAGTCTGTTGCTAACTGGGACAAAGGATGGCTTGTTAATTTTAATGTCACTAAACAAAATTGCCTTCATCTGAAAGACCCCTTTTTGCCTTCCATCTGCATGGCTAATGCTAACCTCCAGGATAGTGACTCATTGCGCCTTCTTGGGTTAACATTCTCAACTGACATGAAGTGGAAAAACTACATTGAATCCATTGCTAGGTCAGTTGCTCAGAAAGTTAGTTTGCTGTGTCGTTCAAGACAATTTGTTTCTCCAGAATCCATCTTACATATTTATAACTCTAACATACACCCAGGCTTTGAATATGGCTGCCACATACAGTCCAGTGTTTCTGATATATATATTTATATATATATATATATATATATATATATACATACACACACACTGATGAGCTGTGATACAGCGAAACAGGCCTGTATGTGGATGACTATATACATATATATATATATATATATATATATATATATATATATATATATATATATATATATATATTCTTGATAAAATCCAAAAATGAATCAGCAATATTACTGGTCTTGACCTGGCATCTCATCTTCAGTCACTATTCCACCACTATAAAGTTTCTTTCCTGTACCTTTTCTATAAATAATTTCATGGTAATTGTTCGAATGAGCTCTTCACTATGGTACCTAGATTTTATGTATTTAAGCACAGTATAAGATCGGCAACAAAATCTCATCAATTTACAGTTGAATTGACTATACATAACTTTTTAAGTTTTATGCTGATAGTTCTTTTCTCCCACTTCTTGCCTGTGGAACTCTCTTCTGGCTTCATGCTTTTCACCCTAATTTGATCTTCAAGAATTTAAATGCAATGTCAATGGTTATCGACTGTCTTCCTGATATTCTCTTCTGTTGTTCTTGCTCCTTCATAATGTTTCTATTTTCTAATTCTTCCACACTAAGTAACCCCTTGTGCCTTAGTGGCTTTACTGTCTTGCTTTGGTTAAATTTGATTAAAAAGAAGTATTTGAACTTATCTTGATAAAAATTTAGATTGAAGTGTGCTTCCCAAAATGAACGTAAATAAAAATTAGACTGGAAACTTTTAGTACCGTGATCTAAACTTGGTACCTCTCATTCATTATGAATGCAATGCTTATATCTAGTTCATCTCAAAAGATGGAGGAATTTCTGAATCACTTGATTTAGGTCAACTAGCAGTAACCATGAAAATTTCACAGTTTTCCTATTCGAATTTTCTGATGAATCATAATTCTTAATCTAATGATTGAATGATCTCCTTGAGTGTTACTACAGCTATAAAATATTTGTAGAAATTCCCTTATTCCAATATTAAATATTTGAGCATAACATCTTTAACAAATTTTTTGTCATATTAAGAATCATAAGTATGAATGTAGGCAATTATTTAAAGAAGTAAAAGGGTACAAATGAAAAGATCAAAAACTGACAAGGTCTTTCATTTCAGTGAAGCAGACGTTAAATGTTAAACACATGAGAGCATTATTGTTGCATTTATTTTCCCTTCTTTCTTTTCTACTTCCTTTCCCTGATTCTTTCTTATTATTATGTATGCTCTCCTTTTCTCACTAAAACCAAACATTTTCTGATATATCTTATCCTTTGATCTCATCTTTTCTTATGATCAAAGCAAAATGGTCTATTATTTATCTGAGGCAATGTCAGGGTATGATGTATGTGCTAACTGACTTACTAACTAATGGAAGAACAAGTGCATATATTTCATCAGCCCAACTCAAAAAGAAAATGTAAATATATGTTTAAATTAAGAAATAAATATAGGCATGACTACTTGGATGATCATCAGGTGTTGAGTGCTAGATTTTAAATTGTTTCCATGTCATATAAAATTTCTTGTTATCATTGGTAATACTGTTGTGTTGCTGTCCATTAATATCTCCATTTACACACACACACACACACACACACACACACACACACACACACACACACATATGTGATAAAATGTAATTTTATGGTATGCTATATTTATGGGTTAAAGTGGATCATAGAGTGTATGAAATATAAAAGTGGACATTGAAGTCACCACCTACAGGTGACAGTCTCATACAATCGTCAGCCATATGTAGTGTTTTTTTTGCTTGACTATCTATATATACAGGTCAGAGATGCATTGTGGGTAGTCTATTGTATTATTCTAACAGTTATTTTGGTGGGTGGAAACGGTTATGTTTCAAATTATTAAGTGGAAATTATTGTGGAAAAGATGCATTTTTTGGGCCATTTATAGTGTTGTTTCTTAATTTTTTATTCATTATTCATTATTTTATTGTTGGTTGTTATTATTACGTTTAATTGTGTTTATGTTTGTGGTTAATTTGTTTATTAATTACATAATTTATTTACTTATTTATTGGTCTGGATTAATTTATTTTACTTATTTATTTTATTTTATTTTTATTTATTTATTTTTGTTTATCATTGTTCATTTTTAGTTTTCAATTCTTAAGTAACGTAGTAAAAATTTGTTTCTGTGTCTGCATTTTGAGATGAGTTCTGATCATTTATGTTGTAGTTTGTGTTGATCTGGAAAGCTAATTATAGCTACATACATACATATATATATATATATATATATATATATATATATATATATATATATATATATATATATATATGTATGTATACAGCTCCAAGCCAGAGATTGGGCCTAGGTAAACAACTGGTGCCTTATAGACAAATGCTTAGGGTAGATAGAGCTCAGCAGCCCAGGAATACAGTACATCTAGGGGAAGGAAAACCCTGATTTTAAATCTCGGCTGCCTTGAGGTCATATCCAAACACAGACAAGGCTATGGAAGTAAATCCAATCAGAAAACCCAGAGTTGAGCCTCGAAGCTGGTTGTCAACATTGACAAACTTTTCATTGACTCCTGCAGCCACAGTGGCCTTAAATGTAATGTCCTGTATTCCTTTGGAGCATGTTGGTACAGCTGAGAGGTGGATGGTCATGTACTCAGGGCAGTACACAGTCTCTGTATACTATCACCCAGACCTGTACCCTGAATAGTTCATTCACTCTAGTCTCACTACCAAAGTACTGAGGTGTTACTGATGCCTTTACACACACATACATATATATATATATATATATATATATATATATATATATATATATATATATATATATTTTGAACGATAAAAATTATTAAAAAAATCAATTAAAATCTTCAGACATACTGGGTTGTAGATTAATATTCTTATGCTTTTATTATTATTATTTCATTTAGATTCCTCGACTAGTTTCGACCAACATGGCCATCATCGGGAGAGAAAAAATGTTTCTGCTTGCTGTAGCAGTAAACTACAGAAATGAATGTCTTGATGAAGAAAACAAACGTTTGTCTGTAGTTTTCATTTGTTTTTTTATTATTTATTTATTTATCTCTTTAACATTCCTTGTGTTGGTCAAACAGTCTCTTTTAAGTTGTCATTTGAGATAAGAGCTATGTTCCCTTTTTTTTCCTCCGGTCAGTTCAGCAGAATTATTTGTGTTTGGGGAGGGGATGGTAAGTGTGTTTGTGTGTGTGTGTGTTTGTGTTATTTAGTTTAGTGTGTGTATATATATATATATGTATGAAAAAAAAAATAGATTCACTACTATATATGAGGGTTGAGTCACTCAGTTCTTAGAACTGAATAGTAAGACTACTCACAAATATGATTTGATATTTTTTTTTTAAGCTTATCACCCCAAGCAGGGCTGGAAGCCACTAGCACGCAAAGGGTTACAGAAGGTTTGGAGGAAGAGCAGATAGGAGTGGTAAAGGAGAGGATGTGGAGAAAGATAGTGGATTGATCAAGGCAAGGAGGTTACAGAAGATTTGGAGCGAGAGCAGATAGGAATGAAAGGTGAAAGGATGTGGAGAAGGGAAGTGGATAGATCAAGGCAACTGGAGATGTCGATTGACGTTACACTTGTTTGTGCTGAACCAACCACTCCTTTTGGAAGAGCCGAATACAGAGAATGGGGTATAGTGTTTTGAACTCAGAGTTTTCCTTTTCCCAGTCTGGTTTCCACTGAAGTCTATAGGACACATACTGTCCTGCTATTTATCCATAGCTGGGGGGAGGGAGAAGAGATGGATTCATACCGTTACCATGGGTAATTGCATGTAGGTGAATATTACGGACCCGACTGGAATTTGAACTCAGCTCTCCAATTCCTCAATCTGGGCTCGTATTCATTACTCCACTGTGCCTGCACACACACACACACACACACACACACACACACACATATATATATATATATACAGTGTGGTCCAAAAGTAGGTGGACAGTAAATAATTACCTTTATTTTGAGATTCCATATACATACAATTATATTTACTAACACAATTATTACATTGACAATTAAATTTTATTGTCAACAATAATACAAAAGCCCTTAAATTCTATTGTGAACAATAATACAAAAGCCCTTAAATTCTATTGTGAACAATAATACAAAAGCCCTTAAATTTTATTGTGAACAATAATACAAAAGCCCTTAAATTTTATTGCGAACAATAATACAAAAGCCCTTAAATTTTATTGTGAACAATAATACAAAAGCCCTTAAATTTTATTGTGAACAATAATACAAAAGCCCTTAAATTTTATTGCGAACAATAATACAAAAGCCCTTAAATTTTATTGCGAACAATAATACAAAAGCCCTTAAATTCTATTGTGAACAATAATACAAAAGCCCTTAAATTTTATTGTGAACAATAATACAAAAGCCCTTAAATTTTATTGCGAACAATAATACAAAAGCCCTTAAATTTTATTGCGAACAATAATACAAAAGCCCTTAAATTTTATTGCGAACAATAATACAAAAGCCCTTAAATTTTATTATGAACAATAATACAAAAGCCCTTAAATTTTATTGTGGACAATAATACAAAAGCCCTTAAATTTTATTGCGAACAATAATACAAAAGCCCTTAAATTTTATTGTGGACAATAATACAAAAGCCCTTAAATTTTATTGTGGACAATAATACAAAAGCCCTTAAATTTTATTGTGGACAATAATACAAAAGCCCTTAAATTTTATTGTGGACAATAATACAAAAGCCCTTAAATTTTATTGCGAACAATAATACAAAAGCCCTTAAATTTTATTGCGAACAATAATACAAAAGCCCTTAAATTTTATTATGAACAATAATACAAAAGCCTTTACATTTTATTATGAACAATAATACAAAAGCCCTTAAATTTTATCAACGCAGGTGCTCAAACTGTTTTCCATCACAATTTACACAGCTTTGAAGTCTACCTCTAAGGCTTCGACAAACTTTTTTGCACAAGTCTTTTTGGGTATTAGTTTCTTGAAATGCATCTCTTATGCAATTTTTCAAATCACCGACACTTCTTGGTTTTCAACTATAAACTTTGTCATTGAGTACTCCCCCAAAGAAGAAATCCATTGGGGTCAAGTCTGGTGAATGTGCCGGCCAATCAATTGGACCTATTCAGCCAATCCATTTCTCAGGAAATGTTTCATCAAGATACTCAGTTGTAATAATATAACCGATACATAAAGCTATTCCACATACAGTCCAGCTACTTTTGGACCACCCTGTAAATGTATATCAAACTACTCAAATTGTTTACATATTTGAATCATATGTTTCTTGTGATTGGATTAAGGTCGTAAATGCAGAGAGTACTCAAATTATGAATGACAATAAGCACTAATGTGCATACCATTGAACTACCAGCATTAAGCATCTCATCATCTGTGATCTGTTTGGTGGCTCTTCTCATGCAATCATTAATATATATATATATACAGGAGGCACGGTGGAGTAGTTTGATAGCGGCTTGGATTGAGGAATGGGAGAGCCGAGTTCGAATTCCAGTCGAATCCATTGCATTCACTTACGTGCTAACACCCTTGGGAAAGATGTGAATCCTCTTCTTCTCCCTCCAGATATGGGTAAATAGCAGGACAGACTGAGTTCTATAGCCTTGGATAGCAACTCGTCTAGGAGAAGGACAACTATGAATTCAAAACCCGGAGTGGAGCCCCGAAGGCGGATGGACAGCACTTTGTGCTACCTTCGGGCAAACTCAGCAGCCACGTTGGTACCAAACTGTATTGGTTTATCTTCTCCTTTGGACTCTGCTAGCAAGGCCAAGAGGGGGAACTAGACATCTGGGCAGACCTAGTTCTTCATATATCCCGCCCAGGCTTGTAGCGCACCGTGCTAGTCCATCATCTCTCAAGACGGACGGATGCTGACGATGATATATATATATATATATTTATTTATATATATATATACATGTGTGTGTGCGTGTGTGTGTATTTAAGTCAAATTTGAGGTCAGCAGTGATCGACCACAACTGCCAGTTTCATGCACTTTTCTGCAATCATCAGGCTATATATAATAGAACTTTTATATTCCCAGGCAAGTCCAAGATGGTAAGCAAACCAAACTCACCAGTGGGAGGGTAACGTATCTTCGTATTGAAGATCAAAATAGCCGAGAAAAAAAAATAAAAAAATAAAAACACCAGAAATGGTTTACTGGTGCAGCAAAAAAATGCTCAATGCCATGGGGAAGAGAGGGGAGCTTACTGCTTCAATCAAAAAAGTTCTCTACCATACCAGGCCACAAAATGCATCCATGTCAGTGCTTTTATAATTAGAAATAAGAATAAGCAGCCTACAAAAGCCATTTATTATGGCATTGGGCACTCTTTTTTTCCTGTTTGCAATGTTAGGTAGACTCTTTTGGGAGCTGCTTATTCTTATTTGTAATTATATACATATACATATATATATATATATATATATATATATATATATATATATATATATATATATATATATATATATATACACACACACAATCCTTAGCAAAATAACTGAAAACCCCCAAAAAATATTCCACCATGAATGGTTTACCAATGTGACAAAAAGTGCTGAACGTTATAGGGAACAATAGCACCATGGTAGAGGAGCTTACAGCTTCAAGCAAAAATGTGCTTTAGAGTACCTGGCCACTGATTGCAATTAGAGATAAGGACTGCCTGATGATTGCGTGAAAGTACATGAAACTGCCAGTCATGGTCGGTCACTGCTCACTTGAAATTTTACTGAAAATATATTAAAACTCTGCCATTTTTTATGGCCACGAGCACTCTTTTTTCCTGTTAGGCAAACACTTTTGGGAGCTGATTATCCTTATCTCTAATTTTATGTATGTGCATAAAATATATATATATATATATATATATATATATATATATATATATATATATATATATATAAATATTTTTTAAGCATTCAACCCCAAGCAAGGTGGGAAACCACTAGCATGCAAGGGTTTACAGAGAGTTGGAGCGAGAGCAAAGATGCAGGGCATCTGGAGACATCGATTGACATTACAATATATATATTATAGTATACCTTAAAATAATATAATTATAGTATACCTTAAAACTATATATATATATATATATATATATATATATATATATATATATATATATATATATAGTTTTAAGGTATACTATAATTATGGGTATAAGTGCTCAATATCAGAGATAAAGCATATGTAAATGTAAAATTAGACAGTCTGTTGCATGCTTGAATGCAATCTTCAGGCCATGTGTGTTGCGTTTTTGTTCAGCTATTTATATATGCTGATCACTAGTACATTATGGGTGATAAGTTCTATTATATTTTCTCTATGGTTTTATAATAATAATAATAATCAATAATAAATAATGAGTAAAAAGTTAACAAACAAAATTATGAAATAGTTACAAATAACAACATTCATATCCACAATGATTCCTCTTCAATAACGTACAGAATAATTTGAGCCATAACCATTACTACCTGACCAATAACCATTAGGATAATGCGATAGATCATATTACCATAATGCTCCTGAAGATTCTGGTCAAGCATGAAACAGATTGTCACAACTTGGTGTTGACCTCCATGTCCACTTTTACATTTGATATATATATATATATATATATATATATATATATATATATATATTTAAAGACATTTATAATATGTTTAACGTTCTTTTTATAGATACAAGTATTTAAGCAAATGCTCTGTTTTATAATAAACAGTATTAAATAACATTTATTTAATACGGTTTATTATAAACAGAGCATTCGCTTAAATACTTGTATCTATAAAAAGAATGTTAAACATATTATAAATGTCTTTAAATAAATTGTCAGACTATGTCCTATTCAAAAATATATATATATATATATATATATATATATATATTTAGATATATATATTCAGTTATATTAGTTGTATCAATTAGCTCTATCACTGATATTAAGCACTTTCCAATAAGTACTGTGCATATAAATAATAATGATAATAATAATAATAATAATAATAATATATATATATATATATATATATATACATATATATATATATATATATATATATATATATATATATATATATATATTTCTGAAAACAGTTGTTTCTGATGAAAGATCGGGGTCGATCTGAAATATCAAATTTATATATATATATAAAAAAATATAAATAAATACTCTCACAAAAAAGTATTCAATTTTTTTTCTTTTTTAATTTGCAACTTTTCAGTTGTTTTTTCTGTATATATATATATATATATATATATATATATATATATATATATATATATATATATATATATTGTGGTATAATTTATCCACAATTTGATCTACAGGGGATAATTAATCTTAATTCTTTTCTACTTATTAATTGATTTAATGATCCATTTACTGATACAGATTATCATTCTTTTTCTATATATTGCCTTATAAGTCAAGTAAATAAGTTAAATAGATTTTCAACTCTAGAGAAACTATTTCACATAAGACAACTCTAATATGAAGCCATGTTACTTCCAAAGAAATTTTAGCCTCCATTGGCTCAAAATCCAACTGCTTTTGTGCCAAAGGAAATGTCTGTTTCTCATGGATAAAAGTGCCTCCATTTTTATTTTTTCTTTGCATTTGAGTAATGTTGATTTTTTTCAACAAAAAGCTGTCATGCCAACTTTCATACAAACAAAGCATTAAATACATACATCTCTCTCTCTCTCTCACACTCTCTCTCTCTCTCACACTCTGTTTCATCCTATCTATCTCTATCTCAGTCTGTTTATATCTATCTATCTATCTATCTATCTATCTATCTATCTATCTATCTGTCTCTGTCTGTTCATTATCTATCTATCTATCTATCTATCTATCTATCTATCTATCTATCTATCTATCTATCTGTCTCTGTCTGTTCATTATCTATCTATCTATCTATCTATCTATCTATCTATCTATCTATCTATCTGTCTCTGTCTGTTCATTATCTATCTATCTATCTATCTATCTATCTATCTATCTATCTATCTCTGTCTGTTCATTATCTATCTATCTATCTATCTATCTATCTATCTATCCAAAGAAGTTTGGCTAAAGAAAACGACAAGGTTGGTTTCATTTTTTATGGCATTTTTCCAATTTTAGAATAAGGTACTTGAATGATTAAAATATTAGCATCCTGACCATTGAGACCTGGGTTCAAATGCATTATGTCTATAGTCTAATATATATTAAGACTCACATTTATTAACATTAGAGACTAATATATATCAAGATTTCTCTAATATACATAGATCAAAAGTAATATACACTCTTTAAACTAGAAATAAAAATAGGGCATCTATTTCAAATACAAGTATCCACCACAACAATATTTGAAGTAATAATAAATAGTTAGATGCAACCATTTGTTCTATTCTAATAGTTTCTTTTCTTGTCCTTCTTGCCTGTGGAAATCTATTCTGGTTTTATGCTTCCCTGCCCCCTATGATCTTCAAAAATTTAAATGCAACATCAATCATCATCTGCTGTCTTATTGAAACCTGTTCTTTTATTGTCCTTTCTCCTTACCAACATCTCATTTTCTTTCACGTCTTAATTGCTGCTATTTCCAGGGCCATCCTGACCCAGGGTGGTAGTACCTGTTAGGGTCCAAGTTATGGGAAAATAGTGACTCAGCACCACCCTAAACATAAAAAAAAATAAAAAATTAAGAAATAATTTTAAAAAAATGACCAACAACACATATTTATAATAAAATGATCAATGATACATTTTATTTGTAGATGAAGGTATACAATTGCGTTCAAATATATTTAGTTGAAGCCATAAAATTGTAGTTCAAAATATTTAGTTTTCAGAAATTAAATAATCATAGAAGTTAATATGCTGCTAAACAAAATTAGTCAACCAAGATCTTCTTTCACCGTCTTGCATCCTTGTGCATTATTGCCTTGCTTGGGATGAAATGTTGTTTTATAGTCCTTTCTCCTCTCTAATGTATTTTCATTTTTTCTCATCATCAGCAACCTCTTGCATCTTAGTACCATTATCTCCTTGCTTGGGGTGAAATATTATTGTCCTTTCTCCATACTAAAGCTTGCTCTTCTATCACTCTCAGTAACCCCTTGCATCTTAGTGGCATTATCACCTTGCTTGAGATAAAATGTTGTTTTATTGTCCTTTCTTTTCACTAATATCTCAATTTCTTTCACTCTGAATAACCCCTTGCATCTTAGTGGCATTATCACCTTGCTTGAGATAAAATGTTGTTTTATTGTCCTTTCTTTTCACTAATATCTCAATTTCTTTCACTCTGAATAACCCCTTGCATCTTAGTGGCATTATCACCTTGCTTGGGATAAAATGTTGTTTTATTGTCCTTTCTCTTCACTAATGCCTTTTCATTTTCTCTCATCATCAGCAACTCGTTGCGTCTTAGTAGCATTATCCCCTTGCATGGGGTGAAATATTATTGTCCTTTCTCCACACCATAACCTACTCTATTTCTATCACTCTCAGTAACCCCTTGCATCTTAGTGGCATTATTACCTTGCTTGGGGTGAAATATTTTTTATTGTCCTTTCCCCTCGTGAACATCTCATTTTCTTTCACTCTCAATAACCCCTTGCATTTTAGTGGCATTATCAACTTGCTGGGGGAGAAATGATAAAAAAAAAACACATAGGTATTTTTATATATATTTGATCAAATGCTTATTGGTAAATAAATTGGTTGGTGAGAAAACTTAAGGAAAACCAAAAGGAACCAGAGACAAAATGAAAAGTGGAGCAGAGCCACGACCAAGTGATTCCATTTGCTGTGGTATGCACAAGATTTTTCTTTAGGAAACAAAAAAAATGAGGACCAAGTTTTTTTTTCCAGTTTTTTTTCTTTTCTTTTTTCTTTATTTTTAGTTGTACTTTTTGTTTGTTTCTTTTATTACTATTTTGTTCTATTTCTTGTTGGTCACTTTTTGTCAGGCATTTTCCTTTTTCTAATCTTGAATAAAAGTAGGTGCAGAAAAGAGTAAAAATGAGAGATATTTTCAATATGAATGGAGAAAAATAGACTCTGGCATTTTCGTATTGATTTTTATTTTTTGCCAAAGATAATAATAAACATAAACACACACATTTGCATATTATATATATGCACACGCACACACACACACACACACACACACACACACACACACACACACATATATATATATATATATATATATGAGGGGAAGTACTTATTCTTTTGTATACTCAGGCATATTTATGCACATATATGCATGTACTTATGGATCCTTACATCAAATATCTACAGGTATATCTACATATCCCCATATCTATACACATGCATATATATATATATATATATATATATATGTATGTATATATGCATGTGTGTAGATATGGGGATATATGTGTGTGTGTGTGTGTGTGTATGCGTATATTTTGGCAGTATGTTTTCATTGAGACATGTTTCGTTGAATAATTTAAACATGTTTTGTCTACTTATTTTCAATTGCATCCTTTCATATTCACGGACAAGATTTTTAGTGTGGTTATTGAAGGACAAGAGAAAATCGCCGGGTTGAGGAACACTACAATATTTGTCTCTAAGAAGACAAACATTGCTAAGAGTTTCAAAGGATAGGAAGTTATGGAGAGCTATGATCGCCCAGGTTCTGAAACCTTCATCTAAGTTCCTTTAAATTATTAACAGATATTATTTTGAACCCTCTCTTACTTTCTATTTCTCTCTCTCTCTCACACGCACACACACACACATACACACTCACACACACACACACACACACATATATATACAATTAAATGGGTGTTCCAATAACTTGGACTGTTTTTAAATGTGAATTTAGTTTAAGCGTCTAATGATGTTTTTCTTTTTCTTTCAGATTGAACAACTTAAGTCTTTGGCAATTTGAATTTGAATTGAATGCTATTGATGTTGAAGATTTGTGGTTCCAACAGGATGGCGCCACATGCTCCACAGCCAATGCAACAATGGCTTTATTGAATGAGAAGTTCCCAGGTCGCATCATCTCTCAAAACAACGAAACCATTTGGCCACAATGATCGTGCAACTTGATACCTTTTTTTTCATCTCAAAAGTAAGGTCTATGCCAACAAGCCAACAACAATTCAACAGCTGAAGGATGAGATAATTAGGCATATTGGTGAGATCGAGGAGCAACTAAGCAGAGATATCATCAAACATTTTGACCCTCGAGTGGAGGTGTGCTGGCGAAGCCTTGTCGGACATTTGAGCAATATTATTTTTAATTGCCATGACTTAAATAACATGATCCAATAGAGAAATAAATAAATTTTCACCAATAACATTGATTTATTTACTGCTGACTTTGATCTGTCTTAAAGAAAAACCCTTTATATATATGTATATAAATATATATATATATATATATATATATATATATATATATATATAATGGACTCTCCCATCGAACTCGACGTATGAGGGTTAGACAGATCAGTTCCCAGAAACTGAAAGCCCGACACCCACACAGGATTTGATTATAGTGGTGAAGGCCTTGTGCAGGGCCATACACACTTTTTGGAGGGACGAATACAGGGACCTGGTGCAACGAATGCCACAAGGTCCCCAAACGACCCTCCGCAGGTTTTGAATTCAGAGTTGTCCTTCTCCTAGACCAGTTGCCATCCAAGGCTATAGAACCCAGTCTGTCCTGCTATTTACCCATAGTTGGAGGGAGAAGAAGAGGAGGATTCACACCTTTCCCAAGGGTATTAGCACGTAAGTGAATGTAATGGATTCGACTGGAATTCGAACTCGGCTGTCCGATTTCTCAATCCGAGCCATATATATAAAGGGTGTTTCATTGACTTTATATATATGGATATAAATATATATATATATATATATATATATATATATATATATATATATATATATATATATAAATATAAAAGTGGACATGGAAGTCAGCACTTAGAGGCAACAGTCTGTTTCATGCTAGTGCAATCGTTATATTTACACACGCTCTATCTCTGATATTGAGCACTTTATCCCATAAATATAGCACACTTTAAGACTATATTTCTTCATATATATATATATATATATATATATATATATATATATATATATATATATATATATATATTTATATACATATATATAAAGGGTGTTTCATTAAGACAGATCAAAGTCAGCAGTGGCCTGACGATTGCATCTAGCATGAAACAGACTGTCACCTCTAAGTGTTAACTTCTATGTTCACTTTTATATTTACACACGCTCTATCTCTGATATTGAGCACTTTATCCCATAAATATAGCACACTTTAAGACTATATTTATTCATATATATATATATATATATATATATATAGGAATGGATAGGATAAAAATGTACATACATTCACAATTACTTGCATGTACATAATTATATTTCTTCCTCAGGCGTTATAGATACAGTGCTCAATGTTACGAGACAGAACTATAAGTATATATTAGTGAATATACATAATGTCCAACGTTGATAACACTACTCGGAGTTTCATGCAGTTAATGCAATCTTCAAGTTTGGTTTCTGACCATATTATCTGTCATGTTCTCATGATGATGATTTAAAATTGGGTGTACGAACTTGTTTATATCAAATATAGAATTAACTATTAATAATTTATATGGTTTAAATTCATAATTTCAAAAGTTGTAGAATTAAAAATAATAAAAGATTATTTGAAATTTGAATTTGGACTTGAAAGTAAACAATATTCCAAGGGGGGTAACTCTCGTTTTTTAGTGTAAAAAAACCTACATTATGTCTAACGTAAACTATAATGCAAATTAGAAATATAATATTAAGGTGCAAAAATAAATAAATAAATAATAAGTCAGGACTAAATACCTAATGTACTTATAATAGTGGAATTATATATATACAGACATGTTATAAATTAATTGAATACAGTAATATTGCAGTGTATGTGTGTATAGGTATATAAGGAAAGTTATAGATAATGAGTTCTGAGAACATTAAAAGTTGTTGCATATCATATTAATATTCATAAAATCCATTTTACAATCACTTTTAATCAAAGTCAATATTTTTAAGCCGGTACTTGGATTTGTGAATGCATGTAGATATTAATTCAGACCTCATTTTTAGCAAGTTAGGATTATTTATGTGCTTTAACTGCATAAAACTCCAAGTAGTGTTATCGGCATTAGATATTAGGTATATTCACTAATATATATATAAATATATATATATATATATATATATATATATATATATATATATAGATAGATAGATAGATAGATTTATGCTTGTTAATCATTTCTCCCCAAGCAAGGCAATAAAGGCACTAAGATGCAAGTAGTTACAGAAGGTGAGAGAATATGGGGAAAGAAAACATTATGAAGGAAAGCAAGCAATAAAAAGAACAGGAATTAAGAAGACAGAAGATAACAATTTACATTGCATTTAAATTTTTGAAGATCAAAAATTATGGGAAAGTAAAAAGCAAGAAGAGATTTCCACTAGCAAGAAGTGCGAGAAAAGAAAATATTAGCATAGAACTTATGACAACATCTAGCCATTTCAACTGTAAATTAGTGAGCACTTAAATTAATGAAGCCTAGGTACCATAGAGAAATGGTCACCAGAACAATTACCATGAAAATATTAATAGAAAAGGCACAGGGAAGCTGCATTTTGGTGGAAAAGTGGCTGAAGCCGAAATTCTAGATGAGGACCAATAGCATTGCAGATTCTTTGTATTATATCAAGAATCTCTAAATACATAACAGAAGCACCAAACCAGATGTGGCAGCAATTATCAAATGATTGACAAATGGTAGACTTATAAATGTGTAAGATATATTCTAATGAGAAAAATTACCAATAAATAAAGAAAATACCAATAATAATAATGAGAATTATAACATATCAATGCGCACTTCCCTAAAAATAGTAAACTATCAAAAAGCATCAATAAAAATAAAATTAAAGTCAGTTATAGTTGTATGAATAATATGGAGAAAATAATAAATAAACATAATAAAAAATATTAAACAAAAATAATAGCAATTACAATGAGAAAACCCAAATACCAACAATAATTGTAATTGTCAAAATAAAATCAACTGCCCACTTACTAATAAATGTCTAACTAATAATATAATATATAAAACAACTGTATGAAATAACATTAACACAGAAGAAAAAATTATATAGGTGCAACTAAAACAACTTTTAAAGAAAGATTTAATAGTTATAAAATGTCATTTAAATAGACAGATATGCAAATAACACAACATTATCAAAATATATATGGAGTCAGAAAGAAAAAATTATATCAACTAAAATTAAATGGTAAATCATAAAAAAGTACCTCCGTACAATATTAATAATAGAAAATGTACAATGTGTTAAGAAAAATTTTATATAATAAATTTCAATAATCTAATCAAATTATTAAACAAGAGAAATGAATTAATGGGTAAATGTAGACATTTTAATAAATATCTACTTTGCAACTTACATACTAATATAACATAATATAAAAAATACAACAGAAACTAATATAAATTAAATAATAATATAAGATAAAATAATAAACACAATACCATACATACATATATATAAAACAATCAAAGATATACATACAAGCAAAAATAACAATGAGAAATAAAAATTGAAAAATATACGATTGAAAATATACAACTGAAAAGCAATTATGTTTACGAATTATGAAATATACAATAGAAAAACAATTATGTTTATGAAGGAACACATGAGCACATGCAAAAACATGAACATGTCCATAATGGAGTTAAAAAAAAAAAGGCACAAATATGAAAGTTGAAAAAAACCCCGGATATTCAAACAATCCATTAACATATGGATTAACCCCTTGAAAAGTGGACATAGTACCCCAAAACTGCAGAGTTGGGGACAATTCTAGTTAAGTAATTATTTTATATATATAAAAAATAGTATTATATATTTCCTCTAAAAATAAAAATTTAAATTTGAAAGAATAGAAATGTTACATCTAACTCAATCATGTCGCTCTACCCCCTCACTCCCTCACTTCGTTAATTTACTTATTACTGCCCGTCATAAATGTGTAAATTTCTTTTCATTTTTCGTTTCAACCTTTGGAAATAAAATCTGATGATCCGCTGTCCTTTAAAAGGGCTGTGGTGAAATAATTTATTATATGGAACCTTAAAGTGGTCTGTTTTTATTTAAATTTATTTAAATATATATATATATATATATATATATATATATATATATATATATATTTATAACATATTTATGTTGTAATATTCAAATAAATAATTATATATATATATATATATATATAAAATTGTGTATTTGGGAGGCAATCCCTTTTTTATAAAGTTTCATTAAAAACAACTGATAAGGTACCGTAGTTAAGTTTTTATTTAAGTTTTGTCTGTTCTTATAATTTTCTTCTTTTCTGGACATGAATTATGTAGAAATTGTCCAAATGCTCCGTATGTCTGAGTACTTTCGTCTATACTTTTAGCCATCATCAAGGATGATTTTATTTTTACTTTTAACTGAATGTATGGATTGTTTTATATATGTATTTAGAGTGAAAGTATTGTTTTATTTTCCAAACACAGTCAGCACATTGTGGCCATGCTCATAGTTGATGTTATAAAGTAAAACTTCAGATGGTAAGAATGCCATTAAAAACAGTAGCAGTGGTCATGTTTGTATTAAAATATTAAAACATAACCCCCATAGGGTTGTAAGATAATTACTTTTTCTGCAGCCTTAGCAGCAGTGATTTTTCTGAAGCAAGTTGAACCTGATGGAGCTCGTCCCCACTTCAGGCTGGTTTTGAATTCAGAGTTTTCCTTCTAAACTCAGAGAACTTTCTCGTAATGAAACCTACAACAAAAATGCGGAGAGGCCAAAGATATGGAAATCGGAAGTAACATTAGCACTAAAGAACACGAAAAGGAACAAAGCAGAAATTCTCTCAGACTCAGACAGATTTGGCATTGACAAGATCACAGATGTAAGAAATGAAATAATCAACAGTCAAAATATACTGAAAGACCTCACTAAGAGACCAGGTATCAATTAATGTGAGTGCCATTGCACAATCAGTTTAATGAGCCACATAATCAAACTAACGATGCAAATCCTGATGAACAGAGTGCAAAGCAGAATTAGACTGAAAGTAGGATAAGAACAGTGCGGTTTTGTCAAAGACACCAGAACAAGAAATGTGATATTCATGATCAGAAAGAAATCAGGGAGATCAATACAAGTACCAAAGGATATGCACATATATTTTATAGATTATGCAAAAGCATTTGACAAGGTATGACACAAGGAACTATTTGAACTGTTAGGAAAACCCAATCTATTTGGAAAATATTTTAGAATAATCCAGAACTTATACTGGTAGCAAACCCTATGCATACAGATAGAAAATGAATTGAATTTGAAGACATGTTAGGATAGCCAAGAAGCATTCCAAAAGCTAAGCAGAGTATTAAGAGACAGGAAAATTTCATTAGAAACAAAGGAAAGAGTACTGAACTGTTGAGGCCAAAATGCATTTTACAGCTTTGGCATATTAAAATCAAGCAGGTATAGAAATCTAAATATCTGGGAAGTGTTCTAACAGAGGACAGAAAGTGGAATCTGAAGATGTATTGGGATGGCCAAAGATGCATTCCAAAAGCTAAGCTGAGTATTAAGAGACAGAAAAATTTTGTTAGAAACAAAGAAAAGAGTACTGAACTGTTATGTGATATCTGTCCTCCTGTACGGCAGCGAATGTTGGACAGTCTCCGCAAAGATGAAGAAGAGACTTGAAGTAACAGAAGTGTGGTTCTGCAGAAAGATGCTGAGGATACCATCGACCAAACATGTAAGCAACAACAAGGTCTTGGAGAGAATAGAAATAAGAGGAAACTTATACTTAACAGGAAGAGGCAAATTAAATTTCTGGGGCACATAATGAGGAAGGAGGGCTTAGAAAATATGTTCCTCACAGGACAGATAGAGAGAAAGAGGGACAGATGAAAGCAGCACATAACGTAATTGATGGGCTTGAACAAATGGATGGTGGAACAGAGTTTGGGAGAAATAACAAAAAGACAAAACTTATTAAGAGCTATAAGGGACAGAAGGGAATGGGGGGAGGCATGAACGCCTACTTCCTGAAAGGACATGGCACATAAAAAAAGTTACACAAAAATAGGAAGGAGTGTAAGACAAGAATGTGTCTTCTCAGATTTATTCAAACTCTAAAGTGAGGCTATCCAAAGGTAGCTGGAACCCTGACCAGCATTTGTTATCAGTGGGTGCAATCTTAAAAATATAAGATAAACAGATGGAATTATCTGTCTATATCTCTGAGATGAGGTTATTATTTACATTATTCGGACTGTTATGTTCATCTTCATTGCTATATTCAAAATTTCTCTCTACAGTGAGGCTATCGAAAGGTAGCTGGAACCCTGACCAGGATTTGTTATCAGTGGGTGTAATCTTAACAATATAAGATACACAGATTGAATTATCTGTCTATATCTCTGAGATGAGGTTATTATGATTACTTACATTATTTACATTATTTGGACTGTTATCCTCATCTTCATTGCTATATTCAAAACTTTTCCCCCTTTGTACACTCTGGTCTCCTTCAGGTGATTGAAATTTTGAACCAAACACTTTATTTCATCCACTGGGGTAGATTGTTCTAGTTCCACGCTAGACCCAATAAGTTGTGTGTTCAATACCAGGCTACAGCAATGGTGAACTAAAACTTGGAGGGTTGAGCTAAAGGGAAATAACTGAAACATCCTGAAGAGGCATGGCATGTGGAATTAGAACAATCTACTCCGGTGGACGAAATAAAGGGTTTGGTTTGAAATTCCAATCACTTGAAGAAGGCCGGAGTGTACAACGACCAAAACGTTGTGAATATGGCAATGAAGATGAGGATAACAGTTCGAATAATGTAAATAATGTAAGTAACAGACGGCATTGTGTTGATGTCTAAGCTGAAAAGAAAACTACAGGATCTCCAAGAGAGGGTGGTAGAAGAAAACAAGAAAAAAATGATTAACCATCAACTGCAAGAAGACAAAAACTATTGTCATCAGCAAGAGAAAAAGCCCAAGACGTAAGTTATAAAATATAGAGATGTCGGCATCAAATGAGTTCAGAATTTTTAATATATGGAAAATGTTTTAATAGAGCATGGAGAATGTGATGCTGAAATCTGAAACACACAATGAGCTCGCAAAAGAAACATTTCAAAAGATAAGTAAAGTACTGAGCAATGAAAAAAAAACTGTTAGAAACAAAGAAAAAAAGCACTGGATTGCTATGTGATATTCATCCTCTTATATGATGATGAAGGCTGGACAATTTCCCCACAGTGAGGGAGAAAGCTGGGGGCAACAGAAATGTGGTTCTACAGGAGGATACTGAGAATTTAATGGACAGAGTGAGTAAGCAACAAGGAAATTTTAAAGAAAATAGCAACAAAAAAGAATGCTTATGCTCAGAATCAGAAAGAAATAGCTGAAATTCCTTGAGAAAAGAGGGCTTGGAAACTTAACCCTCACAGGGAATATTGAGGGCAAGAGAGAAGGTAATGAATCACCTCCTTAAGGAATTTGCGTGAATGGATGATAGAACAGAGGGAAGGAGCCTTAGCAAAGGGAGAAAATGCTAAGAGTCATAAGTGATGGGAAGTTGTGAAGAGCGACGACCACCCATATCCTGAAGGCACACAGAACAAGAAGAAACTCATTGTCACCTCAAAGCAAGAGAACCCAATCTGCTTTGCTATTTAACCAATAGCTGGAGGAAGATGGGTTCATGCTTTTTCCAAGAGCGTTAGTATGAAGTGAACAAAACAGTTCACTTACCATTGCGGTAGCCTGCATTAATTGTAAATATGTCATCTAATTTGTCCTACAAACATTTTTTTTATTGGGAAAAGACAAATACTAGTGTGACTGGGGCAAGATCACATGAGAGAACCCATCTTTCTCCAGGTTGGTTTTGAATAATGTGTTTTCCTTCTCTTAGATTTGTTGCCCTGTCAAGGCTAAATAGCTCAGTCTACCCTTGTATTTAGGCCATAGCTGGAAGAAGATTGCTTAATGCTTGTTCCAAGGGCTTCAGTCTAAAACACCAAAAGATCAGAACACATTTCCAAATCCAAGCATGAAAGTAAATTCCAACAATGCTACCTACAACCACATTATAACCAAAGTGACTCAATATAATCAGCACTGAATTTTGCAGGAAAATAATTTTTGTACATTACCCTTTATTAGATCTTCTTCAAATCACATTTTTCAGAATTGAAAAATTGAATACAAGATTTTCTTTCTCCTAGACTGGTTGCCAACTCAAGGCAGTTTGTCCTGATATGTAAACTATAATGGGTGTAAGATAGGTCTGTGCCTTTTCCAAGAGCATTACTGAAAATATAACTTGTGCTAATGTCCTTACTACTGGTGTAAATCTGCCTTAATGTTAAAGATGTTTCGTTATTTCATTTGTCCTGTAAAAAATGAAAACATTCTTTTTTACTGGGAAAGGACACATACTGGTGTGTCTAGGGCAAGAATGTCTAATTAAGACCATCCCTTTTCAAGCTAGTTTTGAATTCAGAGCATGCCTTCTCCTAGATTGGTTGCCACCTCAACGCAAGAGAGCTTAGTCTGTCTTACTACTTAACCCATAGATGGGTTCATGCCTTTTTGAAAGGCCCGAACAGAAAGTGAACAAGACAGTATTAAGTGGGAATTGAACCTGGCTCACTGGATTCACCTTCTGCACTGATAAACATTACACCATCCCAGCATGCTAGATACAAGCAATGACACGTGCAATTAAATACACCAGTGTAGATTTGCAGAATGTTTATATGTACCCCCCCCCCGACACCAAAAAAAATCCTCCATACGTGTGAGATTTACGTATGTGCACACAAAGGAGGCAAATAAATTTTTGATAATTAATATGAATATTAGGTTTGGCAAACAAGTAAGTACAGTTAATTCAATGTTTTTTTTCACACCATCCACGAGAAGGTAAAGACGCAAACGACTTGAAAAATTAACCTTGCTTATTTCTTTGTTAATCGAATTGTGTTCTTTAGAATTGCATTTCATGGATAAAGCTACACACACTCATGAGAGAGAGAGAGAGAGAGAGAGAGAAAGAAAGAGAGAGAGTGAGGAGTGGAAGAGAGAGAGTGCTCAATCCATAATGTATGATTTTACTTATGTATATGGATACAGATAAGTAGATCCATCTGTCTACAATCTTATCTACTTGTATACTGAATTTTGTCACATCTATCCATATATTGATCTATGTATATACTGACCTTTGACATATATATATCTATATATATATATATATATATACTTATATACTTTTGTAGTAGATTTCTCTCCATATAAATTACATTAGTGTTATGATATCTATCTCATCCTGTTTCAATCTATCAATCTCATTCTGTTTCTATCTATATATTTCATTCTGTTCCACTCTATCTATCTATCTATCTA
>OZ038479.1:118074551-118082051 GCA_964036315.1 Acanthosepion esculentum
GACACTCTATTTATTCTAAACAGTATTTTATTTCATCTAACGGTCCGAACATTTGAGAAATCTTGAGGCCACTGGCTGGATTCGAACCTGTGTCCTCCTGCGCTGTTAAATCTAACATGCTTTAACCATCGAATTGAATTAAGATGTTCAGGCCGGTAGACAAAATAAAAATACTAAGTGAGAACTGTTTAGAACAAACAGAGCGTCTACTCAAATATGGGTATCCACTAGAAATAGTGTTTAAAGCGATAAAAATATGGATCAATAATAAAATTACATTATTTCTTCAGTAATGCATACATAGATACATACATACATACATACATACATATATATATATATATATATATATATATATCCCAGATTGTAATAAGCATAACTGCATGCAGACAGTGGTTAGCATATTTCCGTAACAGAAGCACTGACAATGTATATTTTTCTCAACTTTTCTCTTCTGGAGAGAGAAAGAAAAACTGACTTTGAAAAACTATCTCCTCCGTATTGTCTTCCTTTCCATTCACATCTAAGATATATTGACTGTTTATTGAATTGGATTAAAGGAAAAAAAATGCTTTGAGCATAGCACCATATAAAAGCGAAAGTAACATAGGATGACAGAAATTGGCTAAATAGTTTCTGCCACGCTTTGTTTCTTTGTATTTTTTTCAAATTCTGGAATGTTTTTCAAAGGTTTGTTCTTTTCTTTTCTTCATGGCCAAAACAATATATATATATATATATATATATATATATATATATATATATATATATATATATATATATATATATATATGTTGAAAGCATAGCAAAAATGTATTATAGATGATTTTTAAAGTACATTCAACTTCCTATACAACAAGTGTTAGAGCTTTTGCAAGTTGACATGCCTGATTGGAAGGGGTGTGAAAAACTTACTGAAGGTATACATATGTTTCCAACTCCAGCCACAATGCCACAAAATAAAAAAAAAATCAGGGGGCTAAATCAGATGTTAAAGTCGGGGGTGAGGGTGGGTGGCGTGCTAAGTCATATATTCAGTTTCATGGGTTTGTTATTCTATTTTTTTTTTGTCTGATCTCTTAAAGTGAACATTTGGTTTAGATCTATCATTCTACAATAAAATTTTATTTTCTATTTTAAATACACCATATTTTTTTCATTAATGATTTCCTTTGCTTATAAGACTTGTATAAAAGTTTTAGAAGCTAATATTTAAAACAAAAAAATTGGGAAAATTAAATTTTATAATTTTATTTTTGAATATTAATGCGATGAGTGACTTTCGTCAAATGATATGGCTCAGTTCAGTAGCGTTGTCATAGATTGAGGCTAAGAGGACAAATATAGGCTTCTGTTTAGCTTTTAATTCCTGCAAAATGTGAAAGAGCTGATGCTCCCATCCCTCTCTATAGCACACTGGATAAACCCTATACTAACTGCAGAAGTTTCCCTTTCATATGAGCAATGGCACTTAACTTATATGATATAGATTTTGGATACAGAGATTTTACAAGCACCACACTGGTCTTATATTTTACAAGCATTATGCTGGTTTCATTAAATATAAAACAATTGATTCAGAAAATCAAACATCTTCAACAAATGATTGTACAATTACCTTTAACCACAATTCTGTTATTACAGATTTTGCCTGTACAAGACTGACCACAGAGGGCACAAGTGGGGGATAAACTAGCTAATATTTGAATAAGAGCTTTTAAGCATATGCTAGAAAGAAAACTCTTTTAACTGATGGGCTGTAATATAACCGTGTGTGGGGATGTATTTTTTTGGGGGGCCTTTTGTTAGAACTGAAAACCAAATAGAATAAATTTGTCTCCTTGGACTCAATCTATGAGAATTGCATAATTTGTCTAAAATTATTACTGCGGTCAATTTTTTAAATGAATTATAAAACTTTTTTTTGAAACATTAGCTTCTAAAACTTTTATATAAGACTGATATGTGGGAGAAAAAAAAGTCAATAGGTCTCATTCAAAAAATAAGTACAATAATGCAGCAAAAATATATTTGTTAAAATGAAAACAAAAAAAAATGTTAATAGTTAACTGATAATAGATCTGAAAAAAATATCCATTTTAGGGAAGGATCAGATTTTTAAAAGAAATATAGAATTAGGAAGCTTTAAAAATAAACACCTGACTTAGAAAACTCTGATCGTTTGATTTAGCCCCAACCACACACACTTTTAATGCCTGACTTAGACCTTTAATTTTTTATCATCTGAATTAGCCTCCATATTTGAACGTTTGATTTAGCCCCCCCCACTTCACTTTTAATGTCCAATTTAGCTCTCCCACTTTTTTTGTCTACGTGTCCCACTTTTAATGTCTATGTGTCCCACTTTTAACATCTGACTCAGCCCCCACCCCCATTTTAGCATCTGACTTAGATCCCCCACGTTTAACGGCTTGATGTCCCATTTTTAACATCTGACTCAGCTGCCCCTCTGATTTTAACATCTAATTTACCCCCCCCCCCAACACACACACACTTTTAATGACTTAGTGTCTCACCTTCAATATCTTAGTGCTGCATTTTTAATGTCTGTACCCCCACCACCATCAATTTAACATCTCACAGGTCCCTGACTTTTAACACCTTATTTGACAACCCCCCTCCGACCCCCTCAGCTCCCCACTCCATTTTAACATCTGACTTGACTCCCCCATTTCTAATGTCACTTTCAATGTTTTAGTGTTGAACTTTTAATATCTGACCTGTTCCCCGCACCATCATTTTAATATCTTTTCTCCCTGACTTTTAACACCTGATTTGCACCCCCACCACTGTGCCTGACTACAGGGGCTATTCATTTTGTCAGATTAATTCAGGTTTTATTTTTCAGAAGAATTTTTTTTTTTTTTTTATTTAGAGACCATTAAATTTTGTTAAAAGTCCAGTGGTAAAAAAACAGATCTCCTACATTAAAATTTAATCAGATAAGCAGATTTTACAAGTATAAATAAGATACAAGCAGACACGATGTGTAGATTACTACTCATGGATCCAGTCTCTAGCAAATTAAGCATTTTGATCCAATATTTTTCACCTAGTGAATGTAATGGAAATTCCAGTCGAATTCATTACATTCATTTACATGCTAATACCTTTGGGAAAGGTATGAATCCTCTTCTTCTCCCCCCCCCAGCTATGGATAAATAGCAGAACAGACTGAGTTCTATAGCCTTGGATAGCAACTGGTCTATCACAGAAAGAAATGGCAACCTATTGTGGGAAAAAATCTGCTTCGTCAGTCATGTATCAAAAGATACATGATCACCTAAGCATGTATCACGCATGGTACATAACTGACTGACATTACCTACTACTACACTAGTGTCTGTTAGTCTTTAGTTTTAACAACTTAGCAAAAATTTTGAAATGAGAGGCAGAGTTCCAAATTGCTACAAATTGAACATCTTTCTAATATAAACCATGGCATTCCTGCTTGTATTGTAACCAGGCCAGATAAAATCTTTACAATAAAAAACTAATGTACCCTCTTCTTCTATGTGCTGTGTCTCTTCAAAACATGGCCAATCATAGCACTCCACAACTTCCTATCCTTTGTAGCTCTTAGCAGTGTTTGTCTTTTTACTATCCCACTCCCAGTTTTCCATTGATTTACACAAGCTCATTAGGTAGGACACTCAGTGTTTCCCTCTACCCCACTCTTGCCTTCAGCATGTCCTGTGAGTGTCATATTTTCCAAGCTTTCTTTCCTTAATATGTATTTCCTTCTTATTCTAATTATAAAAGTCCTCTTTGTTTCTATTTTCCATAAAACTTCTTTTTTGCTTCCATGCTTTGCTCGTGGCATTCTCAGTATCCTTCTGTAGAATCACATCCCTGTTGCCTCAGGTCTCTTTTTCATCCGTGTGAAAAATGTCCAGCATTCTCTGTTACATAGGAAGATTGATATTACATAGCAGTTGAACACTGTTTCCTTTGTTTCTAAAGAAATTTTCTTGTTTCTTAATACTTTGCTTAGTTTTAGAAGGCCACTTTCGGTATTCCAAGGTAACCTCAGATTTTGGTGTCACATATGATCTTGTATATTTTATAGGAAATATAGAGCTCTCACTGATCAGTTATATAATATTAGATTCTCATCGAGAACTTCAGCTGCATGCCTTTGAGCCAGCCTTAATTTCATTGAGTTATTGATTCCCATATGATGTACTCGTCTTTTAAAATAAAATTCAAGGCACAAGAGCAATTCAGTTTTCTTATTTACATTTGAACTAATGTCTTCATCTTTGTTGTTATTATCACAAAGTCTTGTGCCCTTTGGCCTTCTTTAGGTTTTTCTTGATCCAGGTAAGCCTCAGGGAATTTCAGACTGGAGCCTTTATTTATCTATGGAGGTGGGGTAGATAGTTCTCATCTAATGGGTTGGCTAAGGTAAGTTTTCTTTCTGTCTTTATGCATATTGCCCTTTTACAGCTATATTTTTCGATATAACTGAAATTTACCCCCGCCATATATATATATATATATACATATATATATATATATATATATATATATGAATAAAAAGATAGGATGAAAAACTAGTCTTAGCCAAACAGGAAATTATATATTTATATAATTTCCTCTTGTATTTTTATTCATTTTGTTTCTTTACAGATACACTTTATCTGAACATAATTTAAATATATATATATATATATATATATATATATATATATATATATAATTATTATTATTATTAATATCAGCAAATAAAATGTTCCCAGTACTTATCTATAACTGCCCCAAAAGTTTATGATGTCATTCATACATACTTACATATATATATATATATATATATATATATATATATATATATATACATATATATATATATATATGCATAATAAAGCACCCTCTCCTCAATTTTGAAATATGACGGTTCAGACGCTCAGATCTTAGAAGCAAAAAAATCAGACTACTTACACATATGATTTGATTACAATGGTGAATGCATGTGCAGAAACAACCACACATTTTTGGGAGATCCCAATAGAGAGAATAGTTACACACTCAAATACACACACACATGCCAATGCACACACACACACACACACACGCACACACACACACACACACACGCACACACACACACTGAGGGTGCGATGGGTAAATTGTCGCCATTTTATATTTTTAATTTTGTGCATGTTCATTGTTTGTTTTTTACTTTGTTGATTAACCAGTATAGTAGGGTCCGCCGGACACCATCTACGAGAAAAAAGAGCACCATGACGCAATTCACTTCAAAAATTTGAAAATGGCATTCAAGCTCCAATACGAACATTTCAGAGTTTTTGGTTGTCAATCTGAAGACAGTGCAGAGGATTTGGAAAGATTTGGATTAGTCTAATGGTGATTAAAAAGGTGTTTGGAGGGATCACTAGTGATGGCAACATTATGATTCCATTCATTTTCCTACAGGGCCTCAGACTCAAAACGGAGTTCTACATCAAGTGCTTTGAGGAGGTAATTCTGCCCTGGGTTAAGGGGATGGCTGCTGGAAGACTCTATGTTTGGTACCCATACAACGCAAGTAGGAGAACCCGGTCATGGCTGTCAGAAAATTTCTGTGACATCATCACCCCTTATATCTGGCTACCTAAACCCCAAACCGTAACCCCCTTGACTATCATGTGTGGAGCGCAATTGAGTGAGAGACCAACAAAATCAAAGATGAACTGAAGGCAAGGATTATGGCAGCATTCATCAACTTAAACAAGGAGACTGTCTAGAAGAGATGCAGGATATTCCCAAGTCATCTGGAGGATGAGGTTGAAGCCACTGGCGATTTTATTGTATAAATTTACTCTTCAGTACTTCAAGATATTTTTGTGTAATTTTGTAAATTATATCTGTTAAAATGAGATGTGAATTCCCAAATAAATTCCAATGCGTTGTCATTTGGGCAGATAATTGCATCATCCACCGCAAGGAAAGTTGGCTCCCTGTGCCGAGCCAGGAAATTTTTTTCCCTGGAATCGATCCTCCAAATCTATAAATCGACCATTCACCCTTGCATGGAGTATTGCTGCCATATATGGTCTGGAGGCCCTGCTGTTTGCCTCAGGGTTCTTGATAAGATCCAGAGACAGATATGCAATGTAATTGGCCCTGATCTGTCATCTCGTCTGCAGTCGCTCTCTCACAGACGCGACGTTGCCTCGCTCTGTCTTTTTTACAAATATTTTCACGGTAATTGCTCCGAGGAGCTGCTTTCGCTGGTTCCTAGGCCTCATGAATTTAAACGTCCTAAGAGGCTGGCATCCCGTCCCCACCCCTTCACTGTTGAAACTGTTAGATGTAGACGTCTCTTCTACTCCAATAGCTTCATGTCTTGCACATCTCTCCTGTGGAAATCCCTTCCTTATTCCTGTTTCCCTGACAAATACAATCTCCAACTATTTAATTGTAACGTCAATCGACATCTCCAGCTGCCTTGATCTATCCACTTCCCTTCTCCACATCCTTTCACCTTTCATTCCTATCTGCTCTTGCTCCAAATCTTCTGTAACCCCCTTGCCTTGATCGATCCACTATCTTTCTCCACATCCTCTCCTTTACCACTCCTATCTGCTCTTCCTCCAAACCTTCTGTTACCGCTTGCGTGCTAGTGGCTTCCAGCCTTGCCTGGGGTGATAAGCTTAAAAAAAAAAAAATGCGTTTGGGTCAGTAAATTTTCAGTTCAACTTATCTATGTATTTATATAATTGTGTGCATATATATGTCCAGTTTGCACACGCAGAATACCTGCATAAACACACATAAGTTAGGTGCATACAAAAACAATGCTATGAATTTTACAGATCACTAATAATTATATACACATTTATCCAGGCAGGCAATGATGGTATGTATAAAGATGTTCAAACAGTCCACCATCATCATGACAAAGACACTGCCATGAGGCGGTCAAGCGTGCAGGTAAGATAACTACACAGTAAAACATACAGTAATTACAGACAGAAAACTTGCACTTTATATATATATATATATATATATATATATATATATATATATATATATATAAAACTAACCAACTGCCAAACATAAATAATGCCTAATAGGCACACACACACACACACACACACACACACACACATAAAAATTCAGCAAAATCTCATATAGACATACTAGAATTATGATGCAATTGCACACATAAATTATACACACGAAGGCTGCATGACAAGTCAAATACACATGAAGTCCACTTAACCAATGAGAATCAAACAACACTAATAAAATTAGCAGAATTTTTTTTCCATATTTCATTCTCTGATGAAACTTTAATAAAAGCAAAACATGTTTCCCATTTATTAAATCTTAATCAAAGAATGATTTAATGCAAGTGAAACATGTCAGATTGCTAAATGTTTCCTATTTGTTCTTTATCCTATGATTCTGTCAGATTCTGATCCATATTTGATCTCAATTCATATGTGCATGATATATCTGCCTAAGTGAAAC
>OZ038479.1:118084551-118279551 GCA_964036315.1 Acanthosepion esculentum
GAAAGGGAGAAACAGAGCTAAGTTAGTCACTATATTCAGTCAGAAGTGAGATAACTGAAGTTAATTCACGCAAACTTCATGCTAATAATTGATGCTGTTACTTTGGCATTTACAAATATTGAATAAAAGTTGTCATTTTTGACACATAGGTATGTTTATGTGGGAGTACCAACAACAATATATATACGTATATATATATATATATATATATTGAAACATAGGTATGTATATGTGGGAGTACAAGCAACAATGTACTGCTATCTTCATTTTTTATTCTGAGATATTAAATGAATATCTGTCAGAACCAAATTAGTCTAGAAGGTGTAATTTGTAATTTTCTTTCCACACAATGCTTATTTTACCATTGCTATCAAATACCATGCATACAAGCACACATACATGCATACATATATGCATACATATATATATATATATATATATACATATATATATATATATATGTAAGCAAATGTGTGGATGTAGATCCGACGGTATGATGAAAATGTGGAAAAAGACAAAGCAAAATCCGAATATGTGAGTTTACTGTTTTAACAAAAACAAAAACAAAATAAAAACAGTAAACTCATATATTCGGATTTTGCTTTGTCTTTTTCCACATTTTCATCATATATATATATATATATATACATATATATATATATATATATATATATATATATGTAAAAATTCAAATATAACTAAAAATATATCTGTAAAAAGGCAATAAGAATAAAGACAAAAGGAAAACTTACTTTTGCCAATCACTCTTTGATATTGATCACTTTAAGCCATAGAAACTATATTTATTATATATATATATATATATATATATATATATACATTATATTTGGCATGAAACTCTGAGTAGTGCAGTGTGGGAAAATATGTATATTTATTAATATATATATACTTTATAGCTGTATTATAACATCAAGCCCTGTTTCCATATAACACCAGCACTCTATGTGCGATTCATATATTTATATATTTAACATGTTTTGCTAAGGACAACTGGCAAGGTTCGGCGATTAGGGTTTTATTTAATTTTTCTTCTGTATGTACAGGTGTTTTCTCTACTAGACACAAGAAAAATTAAATAAAGAGCTTAATTGCAGAACCTTGTTAGTCACCTTTAACGAAACATTCATAAAAGAGGGATTGCTGTCCAAATACACAATTATATATATATATATATATATATATATGAAAAAATGCTGCCTAAATACACACAATATATATATATATATATATATATATTGTGTGTATTTAGGCAGCATTTTTTCATTCATACATGTTTCATTAAATAATATAGATAAGTGTTGTCTATATATTTTATGTAAGTTCTTTTCATATTGTCTGATAAGCTTAATAATATTTATATATATGTGCGTGTGTGTATGTGTATGTGTGTGTGTGTGAGCATGCAACCAATTCTTTTTTTGTAAATACGATCCTTAAAATAATCCTGTAAGCAAAGTTTTCGATCTTCAAATCATTACCCCCAGTGGGGTCGAGGGCAAGCTTTAGAAAATTTTTTTTAGTTTTTTGACATATTTCATGCATACTTATCTGTGCCAAAATAGACTATAATGTTTGTGTGTGCACGTGTATAAATGTGTGTGTGCGTGTGTGTTTGTGTGTGTGTGTGTGTGTGTGTGTGTGCAAGTGTGGTATTTTGTGTGCATGCATGTATGTGCATGCATATTTATCTGCACGTTTATGTACATCTGTGTGTGTGTGTGTGTGTGTGGGTGTGCATGTCTGTATGTTCATGTGAGTGCGTGTGTCTGTTTGTTTGTCTTCTTTGAAAGAATAGGACCTAGTTTCCTAAACAGAAATAGCACAAGTTTATATATATATATATAGATATATTCTGATCCTTTTTTAAGTATCTAAGATCAACACCTGGAAACAAATGAATCTGATTGAAACATTCTGCAATAGAATAAATGGCAAGAATTTTATGCTTTTTGTTGATGACATCAACCCATTTTCTTACAGGTTATCAATCTTTGTGGCGCCCATTTTTTGATGATTCTAAAAGCAAAAAATTCCAGAATATAAAAATGAATTAATATAATAAAATGTCTCAATATTTTCTGTATAAATATATTGTGTGTGTGTTTCTATGTGTGTGTGTGTATGTGTGTGTGTGTGTGTGTGTGTGTGTGTGTGTGTGTGTGTGTGTGATAAGATAATGAACAAATAGAAAATATTTATCAATCAAACATGTTTCACTTTCATTAAAGCTTCACCAGAGAATGAGATATGGAGAATTTTCCCATTTCTCATTCTCTGTTGAAGCTTATCATTCTGTTGGATTACAATCCATATCTGATCTATATCTGATCTCAACTTACATATATATATATATATATATATATATATATATATATATATATATATATATATATCTACTGTCTGATGCAGAGCTACATTTGGAAAATAAGCTGAAATTAAGTGAAAATTATTTATAAACGCACACCCACGTGTGTGTATGTGTTTGTGTTTGTTTGTGTAAATATTCAAATATAAATAAATTCTATCTGTAAGGAGTATATAAATAAAATGAAAAAATCCTTCTGTATTTTCTTTTATATATATATATATATATATATATATATATATATATATATATATATCAATTTTATAAAAGGCAACTGAAAAAGTAATCTGTTTAACCCTTTTATTTAATTTTTCTTGTGTTCACATAAGATTTTTCTCCTCTGGACATGAAGTCTGTAAATATTGTCTGAGCAACTCATTCAAACAATATATATATATATATATATATATATATATATATAGATAGATAGATATATATATAGATATAGATATATATATGCTAATAATACATATGCATTTTGTTCTTCACTGTTAGCATAAATCAGTGTCTCATGAATGATGCAATCGTCATGTGTGGATTGAAAACTGACATTGAAGAACAAGATGTATATTATATTTGTTATTATTATAAACATTAGCTCTGTTATCTTACATTGAGCACTTTTATACTGCCATTAGCAATAACTGTGCACTATTTTATATTTATATTTATATACATGTCTGTGTTTGTGTGTGAGTTTGTGTGTATGTATCTGTGTGCGTGTGTGTGTGCACACAATCATTCACATACATGTATATGACAGGGATACAAAAATCTTTTGATATTAATTCACTTTCTAAAAATCAAACCACATAAAAAAAAAAGATCCTTTAGTGAGGAAGGACTTGCTGGTTGAGCTGAGAAATTTCTGCCATATCCCCGACTCATGGTATGAAACCAGAATTCATTTTCAGTCAGTCACTAGATTAGAAATTAAGTTTTATACTAAAGAATTAATCCTTCTTGTCCATCTCTAAAATGAAAAAAAAATAAAAATGTAACCAAAAAAAAAAACAAAACAAACAAATGTAAAAGAAATCTTCACATTAGATTGATTTTTATTTTTTTTCCTTTTTCTTTTTCTTTTTCTTTGCAATTTTTTTATGTTTTATGTTTTATGGGGTGACAAAGAGTGAAAGAAGCATCTTTTCCCTTTCGTAATGTTTCACAAGTCGGCTTGAAAAATTTATTACTGACGCAGTGGCCAAGTTGTTCTTTTTCTTTCACAAATGCAAAAGGTGTGAAATGCCGCTCTGCCTATTAGCTCTGTACTCAGCTTCTACCAAACAGGCGCACACAGTGTGGCAGTTTACCTCACGTATTTGTTAGTTTCAACGCGTACACTCAAGTACAAAAATTACTTGTTCGCACCTTCTCTACAGAATTATGTATTGGCACTGGCAAACTGCACCCAGGTGCACATAGTGGCATGTTACTGACAGTGCAACGGTAACGCAGTGTACACTGTACACAGAGGAACAAAGAATAACAAACTTGGCTACATCGAACATATAAATAGTGTTTTCTGTCTGTTTCTAGATTTGCTTCCATTTTTTGTGAAATTTTATATCTTTTCCTTTTTTTTTTTTTTACTCATTTCACCCCAAGCAAGGCAATAAAGGGACTAAGACACAGATGGGGTCACTGAGTGTGGGAATAATATGAGAGAAAGAAAACATTAGAAAGAGAAATAAAAGGACAGGAATTAGGTAAACATAAAATGACAATTGACTTTATCATTTAAATTTTTGAGGATCAAAATTGACTAGAAAGCAAGAAGCCAGAAGAGAGTTCCATGACTGTGAATTATGAGAGAAAAAAACTGTTAGCAAAGGGGTACTAAAAAGGAAAACCAGTATTTATCCGACCTCTCAATGAGGCAGGATGTGGCACAAGACCGATTTTTATGTTGGACAATCCAAGCCCGTAGACTCGGGCAAAAATTCCCTGTAGACCCCCACATACACACGGTCGGGTTTGTCTACCTCCCCAGATGAGACACTGCCCTTCGGCATAGCCTAAGCAGTGAGTTTGACGTCTTGATGCTTGCTGAAACCTGAGCTTGAAAGCAAGCCCCAATAAAAACGAAAGCTCATCAGAACAGTTACCATGAAAATATTTATAAAAACACTACAGGGAAGTTATATTATCATTATTATTACTACATTATGGAAAGTGACTGAAGCTGAGATGCTAGGTCAGGACCAATAACATTGCAGATTCTTCTTTGTATTTTATCAAGAATCTCTAAATGAATAAGAGAAGCATGTGATAGCAATATTCAATGCATATATTTGTAGTGATCTTGCAATCACAAGAAATTAAAAAAAAAAAAACTAATTACCATGATTCCATAGAAAAAAAAGGAAACTGCCCTACTGGCGGGAAATTTAGAGATGTCCTCTTTTTCGTCAGTCCCTCATAAAGAGAGCAGGTGGAATTGAGCAGCTCTAAGAATGAAGACCATAGATAAGTCTTACACAAACATCACTTTATCATATTTAATATTACCTTTTAATGATAGACTTATTACTTGCAAATAATTTATTCATTCGAGATAAAAACAAAAAGCAGAAACATTTAATAACAACTACATTACAAGACCTTCCATATATTTACCGAACAAGTACAACCAAATCCTTTTGATAATAAATCCTTCTATATACGTATAAGTGTCTCACGTTGTTGTTATGATGTATACTGTATATACATGTGTAATGCAGGATCTTGTGTATTATGCAACCCCTGAATTTTCACTTATTTTGAGAGACCAATTTACAATAGACTAACCTCTTTTCCTCTATCCCATTTTCTAGTTAAAAGTGTAAAAAAGAATAATAAAAGTATTGTTAGTAATGCTATACTCGTGTAAATACATACAGCCATAAACAACCAAACGAGAAACAGCTAAACATTTTATAAAGGTAGACAATGGAAAAGATGCATATTCACTATGTTTGTATTTTATAGTACAATACAAACATGTGAATATTACATGCATTATTATTGGATACAGTTAAGTAAAAAATCAGTTTTATCAAAATCATGTTTATTTTAAATACAGCTTTTTGACTACAGCAAATGGAGTTTGGTCAACAGTGTAGCCAGGGTCAGCAGTACATACACTAATTTTATATCCTATGTATGATGCAAGCCCCTAAAAATTAGCTTCAAAATTAGATCTTCAAAAGTCACATGATACATGAGTATATATGGTACATGTTATATTTTACTAACCAAAAACAAGAGTCAACAAGGCCCATGATAACAAATGAATTGTAGACTTGTAAACATGATTAAATAATAAGTTTGTTTATTAACAAATATGAAATAATTAAATCTCCTAAACAACAAGCCCGGAAATATATTAAAAAACTTTTAATTATTAAAGAAATATTATTGTCTAACCTATCATAATACCATTATGTTTTTTTCTGATATGAAAGCAAAAATTCGCTACCCGATATTTAAAAAATTTTTTTTTTTTTTGAAAGCCGATTTTTTTTTTTTTTTAAATTTTTGGAAGCCAATTTTTTTTTTTTTTTAATAATAATGAGTATAAAGTAATTAATAATAACAAAACAAAAGTCATTGAAACAAAGCAAGTTCAGTCGACCAATGATGACAATTTCAGAACAACGTAACTATAAACAATTTTGTCTATCCTCTGCCAGCCGCTATGATGGAGAAGCATTAGCCTCGAACCGTCGCCAGTGAGACATGCTGCAAGAGCCACTCTGTTTCACAAGGCTCGTTCCTTAATCAAGATGCAATCGCGCCAATCCTCCGAAGGAACGCCATCGAATGAGGGCCAATAACCCCTGAAGTCTCCACTGCCACAGGAGTAAAAAAAATCTATCAGCAAGAGAAGAATATTTAGCTATTAACAAATTATAAGTGGTTTTATGAATTTCTGTCTTTTAGGAATATCTTTTATATTGGTGACTCTCAGGATTGGACTATTATTTTTAAATGAAATTTTACATGCACACTTAAATGGTATCTTGCTTTGTGACAGTATTGTTAAAATGATTTTATAAATTTCTTTGTATTAAACAAGGAAAAAAAATCTATAAAAAAACCCTTTAAATAGAAATACTTACATTCTTCTTCTCTCTGTCACATCCCTTCAGTATATACATGATCATGGCTCTCCACAATGCCCTGTGAGGATTAAGTTTTCCAAGCCCTCCTTTTCCATGAGTAGAAGTATTCTTTCTGTTTCTATTTTCTTTAAGACTTCCTCATTGCTTACTTGCTACACCAATGGAATACACAAAATCCTTCTGTTTGACTACTTTTCTACTGCCTCTTATTTTTTCCTCATATGGGGAGAGATTGTCCAGCATTCATTGCCATATAAGTGGATGGATACCACATAACGATCTAGCACTCTTTTCTTTGTTTCTAACAAAATTCTCCCATTTCTCATCACCTTGCTTAGCTTTCAAGAAAAGAAAAATCTATGAAAATACCCTCGAAATAAAAATACTTACATTATTTTTATATAAAAAATAAACAATTTTTTAAAAATTTATTCTAATAAGGGTAGTGGTAACTGTTTCCTTATAAGGAAAGTGTTGGTATTCATTGTCCTACTGTAGGTCATAATTTATAAAATTTTTCTGTTAAAAAATGTTTTTCAAGAAAATAGGTTTCTCAAGTCTAGTAACTGTTATCTCTCTTTCTAGTATTGATGGGGGCTTCCTTCCTAACTTTTTGTTTGAAAGTCTGTAAAAAATGAAAATATTTCTGAGGCAAACTAATAATAATAATAATAATAATAATAACAGTGGAGACATAGATAATCTTTAGCTGTTTATCTGAAATAAGCTTTGGTGTAAATGGTAATGGTAAGATTAACCATTTCCTTATAAGTAAACATTTAGCATTCATTGATTGAACCGTTAGCATTACTCTTGGTTGAAAATTATAAAATCTTTCTGTTTAAACAATTTTTCAGCAAAATAGGTTTCTCAAGTCCAGTAACTCGTATCAATCTTTCCAGTATTGATGGGGGCTTCCTTCCTAACTTTTTGTTTCAAATAGTGTGTAACATCAGCATTTTGAAGAAAAAAAAAAGGAATTTGATATACTTTAAGATTGTGAAACAAAAAAAAATCCTGTCTTTATTTCATTCATGGTTTCCCACTTTATGATAAAATATACTTTGCTATTCTGATCAGCATGCTCATCTTGGTTGTTATACTTACAATGTTTCAGCCACTGTACGCTAAAATCCTTTTTAGGTTCCTGTCTTTATAATTGATACAGTTCTTACACAATTTCAGACTGAACTCTTTATTAAATCCATAGAGATATATTGTTCTAGATACATTGCTTTCAAAATTCCAAGAAAATTATTGCGTATGAAGACAAACATCTGAAGAAGACTGCAGGGTACAGAGGCTGAAACATTGTGTTTATAACGATCAAAATGAGCATGCTTCTCTGAAGAACAAAGAATATTATAATGATAATTCTTCACTTAAAAAATTCCAGTAATAATATACTAACAGTAAATAGGATTAAATAATGATGTTGATGCTATTTTTCTGAAGAAGACTGCAGGGTACAAAGGCTGAAACTTGGGTGTTTATAACGATCAAAATGAGCATGCTTCTCTGAAGAACAAAGAATATTATAATGATAATTCTTCACTTAAAAAATTCCAGTAATAATATACTTACAGTAAATAGGATTAAATAATGATCTTGATGCTATTTTTCTGAAGAAGACTGCAGGGTACAAAGGCTGAAACTTGGGTGTTTATAACGATCAAAATGAGCATGCTTCTCTGAAGAACAAAGCATATTATAATGATAATTCTTCACTTAAAAAATTCCAGTAATAATATACTAACAGTAAATAGGATTAAATAATGATCTTGATGCTATTTTTCTGTGAGTATTACTATTTCTCTCTTGATATGCCATGTCTCTTTCAGGATGTGAGTGAACATGGTTCTCCACAGCTTCCTACCTTTTGTTATCAGTGGATCATTTTCAAATAATACAATGTCTAATATTGATTAATACAACGATAATAAATATCCCGGTAATAAGTAAGTGAGAAACCAAACTGAAAAATAATTACAAAATAATAATTAAACAAAGATAATTAGTGATCTTTTTAATCATTTCACCCCAAGCAAAGTGATAATGCCACAAAGAGGCCAGGAATGGGAAGACGTTAGTGAGGGGAAAGAGCAATAAAAGAACACGGTTCTGGAAGACAGAAATGATGATTGGCATTATGTAAGTTTTAGTTATCCTTCTACTAAAGTGGTTGCGAACCAAGTCTGTCCTGCTCTTTAATCCATAGCAGGGGGAGAAGAAATGGATTCATACCTTTCTAAAAGGAATCTGTAAACTTTGGATGGAATTTGAACTTGGTATGCTGATGCCATTTTGTTTTATTTTTTTTAAATCATTTCACCCTAAACAAGGTGATGATGCCACTAAGATGCTAGTGTTTCTTGGGAGGGAAAAAGAATGGGAAGACTTTAGAGAGGAGAAAGAACAATAAAAGAACAGGTTTCAAAGAAGACAGTAGATGGCAAGTGATGTTGCATTTAAATTTTGAAAGCAAGAAACTGAAAGAGAGTTCAATGAGCAAGAAACTATTAGAGAAAAGAAACTATTAGAATTTTTTTGTTATTGTGTGATTTTATGTAAGTGTAAGAAGCGGCAAATAGTGAAATTCTTGGGAGCCATACAGGAAAGATAAAAACTACGTCAAGAAATGAGTGTTCACCAGACAACAGGCGAACCCATCTACTCATATTTGGAAGATGAAAAAAAATAATTTGGGAATAAAATTTCAGAGCTCAGTTGGAGACGTTAGAAGTGTAGAGTTGATATAGATTTTAAAAGGAACTGGAAGCACAATCCTCAACAGGAAATGAGGGATAAACCTCTACTCCTGTTCAAAAGATGGAGGAGGAGAGTGGATTGAATGAAAGGTGAACCCATGTACTCCTATTAGTCCTTTCTTCTCACTTTCCTTCACTAACTTCTGTAGGAGTTCTTGTACTTTTCTTTCCGTATCTGTTATCAATATCTTATGTTGTCAAGATTGTACGTTTTAACATACCTAACATAGTTTAGCCCTTTCTTCTTGATTTCCTTCACTACCTACTATATAAGTTCTTGTAGTTTCCTTTCTGTGTCTACTATCAACACTGTGTCATCTGCATATCTTATGTTGTCAAGATTGTACGTTTTAACATACCTAACATAGTTTAGTCCTTTCTTCTCGCTTTCTTTCACTACCTACTATATAAGTTCTTGTAGTTTCCTTTCTGTGTCTACTATCAACACTGTGTCATCTGCATATCTTATGTTGTCAAGATTGTACGTTTTAACATACCTAACAGAGTTTAGTCCTTTCTTCTTGTTATCAACACTGTCATCTGCATATCTTATGTTGTAGCTAACAGAACGGTCTTGTAAATGTCAGAAGACAGAATGCATGGTCATCAGCACAAGAGACAACCCAAGGTGAGCACTACACATTGGGGATGTCAAAAATCAAACAGGTACAGAAATTTAACTATCTGGGTAGCGTAGTAACAGACAATGGAAAATGAGACACAAACCTGAAAGTTTTTTTTTTTAAACTAATGTTCACCCAATACAAGGCCCAAGAGCCACTCAAGATAGAGGATTACTGTGTGGTGTTGTATGAGCATAAGACAGGAAAGGGCAAGAAGTGAAGTTTTGGGGGCTATGCAGGAAAAATAATGGCAAACTGTACATGTGAAGAGCTTAAGGTTTAATTAGTGAATGACAGTTCAGAGTGAGAGATGTTAAAGTATAGAGTCAATGTAGACTTTAGAAGGAACTGGAAACCTAGTCCTAAACAGGAAACAAGGGATAAACCTCTACTCCTGTCCAAAAGACTGTGTGTGTGTGTGTGAACAGGATAATAAGCGAAACTTTCTAATCCTATTGGGAGAGAAGAAAAAAAATTAGTGAATAAAATATCAGAGCTTATCTGGAGACGTTAGAAGTATAGAGTTGAAGCAGACTTTAGAAGGAACCTAAACAGGGAACACAGTATAAACCTCTTCAAACCTATTCAAAAGACTGGGGAGGAGTGTGAACTGGATGATAGGTGAACCTACAGTTGCATCTAACTAGTTCAACAGTAAAATGATGAAGCCTATTTGCCAGTCTAGTAGTACACTTAAATTAGATTATAAGTACAATACCAAAAAACAAGCTGGCGTCATTTCTTCATTACCAATAATACCCTGAGTTTTCTCCAGTCATGATGAACAGTTGCACCTGCCATACTTTTTTCTTGGGCTTCAAGTTCATTTCAAACCACAAAGGGAACTAATATATATGATCCATTGCTAAGAACCTGGAAAAATGGTTGGCTCCTTCTATTGCTCCAAGAAGTACCTGATACATTCTACAATACTTTATCTTTACAATTGGGCTTACAGCCATATCAAATTGAAATACCAATTCTTGTACAATCACTGAAGTTAAGCAACATCAATCTTGGTCAGTACATACACGGGTGACCACTTGTGAATATATGATCCATTGCTAAAGAACCTGGAAAAATAGTCTCTCCTTTTATTGCTCCCAGAAGTACCTGATTCCTTGCGCAACCTCTTGTGAATACAAAGTGCTGTAAGCATGTATGTGGGTTCATAATGTTCACTTAATTTTGGGAAAGGTAGGAATCCACCTCTTCTCCCCCAGCTATGGGTTAAATTTTCTTACAATCGGAAAACATTTTCTGACTTTAAATAACTCTACAAAAGGTTAATAAACTGTAAAAAACTTATCAATCACCCAATCAATCTTTACAAGAATCTGATTAGACCAAAATTCAAGTATTGCTGCCATATCTGGTCCAAAGCTGCCCAATCCTTACTTTCTAACCTTGATAGAGTTCCAAATTGTTGAGGTGGTCTTGTGGAAGAAGATTTATTTCCCATTCTGCAGCATTTTTCCCACAGATGCAGCATTGCAAGCCAGTCTCTATTCTCACGACAAATGTTGAAGTGAATTTTTTCTTTAGTTTCCACCATTTCAGACCTTTACAGCTAAGACTCACCATGGCATGTCCACAGAGTTGATTCACTCACATTCCCTCTGTATTCCAGTTTTAAGGAGCAAGTTCCACTCAGCTTTTTTTCTCAAAAATTGCTACTTTGTGTAACAGACTCCCATGTCGATGCTTCCCTGAAAACTACAATCTTAACTTCTTTAAGTCAAGTGTCATTCATTATCTATCTTCCTTATCCTCATAATCTTCACTTTCTATCACCTCTTCTTTCATTTAATGCCACATACTTTATTCATCATAATCATGTTACATTAGCCCTCTACATTGAGTGGCTCTTGGGCCTTGTATTGGTTAAACTTTAGTATAAAAAATACTAGTATTACTTAATAGTATTAGCAATAGGGACACTATAATGAGAAAATAGAGGCGAATATTTTCATAGATATTCAAATGACAAAAAAGTCCAAATGAATGTTAGAAGATTATGTTTTTACCTATTTTCTAAGATAAGAGGAACTGCCTGCCTTGAAAATCAGCAACTGAAACTTGGGCTTGAACATAGACTATTAAGAATAGTAGCAAATACTCTATAATCACAATCACAAGGCGGGCTCTTCCTGTTATTGTAATGATTTTGCTATAGAGACATCCATGGTTGGAATGGTAAAGCACTTCTGGCTAAAAGGTGGTTTCCCAAGATAAAAAGATTGGTGCTTTTATCCCTGCCGAGAGGGACATTTTCTTCAATATGACATTTGATGTTTTAGGCCAGTAGACTTTCACCGTTATTTTTTATTTATTTAAAAAGATTAACCAACAGGGATAACTACTCAAGCACCTGTACTCTGTAAAATAATGTTCGTAGCAGCAAGAAAATCAACTTTCTTTTATGTCCCACGTCCCTTCAGGATGTAGACAATCATGGTTCTCCATTTCCCCCTATCCCTTGGAGCTCTCAATAAGTTTTGCTCTTTTCCTACTTCTCCCAGACACTGTTCTGTCATACACTTGCTTAAGCCCACTAGGTATGTTGTATTACTTTCCCTTGTCTCGCTTTCCCTCTATTCAACCTGTGAGTATCAGATTCTCCAACCTCTCCTTTCTCATTATGTGTCTCAGAAATATCAGTTGCCACTTCCTGATGTTAAGTATAAGTTTCCTTCTTGTTTGTATCCTCTCCAAAACCTCATCATTGCTTACACGCTCAGTCCATGATATCCTTAGCATCTTTCTGTAGAACCATACCTCCATTGTCTCAAGTCTCTTCTTCATCTTTGAGGAGACCATCCAACATTCGCTGCCATAAAGGAGGACAGATGTCACACAGCAGTTCAATACTCTTTTCTTTGTTACCAACAAAATCTTCCTGTCTCATAATACTCTGCTTAGCTTTTGGAATGCACTTTTGGCCATCCCAATACATCTTTGGCTCTCCGCGTTGCATTTACTGCCCTCTGTCAGATCACTTCCTAAATATTTAAATTTCCGCACTTGATTGATTTTAGTGTCTGACCTGTAAATCGCATTTCAGGCTCATCCTTTTACTGATGACCACATATTTTGTCTTCCTGTAGTTTATGCTTAGTCCCTTCTTCTTACTCTCCTTCACTTCCTTCGGTAGGGGGTTTTGTAATTTTTTTTCCATGTCTGCTATCAGCACTGTGCTACTTTGTTTGTATTTGGGGTACAAAAACAAAATTATCAGACACAGACTTCAAAACTGATAACAAGAGAAATGCATTTTTTAAAAAAAGGGTAAATGAGCCTTAATTTACATGTAGGCCTCAGTGCGGACCATCCTTCATTGAACCCCATGGACTGGTGCCACATAATCACAAAGTACTGTACCAAATAACCAAAACTTACTTGAGGACTTCATAACAACTAAAAGGGATATCATACATAACTCAAAGAAAAAATAATTATTATAATATTAATTTCACATTACTTCGATGAAAAGATTATGAAGGAAAACCCCATCAGTACTGGAAAGTGCGATAACAGTTACTAGATTTGAGAAACCTATTTTGCTGAAAAATTGTTTTAAGAGAAAGATTTTATGAATTACAACTGAAAATAAATCTCCCGTCATTACTGGAAAGTGCGATAACAGTTACTAGATTTGAGAAACCTATTTTGCTGAAAAATTGTTTTAAGAGAAAGATTTTATGAATTACAACTGAAAATAAATCTCCCGTCATTACTGGAAAGTGCGATAACAGTTACTAGATTTGAGAAACCTATTTTGCTGAAAAATTGTTTTAAGAGAAAGATTTTATGAATTACAACTGAAAATAAATCTCCCATCATTACTGGAAAGTGCGATAACAGTTACTAGATTTGAGAAACCTATTTTGCTGAAAAATTGTTTTAAGAGAAAGATTTTATGAATTACAACTGAAAATAAATCTCCCGTCATCACTGGAAAGTGCGATAACAGTTACTAGATTTGAGAAACCTATTTTGCTGAAAAATTGTTTTAAGAGAAAGATTTTATGAATTACAACTGAAAATAAATCTCCCATCATTACTGGAAAGTGCGATAACAGTTACTAGATTTGAGAAACCTATTTTGCTGAAAAATTGTTTTAAGAGAAAGATTTTATGAATTACAACTGAAAATAAATCTCCCATCATTACTGGAAAGTGCGATAACAGTTACTAGATTTGAGAAACCTATTTTGCTGAAAAATTGTTTTAAGAGAAAGATTTTATGAATTACAACTGAAAATAAATCTCCCATCATTACTGGAAAGTGCGATAACAGTTACTAGATTTGAGAAACCTATTTTGCTGAAAAATTGTTTTAAGAGAAAGATTTTATAAATTCCAATCAAAATTAACATGGCTGCTCAATCAATGAATGATTTATGAGAAAATGACTAATATTGCCATTAAAGATGAGGATAACAGATACTACACTTTGATCCCAGCTCAATAGCCAGGGAGTGAAGAAAAATATAGCACAAGTAGCAACATGTTAGATGCTTCCTTTTAAGGAAACAGCTAATATTAGTGTTACCTTTAATATGTCCATTGCAAAGGCTAAAATAGTAAAGCATACCTGATTAAAAGGGGTTTTCCTGGATGAGGTACACTTTCTTTTATAAAACTTTTGATGCTCTAGGCCAGTAGATGTAAATGTCATCATTTGCTAAAAATCAGGACGTCTATTCAAACATATGTATCCACTAAAATAACATTTATAGTAATAGTAATGTTGATCGTAAAAAAATGGCATGAACCATTCTGATAGGAACAATACTGTTCTTAGTAAAGATACAAACTGGAGTTATTTATTTTCTAGAAGAACGCATATCAACATATAAGGGCACTTCGGTGTGGTGTAATATTTAGCAAGCTTCTCCCACTAGATGAATTATGGTTGAATAGAGAGTTTGATTCTCACTGGGTGCCCCATGCTTTCAGCCTTGTGCCACATCTACTCTATGCTTAGAAAATCATTTGGGTTCTTCAACATGGTGAAATGGTTAGCAAGCTTTTCTCACTAGATGAATTATGACTGAATAGAGAATTTGATTCTCACTGGGTGACCCATACATTCAGCCTTGTGCCATATCTAAGCTATGCTTATAAAATCATTTGAATCACTTCGACATGGTGAAATGTTTAGCAATCTTCTCTCACTATATGAATTATGACTGAATAGAGAGTTTGATTCTCACTGGGTGCCTCATACTTTCAGCCTTGTGCCACCTCTACACTATGCTTAGAAAATCATTTGGACACTTCGACATGGTGAAATGGTTAGCAAGCTTCTCTCACTAGATGAATTATGACTGAATAGAGAGTTTGATTCACACTGGGTGCCCCATACGTTCAGCCTTGTGCCATATCTACGCTATGCTTAGAAAATCATTTGGGCACTTCTATATGGTAAAATGGGTAGCAAGCTTCTCTCACTAGATAAATTATGACTGAATAGAGAGTTTGATTCTCACTGGGTGCCTCATACTTTCAGCCTTGTGCAACCTCTACACTATGCTTAGAAAATCATTTGGACACTTCGACATGGTGAAATGGTTAGCAAGCTTCTCTCACTAGATGAATTATGACTGAATAGAGAGTTTGATTCACACTGGGTGCCCCATACGTTCAGCCTTGTGCCACCTCTACACTATGCTTAGAAAATCATATGGGCACTTAGACCTGGTGAAATGGTTAACAAGCTTCTCTCACTAGATGAATTATGACTGAATAGAGAGTTTGATTCTCACTGGGTGCCCCATACTTTCAGCCTTGTGCCACATCTAGGCTATGTTTAGAAAATCATTTGGGCACTTCGACATGGTGAAATAGTTAGCGAGCTTCTCTCACTAGATTAATTACAGCTGAATTGTGAGTTTGATCCTCACTGAGTGCTCCAAACCTTTGGCCTTGTACCACATCTAAGCTATGCTTAGAAAATCATTTAAGCACATCAGCATGTTGTAATAGTTAGCAAACTTTCTCACTAGATCAATTACAACTGAATAGCGAGTTTGATCCTCACTGGGTGCTGCATACTTTTGGCCTTGTGCCACATCCAAGCTATGCTTAGAAAATCACCATACTGACATATAGATATAAGCAAACACATATTCTGATAAAATCAAGCCATCACTCTTATTTCACGATGTTTGGCAAGTACTCCAATATGGAAACATTTCAAACTTCATTGGTGATATGACAAGGAGGAAAAGAGAGCCCCAGTTTATTTAATCTTTTCCTAGAATATACCCTGCATGTATACAGGCACAGATGTGAAAAGGTGGGAACTGTTCATTTAAGCATTCCATTAAAACATTGCAAATGAATCTACCAATAGAAGACACTGAACCTGCTTTCCCTCCTGAAGCCAAGGTACCGATGATGATAGGGGCTATACCAATGACATAGGTATTTATCACTGGAATAAGAATGATCTTGGACAGAAAACCCACATACTTTGCCAAGTGTTTCCAAGAAATAGGACTAAGAAAAAAAACCTTTCCAAAACAGAATCTATGATCTGAAATTGGAATGAAAGCAATGAATCCATCATAAAACTTCAGGAAGTGGATTTAGTAAATACTAAACACTTTTTATCTTTGTCTGCGGATCAGTTATAACAGATTTAGTATAGGAGAAAAGGAAATTGAACATAGAATAGGCTGCACTTGAGGCAGTTTTGCCTAAACCACAGAACCTTAACATTAACCTGAAAACTCAAGTGATTTTTATTTTTATTTTTTTAATCAATTCACCCCAAGCAAGACAATAATGCCACAAAGTTGCAAGGTGTTACTGGGGGTTCAAAAAAATGAAAAGATTTTAGAAGGAACTGGAAACCTAGCCCTAAATAGGGAAGAAGGGATAAACCTCTACTCCAGTTCAAAAGACTGGAGAGGTGTGTGGACTGGGGTGAAAGTTCAGATTGAGACATCAGAAGGGTAGAATTGAAGTAGACTTTAGAATGAACCAGAAACCTAATCGTAAACAGGGAGCAAGGGATGAACCTCTACTCCAGTTCAAAAGACCAGAGAGGAGTGTGCACTAGGCTATATTTAGTTAAAGCCATAAAATTGTGTCCGAAATATTTAGATTTTGACATTAAATAACCCATAGAGGTTGATATGCTGCTAAACAAAAATCAACGAACCAACCTAAGACAATACCAAAGATTACATAGACTCAAAATGATGATAATGATCATCATCATTGTGCCATGTTTCTTCAGGACGTGAATGATCATGGCTCTCCACATCTTCCAGTACCTTGTAGCTCTAAACAGTATTTGACTTTTTAGCATCCCTCTTTGTCCCTGCTCTGCCATCCATTTGCACAAACTTACATAAGCTGCTTGCTTTTTCTCTTGAGCCCTCTTTTTCTCAGTATGTTCTGTGAGTATTAAATTTTCCAAGCCTTCTTTCCTCATAATATATCCCAGAAATTTCAACTGTCTCTTTCCTAGTTATGTTTGAATGTTTTTCTAGTTTCCAATCTCTTTAAAACTATGTTGCACACATTTCCAGTTCCTTGTATTCTAAGCATTTATCTGTAGAAATATTGAGTTTTTTCAAAATCTGTAGGGAAATTATCCAATATTCACTGCCATTCAAGGAGACTGAAACTTAATGGAATACATTTAAGGTTGTCCTTGTATTACATACTCTTATATTGTGGGCAGTGAATCTAGTCTATGCAAGATATATCTCATGGTGAACATTAATAATTATCAATTGTTGGTTGATCATTGAAGGTTACTCACTTGGCAAACGGCTTTTACTTCACTGAATGTTTGATAGGCATATATCAATTTGTTCTCCCTCTAGCTATGGGTTAAATAGCAGTGTAGACAGTATTCTCTTACCTTGAGTGGCAGCCAGTCTAGGTGAAGAACAACTTTGAATTCAAAAACAAGGATAAGTCAACAGAAAACTTTCCCAAGAGTGTGCTAATTCATAGATAATAATGAAAAGGAATCTTCAGGGAGTCATGATCCCCTACATCCTGAAAGGACATGGCATTAAAAAAAATACCCTTGGGAAGGTGTAAATCTGTTTATTCTTCATGTCTTCAGCTATGTGTTAAATAGCATGGTCAACTCGGCACTCTAGCCCTGGATGGAAGTCAGTCTAGGAGAAGGAAAATTCTGTATTCAAAACAATAGAGAAGGCAACTGGAAATTTCTCTAGAATCTTTCTCTGGAATTCATGGTAATTAACAGATAATAAAGAATAGGAAACTGTGAAAGGCTATGTTTCCTTCTGACCTGAAAATGGCATTTAAAATAAATAGTTAATTGTATAGTCTCGTAGTTACAGACATGTTCAGTATACACTGGGTAACAAATTGTATTGTCACTGGGTCAGACTAAGTTCAGCCTAGTAGATATTTAATGTTAAAGTTAAGTTATTGTGATAAATAAAACTTTATTTTCCATAATGTTGCATACTAATGTATTTGGTAATACTGTATAACTCCAGTCTGAACATGATGAAATGCAATATTTCGTAGTGTTACGATTAGATTAACTAATTGCATGTACAATATTCTTGAACTTCTTATTGCATTTCATTGTGTTTCTGCAGCTAAGTTAAAACAGACCAACATTAAATGCAGACAGGATTTTATTTCATCTAAACTAAATGTTAGGTGGAAACTAATGAAGAACTATCTGGGAACCTACTACAGACTGTGAATCTGTGAAAAATGAATGTGGTTTAATAGTTATTGTTTGAGAGTAAACAAGAAGTTGAGCATATGTTTATACTATGGGATCCATATTATGGGAAAAGATCATTCCAGAAAGGACCTTGATCTGAAAGGAAGAACTGGGTAAAACTTATGGATGACTGAAATGGTTAGAAAGTAGTGGGTGGTTAGAAGTGTTCATTTGATCAGACTGATAGAAAGATTCACTTTCCTTTTGATCTGCTGAGAGAACCAAATTAAGGTAAAAAAAAAAATCAAGAAGCAGACCAGCAGGGACTTTTATCGATCAACTCAGAGATGATATCAGAATCGAAAAGGAAGACCTAGGTAAGAGTTACGAATGACAGAAACGGTTGGAAAGAAATGGTCAGAGGTGTTCGTTTGAGAATGATCAGATTGATAGATTCACTTTCCTTTTGATCTGTTGGGACAACCAAATTATAAGGGAAAGATTGAGAAGTAGACCACAGGAAGAGCCTTCATTGATCATCTCATAGATGACATCAAAATCAGAATGGAAAAACTGGGCATAGATATGAATGACAGAAATGGTTAGAAAGAAGTTGTCGGAGAGATAGATGATGAACTAATAAATTATGAGTCTAGTTTTAGGTCAATGTATTTGTTCCATTGTTAATTCTTTACAAGATCAAAATTTGGTTAGGAAGTATGAAATCTCATCATTGCGTAATGTTTAGCAAACTGATGCTGCAGATCCTACACTTGTAGTCTTGTGCCAAAATTAAGCTATGTTTAGTAACTAACTAAAACAGATATTATATCCTTCTCAAGAGCCATTCTCCTACAGAACATAGGTATTCATGACTCTCCACAGCTTCCTTTTTCATAAAGATATGTAAATTATGCATTACTCTGATGAGCTTTTGGGAAAGATACTGGAGTGGTATCCCATTACATTCTCCATGCTAATATTGCGTTTTTCAAATGCCAAGAGCTTTTATTATTATTCTATCGAGCAAACAACACGCCAACAAAGTGACTCTGAGGTACAAATATATGAATCCCAATATACACATTATGACACCCAGTCTGATAAGTATATACCAAGCATGTGCATCACAGACTAATTTGTGTAATATGGTAGCAGGTTTTCTTAAAAGAAGTGTTGTATTCACATGCAAATCTCCACCTTATAAATAGCAATTGATACAGCTGGAGGCTAAACTAGTCCTGACCTTGAAGATGAAACTTACTAGAGAAATAGTAGTGAATAAAATGCTGTAAACTATAATTAGTTAAAACTAGTATTCACTACTATTTCTTTAGTAGCTTCATCTTCAAGGTCTGTACTAGTTTAGCCTCCAGCTGTATCAATTACTATTTATAAGGTCCAGATTTGCGTATGAATACAGCAAGCAGCAGATAGGTGGGGCCAGTTAGAAATACCTCAGATTGAGTAACCCAATCTGCTCAGACGGTTTCTGATTGGTGGTGGGTGGGGATGTGGAGGGTGTGTCAAACTATCAGTCTACCCCCATCAAATTAAATAAAGTTTCAGTCTGGTATTCCTTGTAGGTTACCTCGATCTACATACACCTGATGAAGGCTAGTGTGGGGGGGGTCATATCAGCTGGAACATTGTGATAACAAAAAATAATGATGAGGGCAACAGTCCACTTGTAAATAGTGCAAGTAAGTTTTTCAAACTCTGAAAATACCTTGAAGTAAAGCTAAAGATGAATGTCTATCAATGTATTTAACCCTTATCCTGCTGGTGTCAATTTAAATTAACAACTTCTCTTTTCTGTATATCAGAACTATGTAGATAAAAATATGATTTTGGAAAGTGAAAATTTCACTGAAATATGGTAGAAAATTTCCAAATTTCCATTAGAAACCAACAAAATATGAACTTGAAGCAAGATGGTCACTGCTGTATTCATATGCAAATCTCCATCTTATAAATAGCAGTTGATACTAGCTGGAAGCTCATCTAATCCTAACCTTGAAGACAAAACTACTAGAGAAATAGTAATGAATAAAATGTTGTAAACTATAATTAGTTAAAAGTATTCACTACTATTTACATGTAACTCTGCTGAGCAGACCTTAGTTTCAGTTTCTGGGAGAGAGTGCATAATCTTTGTTAGTCAGCAACTTGAATAAGTATGCTGAAACACCTGCTCATGATGACTTTTGGCTTCCAAAAAAATGTATCTGCCCAATAGTGTTTGCAAGGTTTGGATCAACCTGTAATATGGTTTTCAGATATTCTGACAGTTTTGGATCATTTATTTTAAACTAGGACTAAAAGCCAATAAAGCTTGTCACAAAATCTATGAATTGAAAGAGGATTAAACAATATCTGACTCTGTCACCTAAATGTATTTTGAACTTTTTAATGGTCTCTTGGAATAAAGCTTAAAAATTGATGACCAATTGTTGCTTATGGGGCATAAGAACAAAAGTAGAAAAGAACCCAACTGCCAGAATGATTATTAAAAGGCAACATATAGTAGTGCATTATTATTTAATGCCATGTCTCTTCAGGATGTAGGAAATCACAGGTCTCCAAAGATTCCTTTTTCTTTATTATTCGTGAATTGATATGGCTTTCTGGAATAGAGTAGAGGGGGTTTCCCATTGCCTACTCCACAGTTTTGAATTCAGAGTAGTTTTTCTCTTAGATCTGTTATCTCTAAAGGATAGACAGCCCAGTCTACCCTGCTATTTTACTCATGGCTGAGGGGAGAAGAGATAGATTTATACCTCTCTGAAAGGTATTTATGCGAAAACACATGCAATGAACTAAGATTTAACTTATTAAAGAAATAGTGAAATATAAGAAAAGGTGTTGAATTAAAAAAAAAAAAGAAAAGAGTCGTGAAATATTATGTAATAGTACTTCTCCTTAATGTCAGTGAATGCTGGACTATTTGCCAAAAGATGAAAAGGAGACTTGAGGCAAGAGAGATGTGACTCTACAGAAGAATGCTTAGAATTACATGGATGTAGCATCAAAAAAGTTTTAAGGAACATGAAAAAAAAACCCACTTGTACTTCAAATCAGAAGAGACAGCTGAAATTTCTTGGAACATAACAAGTAAAGAGTAAAATTCGACATTAACAGGACGTGGTGAAAACAAGTATCCTCTACCTTTATGAGAGCCAGATCAAGCTGAAAATGGAGTAGTTACCATATTTGGACAGGAGCTTCCCAGACCTCCTTTTCCAGTCTTGATAGAGTTCAAAAGCGTCTCTGAGTCTCTTGATAGATGAGAATTATTTTCCACCCTCCAACCTCTCTCTCACAGGCTGGATGTGGCGAATCTCTCACTGCTCTATCGCTACTACTATAGTAAGTGCTCAGATGAACTATATCTCCTGGTTCCACCAGCTCTGACCTTCATGGCTAGAACCTGCCATGCCACTTACATAGTAGCAAACCACCCTCATTCCCTCTGTATTCCATTGGTAAAAAGCAAGTTCACCTCGAACAGCTTTTTCCTGCGAATCACGGCCCTATGGAACAGATTTCCAAGAGGCTGTTTCCCCGATCACTACAATCTTAAACTGTTCAAGTCTAAGAGTCAACCGTTATCTTCTTGCATCCATATAAACTACCTCTTAATGTAACCATCTACATTGAGTGTTCCCTGGGCCTTGTACAGGCTGAACCTCTGTAAAAAAAGTATAGAAGAACACAAGGAAACATTGATGAAGAAGAAGAAGAAGAAGAAGAAGAAGAAGAAGAAGAAGAAGAAGAAGAAGAAGAAGAGGAGGAGGAGGAAGAAGAAGGAGAAGAAGAAGAAGAAGAAGAAGAAGAAGAAGAAGAAGAAGAAGAAGAAGAAGAAGAAGAAGAAGGGGAGGAGGAGGAGGAGGAAGAAGAAGAAGAAGAAGAAGAGGAGGAGGAGGAGGAGGAAGAAGAAGAAGAAGAAGAAGAAGAAGAAGAAGAAGAAGAAGAAGAAGAAGAAGAAGAAGAGGAGGAGGAAGAAGAAGAAGAAGAAGAAGAGGAGGAAGAAGAAGAAGAAAAAGAAGAAGAAGAAGAAAAAGAAGAAGAAGAAGAAGAAGAAGAAGAAGAAGAAGAAGAAGAAGAAGAAGAAGAAGAAGAAGAGGAGGAGGAAGAAGAAGAAGAAGAAGAAGAAGAAGAGGAGGAGGAAGAAGAAGAAGAAGAGGAGGAAGAAGAAGAAGAAGAAGAAGAAGAAGAAGAAGAAGAAGAAGAAGAAGAAGAAGAAAACAAACAAAACATACCACAACTATTACTATTATTATGATTATTGTTAATGGATGAACTATAGATTTTCTGATTACTGAATGGCCAAGAATAGGGATCGGATACTCTGTTCAGATCCCAGTTCAAATGCTGCAAAACAGACAGTGTGGAAAAATCGACAGTTTTATTGTACGAGCCACGGCACCTTCTGACTTCTTTGCATGTAAAGAGAGAGGTAAATTCTCGATGTATGTATCCGTGCGTGCATTTATGCTGTGTATCTAGGAATGACAGGGGGGATAAATCAAGTAGCGTAATCATTCAATGCAGAAGGTGGAAACTTTCAAAGCAGTATAAACAAATGGTACCCACTTATTTCTCCATCAACACTGCACTTACTTTATTTCCCAGTCCCACATTTACAGAGGATGTGTACGGTGGGCAAAGCTGATATGCTCTGGTAAATTTGTTTACCGTGTTCGACCTAATGGGCTCCGAAAAACACAGGGGATAAAGAAGATGGCAGAAGGGGAAGAGGGCACTACTTAAAATAATGATAAACATACCAAGACACACGTTTATATATATATATATATATATATATATATATATATATAGATATAGATGTATACAAAGAAGGAAAGTGAAAAGGATTGATGGTAGATAAGGAGAGAACAATAAAAGAGATGGCCAGTGGAAGTGAGTTTGAAGGAAAATTTGAGAAAGGATTCATCTTCTTTTATATGCTATGTCCTTTCAAGATCTGATCTGGCCGTTTATGACTCTCCACAACTTCCTGTCTTTCAAGAAGGTATACTTATGAAATAAAAAAGGATAGGTAAAAGATAAGAGAGTAATAACAACAAATAGTAGTAGTAGCAGTAATAGTAGTAGTAATAGTAATAATAATGAACAGACAAGGAATAAAATGAAGAGAATTCAGATGAGAAAAGACAAAAGAAAGAGTAGAAAAGAATGAAAAAACAAAAAATAAAACAAAATAATGGGAAAGCTGAAAAAGTTAAAAGTTATCAAAATTCATGATGAAAGGAGGGAAAATGTGAAGATGCATAGTAAAAACATTTAAAATAAATTTTATATATATATATATATATATATATATATATATATATATATATATATATATGTATGTATACTTAGGCAGCATATCTTCATTCAACCATTTTTGGTTGAATAATCTAGACATAGTATGTCTATTTATTTTGATTTTAATCCTCTCAAATTCATGGATCAATTTCTTAGTGCTGTTACAAAACTGAGTAAGAAAGACTCTGTAGTTTTGTTTTTTGTTTTTTGTTTTTTTTTCCTAAGTACTTTCAATCTCATCCAAGCTCATTTTCAGGGCTGAATTGCTAAGACAAAAATGAATGTAATTGATAGGTGTGAATTTTTTTGTAAATGCACACAAAACACACTCTATTATAGTCAATTTATGTTAAGAATAGGTAAGGGAAGTAACTTAGTTTAATTTTTTTATTATTAATGTTTTAAAAATACCCAACCTGCAATTATTTTTAAATTTTTACAATTTGAGCATCCTAAATCATTGCTTTTATAGACATTTTAAAAAACTGTTTCTATACTCATAATTAATATATATATATATATATATATATATATATATATATATATATATATATATAATAAAACTTGAACAGGTTGAAATTGTAGTGATTAGAGAAGTGTGTGGCATGGCGGTTCTTAGCTGTGAAGGTTAGAATTTGTGGAATGAATGAATGCAGTTTGTCCAAACACTTTCCATGGAAATAATGATAGTGTAGTGAGAGGCTTGAAATGTTTAATAAGAAACGGGTTGTAGGGCAGAAAATAATTCATCATCCACAATGGCACAGAGACACTTTTTAACTCTGTTGCAATTGGAAAGAAAAAACTGAGCAGTACTTCCTGATATTTGGCAGCCATATTCCATTTTCAGTTTGATCTGGCTCTTGTAAAAGTGGAAGGATGGCAGGAGGGGTCAAGTACTTACTGGAGCAGTACAGGGAATTGACCACTTTTTCCAGCATATTTATAAATATAATATTAATAAATTCTTAACTATGTACAAAACAATAATACAGTATCCTGAGTCGAAAAAGTTTCCTTTTTTGATTAGTTTCAATGAGTCAGATGGAGAAAATGAAAATATTCTTATATATATGGAATTAGTAACATATATATATATATATATATATATATATATATATATATGTATATATATATATATATATATAATTTTTTATATATCAAGAACAATATTGAGGGAAAAAATGTATGACAAAGTGGAAAAATGATTTTGTGCAATGCAAATCCTAATGAAAGTTGTCGCAAAAAATATTTTCCACTTTTTCATTCATTTTCCCCACATGTATATATATATATATATATATATATATATATATATATATATGTAAAATGTTCAGATGGTCTGATAACAGGGTAGTGAGAATAAAGACAAAAGGAAAACTTATCTTAGCCGACATGCTTCGTCCTGAGAAGGAAAATCAAGGCAAATGTTTGCAGGAATTCAGCAAACCCCATTATTAAAAAAAAACAATTTTGATTATTTTGTGTATGTACAAATGTGTTGATTTTTGCAAATATGGATGTCCATACGCAGCATTATCAGAAAATGAGAGTGGCAAATATTAGTAAATTTATTGGAAGTTTTCTAAAATTTCCTCAACAAGTTTCTTTGTATGGAAGACTATAAAGCTGAAGTATTTAAAATTCAATAAAGTATTAGAATGTTTAAAATATTTAAAATTTTTAAGATTATTGGGTAGGTAAAAATTATCTAAAAAGGTGATTATGTTGTATTCATGTGATTTTACTACAAGTATTATCACCTTACATAAATCCAACAGATAGGTTATCGATAGATGTGTCAACACTTCATAAAACACTGACCTCTGTGTTAAAATAATGCTTCTCAGCAATATTTTTAAAATAAAAGTAAATTTTAATTCAGAGTAATCTAACTTTAAATCAGCTAATCTTCCTCAAATAAAGTTTCAGAAAAGTATATTTTATTTTTGAAAGATTTTTTAATAAAGAGAATTATGCTCTGTTGACAGATTTGTCAATATGGGCAACTTTAGCAATTTTACTGATATCCCCCCCCCCAAAATATCATTTCAGTGAATTTACATTTGGTTTGAAATACAGCATTTTGCTAATTGGAAATATTAAATTTAATCTATTAGCTTGCAATCAAAACAAAAATAAAAGCTTCAAGAAAGACCTTTTCATTTTTAAAATGCATTTTAAGCCTCAGTTATTGCATTTTTGGAGATACCTCTGTATATATACAGGGCGCGATGGATAAATTGTTGCTTAAATTATGCAAAAATGAAAATAACGCTGACATCTCATTTTGACAGATATATTTATATTTTACCAAAATTACACAAAAATATCTTGAAGTACCAAAGAGTAAATTTATTCAATAAAATTGCCAATGGCTTCCATCAGACGACTTTTGGAATCTCCTGCATCTATTCTGGACGGTCTCCTTGTTTAAGTTAGTGAATACTGCTATAATCCTTGCTTTCAGTTTATCTTTGATATTACAAGGAGTTTTATTGGCCTCTCACTCAACTACACTCTGCACATAATAATCCAGAGAAGTGCAGTCTGGAGAGCCACCCTCTTGACCCAGGGCAGCACTACCTTCTCAAGACATTTGATGTAGACTTCCATGTTGAGTCTGAGGCCCTGTGGGAAGATGAATGGAAGCATAACATTGCCATTACTAGTGATCACTCCAAACACTTTCGTAATAACCATGAGACTCATCCAACTCTTTCCGAATGCTCTGTATTGTCCTCAGATTGACACCCAAACACTCTGAAATGTTTGTATTGGAACTTCTATTGTGAAGTACGGCATACTGTTTACAAATTTCAGGTGGCGTGAATTGCATCATGGTGCTCTTTTGCTCACAGATGCTGCCCAACTGACCCTACTATATTATGCAGTTGACAAAATCAAAAACAAACAATGCACATGCGCAAAATTAAAAACATAAAATGGCGACAGTTTACCCATTGCATGCTGTATAGACATATGTATATGTATACCAACATTAAGAAAGACGCCCTAGTTTTGGTTATTTTTTTATTACTTTAAGTAATTTGGAAAATAAAAAAAAAAGAACCACATCTTTCTTACTCAGTTTTGTAAAAACACTAAGAAATTGAACCATAAATTTGAGAGGATTAAAATCAAAATAAATACGCATAATATGTCTAAATTATTCGACCTAAAATGTTGGAATGATCATACGCTGCCTAAAAATACATAAAGGGTGAAACGGATAAATTGTCATCTAAATTACCTAAAATTAAAATAACAGTTATATTTACTAACATTACACTAAAATATCTTGAAATACTAAAAAGTAAATTTATTCAATAAAATCACTATTCAACCATGGCCTCCAGATGATTTCGAAACCTCCTGCATCTCTTCTGGACAGTTTACTTGTTTAAGTTGGTGAATGCTGCCATAATCCTTACCTTCAGTTCATCTTTGGTGTTACAAGAAGTTTTGTTGGTCTCTCGCTCAACTGCGCTCACACATAATCAAGAGGGAATTAGGTGGCCAGATGTAAAGGGTGATGCGGTGCAGAAATTGTGTGACAGATTAGATTAAGATTTGAACCATCGTATCTTAGAAATGATTAAAGATATCTTACTGGAACTCTCCAAGGTTTTTATAACACTATTGGACTCTACTTTGAGCAATAAGAATGTTCTTCATTAATTAATCATAGCTAAGGATTGGGAGCTTATGAAGGATTGAAATTAAGTTAAAATATATATATATTATTCCAGGATCATTTTCCAACTTATTCCAGATGATCTTCACTCTCTCTAATCTTCTAACTTTCTATCCTGGATTAACAAGGTGGCTTACACGTTTCATGTACAATTTCATTTTTAAGTCTTTTTTCACTGCTTTTTGGACTGTCATAGCTGAAACTCTTCTCTCACGTGCCAAATGTCTTATGGATTGAGTTGGATCTTTTCTAATTGATCCCTTTAGCTCTAATTTGAAATGATGATCCCTCTTCCTGTTGTCACCTCATGAACCAGTTTTCCTCTCTAGTGTTCTCCCTTTTTTAAACTTATTCACTGTATTCTTGACAGTTCTTGAATGGACTTTGAAGATGGAAGCCATTGTATGAATGTTGGTACCATTACTGAAGGCCTGAATGATCATTTTTCTCTCACCATTGTTTAGTTGTTAAGACAGTGGGGCTGGCACAAAATGATTTTAACCTGTTCTTTTTCAAACTGAATAACTCAAAGGGTTTATTTCAGCGATTCTTATGACAAATGCTGTCAAGATGGCTAAATGCATTATCTGAAAACCTGGGAAAAAAGAAATTCAATTAGTTTAGTAGTTTTTTAGATATTCACATTTTTGGGGATGGTCAATTATACTGTTATACCCAGTATATATATATATATATATATATATATATATATATATATATATATATATATATAATCATTTATTTAAATATTATAACATAAATATGTTATAAAATCACTACAAAAATAGCCATTTCGTTTCGACACTTCCAGTGTCTTATCAAGTGATGATGTTGAATGTAGAATATTCTACATTCAACATCATCACTTGATAAGACACTGGAAGTGTTGAAACGAAATGGCTATTTTTGTAGTGATTTTATAACATATTTATGTTATAATATTTAAATAAATGATTATATCTGCTCTACTCTGTATTGAGCACTCTTTAAAGAATAATAATTGTTGGTTATTGGAATTTACTCCGTATACACCAATCCCACACTTGGGTATATATATATATATATATATATATATATATATATATATATATGAATTAATATAAATATGAATAAGAAGCTTCCAAAAGATTTTGCTTCAGATTGCACACAGGGCAAAAAGAGTGCTCCATTCCATATACATTTATTATATTCTAAATCAGATTTCAAGCAGGCAGTGACTGACCATGACTGCCAATTTCATACACTTTCACATAATCATTAGGCAGTCAGTGATTATAGTGTGTGAAAATAGGAACCCTTATACTCCCAGACAAGTCCAATCTTGTAAGAGTATAACCCTCCACCCCAGTGAGTTTGATTGTTGTGTGCATAATATGCACACACTGGCTTCATTCTTACCCCCCTTGGACTTGCCTTGAACAGTCATGTATATATATATATATAACCTGATATGGGAATTAGTTTAGTTGCTGATGACCTGACCATGTAACAGATAGTACTGGGTGACATGGTGCCAGTCACTCTTTTAGAATGACTTAAGATACACAGACTGAATGTTGCAATGAAAAGCAACAGGCATAAAATTATAAAAATGCTTGTCAAAAAATTGCTGGGTACGATATTAGCAACATAATATATGCAAATGACACAATGTTGATGGCAGAAAAGGTAGTAAAAGAAAGCAGGAAGAAAGGACTAACTATCAGTTGTAAAAATACAGAATGTATAGTTCTTGGCTAAGGGAACAGCCCAGGAAGCAAACTAGGTATCAGAGATGTCAAAATAGATGTCAAATATTAAGTGTTTTAACAATGGACTGAAAAAGTGACACTGAAACCAGGAGGCACACTGGAATAGTAAAAAATCCCTTTCAAAAGCTAAGCTAAGTACTAAGAAACAGGAAATTCTCATTAGAAACAAAATAAATATGCTCAACTGCTATGGGATATCAGTCCTACATAGCAGTGAATGCTAAATAATTCCCTCACAGATGAAGAGGAAACTTGAGGCAACAGAGATGTGGTTCTACAGAATGAATAGATCCTGTTTCTAATGGGAAAGTTTTAAGGAAAATGGAAACAAAAAGGATGCTAATCAGAAAGTGACGGTAGGAATTTCTAGGAAATGCAACGAGGAAAGACGACTTGGGAAATTTGACACTCACAGGGCATATTAAATGTAAGAGAAAAAAAAAAGCAAGTAAAGTGCCTAATGGGTTTGTGTAAATGGATGCTAGAAACCAGGAACTGGAATGGAATAGTATAAGAAGTGAGGAAAGCCATGATCGCCCACGTTCTGAAGGGACATGGCACGACGATGACGACGAAGAAGAAGAAAAATAATAATTATAATTATTAGTATTATTATCCTATCATAATTGTGCTTGACCCTCTCTTCGTTAGTTCACACGACCATTACGCCCTGCCAATACCTCCTAAATAATGGACTATTCCGTTTTGATCGTGAGAGAAAACAAAATACATTATCAAAGACGATACTCGGTTTCAGTGAGAAAATGAAAGAAAGAATAGAGGATAGAAGTGTTTAACGTCTGTTTCAGTGTAATGAGAAAAGTTGTCAATTTTAAAATCTTTTCATTATTTGTAGCTCCTTAGTTCTTAAAATAACGACCAGCATTTTTATCTATGAGTGTGCTATTGCAATATTTTCTTAAAGTTGTTACACTAAAATATTTAACGATGCGATAGGGGAATTTTATTGTCGTAGAACGCGCCAGGAGCCTATTCAATCATTAACTTAAGAATTAAGATTCACCAGAAATTTCACATAGGAAAACCATGAAATTTTCATGGCTTAAAACTAGTTATTATTATTATTATTATTATTATTATTATTATTATTATTATTATTATTATTATTATTATTATTATTTACTGCGCGTTTTACATGCTTTATGAAAATTTGATGTTTCGGTTTAGTTTCGGCAAAAGGGTTGTTCTGTTCGTTTAAAAATGTAACTGAAGTGTGCTTATAACAATCAAAAGTTGCGATATGATTGATAAATAGACTTGTAATTTAATATGTCTGTCAGTGTGAATGACGTACAGTTAGAAAGATTATGAATTTTTAACAGATTGGGCGTAGGCGAATATATTCCCTGTATGAAATGTTTATATTTCGGCTTGCTCTCAGCTGAAAATCTAAAAGAATGTCTTAATGCGCATCTCTTAGATTCAAGAAACTTCATCTTAAACGGGGATACTCAATTTAACATTTATAGTTAAAAGAAATAATGTCGGATTAAAAAATGAGCACTTTTTTTTTTTTTTTTTTTTACAGTAACATTTGCTCTTTACAAGGCCGGGTGACCACTCGAGGTAGAGGGTTATGTTTGGAGGCCATTTTTGCGTATAGGTGTGGAAGATAACGGTTAACCCTAGCCTTTAACAGGTTAAGATTGTAGATTGGGGAAACATCCTCTTGGGAGTCGGTTCCATAGAGCAATGTTTCGCGGGAAGAAGCTGTTAGAGTGGAACTTATTTCTCACCGATGGAATAGGGAGAGAATGTGGGTGATTTACTCTTATGTAAGTGGCATGGCAGTTCCTAGCCATGAAGGTTTGAATTGGCGGGAACAAGTAATGTAGTTTGTCCAAGCACTTTCCGCGGAAGTAGCGATAGAGCTTGCCACATCCTGCCTATGGGAGAGAGGTTGCTCTTACTTTGCTGTGTCTTAGTCATGTCCTTTTTGCTCACTGCACTGCATTGTCATTTAATGCTCTTTTATTTCCTGAAATAAATCTTTAAAAAAACTTTTTCAATCAGCAAAAAAGATATATGGTGTTTATGAAGATGGTGCCATGGCTGCAAGTAATGTTCATAAGTTGTTCTCTGTGTTCGTACGTGGAAATTTTGATCTGGAAGCCCGAGAACGGTCCGACAGGCCTGAAATCATTGACAGATGAACAATGGAAGCACTGCTTAAAAATAAGCCAGTTCGCACGACGCGGGACATCGCTGAGATACTCCACATATCTATCTGAAGTGCTCCATTAAAAAAGCGAAGCATTTTTTGCAAAAGAATGATCACAGCCGACGCAAAATGAATTGTTTATAACAATGTTAACCGAAATGTTCCTGGTAATTGATTCATTGAATTGTTTGTTCAACGGCATATCAACTCCTCATGGGTCATTTAATGCCGAAATTTAATTTTCTTGGGAGTTTTGAAGTAATAAAACATGATATGTAATTGTGCTTTCACAGCTGAATACATGGTAGATAATACTCAGCTTTTGTGCATATAAATATTTGTGTGGCGATGTTATGCGTTTTATGCTGTAGTTTTGTTGAAGTTATATTCTGGAATACAGTTTGATTTAAGAAATTGTCGGAAATTATGTTGGTTTAATGTTATGAAAGTGTTCTTTCATGTTGGTTGTTTGGTTGCTCGGTTTTGTTAAGCGGCATATCAACACCTCTATGGATTATTTAATGCCGAAATGTAACTTGAACAATTTTATTGCTTCAATTGCATTTTGAACGCAATTGTATACCTTCAAATACAGATAAAATGTATTGCTGGTCATGTTGCTTTAAAACGGTATTGTTGCTAATTTTACTATAAATAGGTATTCTTGCTAATTTTTTTTTTTACATAAAAAGTATTACTGGTATTTTTACTATAAAAATGTATTTTTATACTTTCATAGCGTTTTGTTTGGGGTTTCACTGTTTGCACATAGCTGGGATCCTAACTGGTGCTACCACCCCGGGTGATGGTGAACCTGGGAACAACAACAATTAAGAGGTGGTTCTATGCTCCTCAAAACCTCGAATCTCTCGATTATAAGCCTTGCTGCCGGATGTAGTTTATCGTCATACTCAGGACTGAGTTCATGAGGAAAACAAAAACTACTGTTAGCCACTCGAAAAGGTGATTCTGTGTATTTGGCGGGATCAGAAGATCATTGTGTATTATAATCTTCTGTAAAATCAGACACTGAATTCAGACAAGTACTGATCAGAAATGGACTGTTTAAATACGGTTTCCGATGGAAAACGCCAGAAATTGGCCAACTGGAAGGGTGTCACCTTCCGTCAAGACAACACCATACCTGATGTCTCTTTTAAAAATACAGGTAAATATATATGTATGATAGTGTAGGGAAATACCTGACTTAGAAAATAAGCCAATGCAGAAAAGTTGTCTGAACACAAAAGCACCATTTAGTACTAGAAGGTGAAAATCTTACAGGTGGTCTGAGACCTCAGTATATATACGAACCGCATTATACAAGCACACTGAGCAGCGATAATAATAAAATACTAAAAAAAAAACAAAAATAAACAAACAAACAAGGGCTATCACACGGATACGGTTATCCCGTCTGATAAAAACATTACAAGAACTGGTCTTTTTTTCTTTTTTCTTTTTTTTAAGCATTTCATCCCAAGCAAGGCGGGAGTGCCACTAGCACGCAAGGGGTTACAGAGGCTAGAGAACAAGAGTAAAGAGACGTGTCTGAGGAAAGGATAAAGAGAAGGACGGGGAACAAGATGAAGGTATCAGAAGATATCGATTGACGTTACACTTGAATATTTGAAGATTATAGTTAACAAGGAAGCAAGTAAGGGGAAGGGAGTTCTACAGACGGGAAGTGCGAGAGAAGAAGCTGTTTGAGTAGAAGAGACGGTTACATTTAACTGTTTCGACAGTGAAAGGGTTGGACCGAGATGCCAACCTAGTAGCTCGCTTAAATTCATGCAGTTTGGGAAAGCAACTCGTCGGAACAGTTGCCATGAAAATACTTATAGAAGAGACAGAGAGAAGCCACGGCACGTCTGTGAGAAAGCGACTGTAGACTAGATGCCAGATCGAGACCTATCATATTGCATATCCATCTCTGGATTTTGTCAATTATATTAGAATTTGAAATTCAAAAATAAGCAAATTGATCTGGGAGACTATCATGATATCGTGCTACGGTTGGCGTCTAACACTTTTTTCGGGTATAGTATAGTATATTTTTTAAGTTTTTAAGTCCATCACAGTGTTTCTCAACCTTTTTTAAGCAACGGCACACCTAGGAGCAAATGAAAATATCACGGCACACTCAGCAAAATTTTTTAAGGGTATACATTTAAATGTTTTGAAATAAAACCATAAATTGAATACAATTATATGAAAAAAGATTAATATTAATTTATTCAATAAAGAAACATTTTAATAAGTTCGATTAAAAATATAAAATACTTTTTATTCAAATACTAACGTTGTACCATTACTACTTACACACACACACATACACACACATATATAAATATAAATATAAAATTGAACATTGAAGTCAACACTCAGAGGCGATAGGCTGTTTCATGCTAGGCACAATGGTCAGGCCGTGAATTCATGATTGCGTATAGCATGAAACAGCCTGTCGCCTCTGAGTGTTGATTTCAATGTTCACTGTTATATTTATATTTACATACGCTCTATTTCTGATATTGAGCACTTTAACCCATAAATATAGCACACCTTAAAACTATATATATATATATATATATATATATATATATATATATATATATATATATATATATATGAAGAAATATACTCTTAAGGTGTGCTATATTTATGGGATAAAGTGATCAATATCAGAGATAGAGTGTGTGTAAATATAAAAGTGAACATTGAAATCAACACTTAGAAGCGACAGGCTGTTTCATGCTAGACGCAATCGTCAGGCCACGTCAGACTCGTGGCCTGACGATTGCGTCTAGCATGAAACAGCCTGTCGCCTCTAAGTGTTGACGTCAATGTCCACTTTTATATTTATATATATATATATGTGTGTGAGTGTGTGTGTGAGCGTGTGTGTGTGTGTGTGTGTGTGTGTGTGTGTGTGTGTGTGTGTGCCGTGACAATATTACGCGGCGCACTGAAGAGGATCGCACGACACATTAATGTGCTCTGTCACGGTGGTTGAGAATCACTGGTCTAACACAAGATTGCAGTGATTGGACATTTAGTAAGAACCAAACCCACGATATAAGTGAATTGGTTCACGGTTGTAAGGCACCTGTATATAGTTGTTTATTAATCTTTGCTTTGTCTGATTGCTCCACGGTAGTCGGGCAAAACAAAGTGGGAATCTGACTGGCTATATCAGCGAACCGGTCTGCCCAGGCGCCCAACGCCTGTTAGTGTATCAAACAAACAAACGGCATGTGATAACGACTGTTTGCATTTTAACGTATCTCCGAATGCCCCGAAGTGTATTTATTAGTATATGTTTCCAACTAATGGCATAAAAAAAAAATCTCTACTGTTGGATTATGCATGTTATCTTTTTGCTTCCTTGTGTAGTAGAGAGCGTATTTATGCACTTAGTACGCATGTGTATGAGAGCGCAGTGTGTCTGCATGCGCAACGAGGGCAGAGCATTCTCATGATCTCAATTATTCACACTTCCCGCTAAATGATGTTCGATGTTCTTTTCTATTTTTGTCTTTCCTCTTCTTTTCACTCTCCAAACCCGATTCTAAATATCATATCAAGTTTCACTTTCACTTTCACTTTCACTATTAGTGAGCGTAGTTATTGTCGTACGGGATTTCCGCATGTACACTTAATGGAACATTGACATACGAACCAAATTACTTCTATATAAATGCACTCTATGTATATCAGTCTGTACCATAGCTTAAGGATGTAAATACGAAAGGTGAAACTGAAAGTGGGGGAAAAATAAGGCGCACTTAAAAAGGAAAAAAAAAAACCAACAACGAATAAACTAAATATTTCTTTTCCTATTGGTCAGATAAAATGCCACACATTGCTTTTTGTCAAAATGCTGTGAAAGAGGTCTCAAGACTTTGAACTATTTTTCTCCTTATTTCTTACTTTTAAACAAGATCATTGATACTATTAATATTCGTTTTTTTATTCTTTTAAAGGTGGTGTTGGCATAATTATATATTGTTTCATTCGAATTTCTTTCCCTTTGTTTTTTTTTTCGGATGTTCTACACTTTGGACTTTGTCCGGCGTGTTGTCTTTAGAATGATGAACCTTGTTCAAAGGAGCACCCAATTTTGTCTGAGAGCGCATGGAACTGTCTTTCCCTGACACAGGCATTGGAATAAGACTGTTGGTGAAATTCACTTAGTTCACTGAAAAGCCCCGGAATTATGGGTAATATGCGTAAACGCGCTACATTCTTTAGTTCTGTCAGTTTGGACTTTCATAGCAAGGATCCACCATGCTACGTACACAGGGTCGACTCATCTTCTTCCCTTCATATTCCATAGACAAGGAGGAAGTTCCACTCAGCATCTTCGTTATAATTGTTGCTTTGTTAAAAAGCTCCTGAAAGGGTGGTCCCTACGATCTTAAACTCTTTAAGTTTAGGGACAACTATTATCTGTCCCAGTGTTTCTCAGCCTTTTTTTCTTCGTGGCTCACTTTTGGTGTCAGAAAAAATTTCAGGCCCACATAAGCACAAATAGATATCCCACGTAACAGGAAATACATTTTATTTACAAAAGTAAAATGTAGTAGAAAACATAAATCTTGACTAATAACTACACTGCTCCTGGTGTCTCCAGGCCCATTTAAAATATTTCTCAGGCCGACACTTAGGACTAAGGACCCACCTTAAGAATCAATGATCTATCCTACATATCCTCATAATCTGCATTTCTTACTTCCTCCTTTTATGCCCTTACAACAAACCCATTCAGTAACGCTCTACCTTAACTGGCTCTTGAGCCTTGTATTGGGTGAACATCTTTTCAGCACTTTTACCCATGAAGCTTTTACTATTATATATTCTATAAAACATAGCATCAGTATGTGCCCAAAATGTCTTTGGAACTATCGATTAACTTTTTATAGAAATTCCAAGGGGATGCATAAATCTGTATATAAAGGTGCTAAAAAGTTCTCGGCTCGATCAGAAGAGAATTCTCAAAGACAATTCTCATGTTTGATCGTGTTTTAGAAAGCAGAATGAAACGAGAACTTTTCAATGTTCCTTCGTAGATATAGCTATTGTGAATAATAATTTGTTTTTTGTTTGTTTGTGTTATAGTGAAAGACACCTTGTCTAGATAACAAACTCCCCCATCTATTATAAGTAGGAGTCAGTAGTAGTCGAGAAAAGGGAAGTAGTCAGCGACCACAACTCGATTACTCTGCGTAACACTTTATTACAAGTTCCTAACGTTTCTGTACGTTTAACCTATTTAGGACGCATTTAGTCCGAATACAGTTTCCACTAAGGAAATAACTCCACAACGGTTTGTTTGTCATTTAATGTCGAAATTTAATTTTCTTGGGTGTTTTGAAGTAATAAAACATGTCATTCTGCTTTCACAACTGAATACATGGTAGATGATACTCAGCTTTTGTGCGTATACATGTTTCTGTAGATATAATTACTAGAGGCGGTGATGTGTGTTTTATGTTGTAGTTTTGTTAAAGTTATATTTTGGAATACAGTTTGATTTAAGAAATTGTCGGATATTATATGGATTAATGGCAAGGAAGAGTTCATGGGTCATTTAATGCTGAAATCTAAATACAATTACTATTTTTTATTTATGATATTGAATGTGTTAAAATTCTTCAGCTTTTCAACAAAAATATCAAGTTGATGTTAAAATTTGACACAAAACATTGTTGATATATTTAAGATGGAATGATCTATTATGACAGGTCTCTAATTTGAATTTGTTCTAAATTTTTGTAGTTAAATTGTTCACCTATATTGAATATGGCACATTATTGTGCATAATTTACAATAAGATGTGTATTTTGTATGAATTCCACGATATGAACATTGAGATGTAGTAGAGTGGGGGGTCCTCCGTATCATAAATTCGGGGTGGGTTGATGACCCGTATCATAGGTTCGGGGTGGGGGCACGCAATCCTTGCACCATCCCTGCTTACGGTAAACAATGTCTTTATTCACGACATTGTGTTATTACTGCATTAATATATTGTAAAGTTTAATATGCATAAAATCTACACATTCTAATGTGCAGCTGTACTTTTACATCTTTAAAACTTGTGTCTATGAATGCCAATTAACATGGATTTATTGATAATAGCTGTGTGGCCGTGTGAATAGAACGTTCGCTTTCTGGCAGTTAGACCTGGATTCGAATCTCATCATGTATTTCCAGCCTCCTCCTGTTGTCTCAAGTGTTCTCTTCAACTGTGAAGAAATTGCCCAGCCTTCTGTAAAAGCACATCGCTGTCGTTCTAAGTGTCCCCTTCGACTGTGAGGAAAATGTCTAGCACTCACTGACAAACTTCCTGAGGTTATTGAACTGGAGAGGCGATCCGAGTGCGCGACACCTTTGGAAAGTACTTGAAAACCATACCGAAAACCCAAACCATGAGAGCGGAATTAGGTAGACAGAACTGTAACGAGAAGGTCGATGGATGTGCTTGTACGAAGTCACGCGGCATTGTGACCGAGGGTATGAGCTTACTGGCAAACCGTCGATGGCTGTGCTTGCACAAAGTCACACGCCATCGTAATCAAGGGTCTGAGCTTACTGGTAAACCGTCGATGGTTGTGCTTGCACGGTCACACGCCATCGTGACCGAGACTCTGAGCTTACTGGCAAACCGTCGATGACATTGCTTGCACGAAGTCTCACGCCATCGTGACCGAGGGCTTGAGCTTACTGGTCTGTTAAAAAAAAATTGAGCGCGTTAGATTATGCGCTCTTTGTACTTTGTAAATAAAGTCCGCTCAGCATAGTTGCGTTATAAACTACAGGTCGGTCTCTGGGGGTTGAGCAGATCTTGCCATACGGATTGGGAAGCTTCTTTGGTAGACAGTTGTGTTCGGAAATGAGTACTGGCCCGCATATTGATAAAAAGCTTTTGAAAATAAGATTATTCTTATCGACTTCATAATGGTAATCTGAATTTTTGCCGATATAAAAAGAGAGAATTTCAAGCAACGATTTCCAAAGCAGGCAGATAGACGCCACTCCCAAACTTGGTGTACCGGCACAAAACTCTTTCTATGTTGGTATTTATTTCAATTTAGTAGTTTGACATACAAAGCATAGTTCGTATAACGGAATCAAAGTGAAGTTTTAACGTCATTTACATTATTCGGACTATTGTCCTCATCTTTGTCGCCATATTTATTACAACGTTTCGGCCGTTGTACGCTCCGGCCTTCTTCAGGTGGTTGGAATGTCGAACTGAACCCTTTATTTCGCTCACTGGGGTAGACTGTTCTAGTTCCACGTGCCATGTTTAATGGATGTCAGTTATCAGTTATCTCCTGTTAATCCCCTCTCCAAGAGGGGAGTAATACCTCCCACAGAGGAGAACATGACTAAAGACTGTGTGTACCCTATCCCGTGCAGCTGCGGAAAGAAATATAAAGGGGAGATAGGCCGCTCCCTTAAGGTAAGGCTTCAAGAACACCAGAAAGCTGTAACACGAGGGGAAATGGAAAAATCAGCAGTGGCTGACCACATATGGAGAGAAAAGGGAGATCACCGCCCTCTGTGGGATCAGTTTGAGATCATAGACAGAGAACATCATTGGTAAATTTGTAAACTTAAGGAATCAGCACATATGCTAGGCCACAAAAATCTCCTGAGCCAACCAAGCATAGAAATGAATACAATGTGGGAACCAGTAATAAGGAGTGCCAAAGAAAAAGTGATAATAACAACAAAAATTGCAATATGAGCTCTGGTAAAAACATGAAATGATAACAGCAAAAATTGCAATATGAGGACTGGTAAAATGGTTGCAGAAGACATTAGGTTTATAATACCGAGAAATTCACACACAGATGTCTTCAAATACACATGGTACAGTGGATAAAGACGTTAGTTAGATCCAGTGACAGGAACCAAAGAGTGTGAGTTCAATACCCAGGTAAAGGCAGTAGAGACCTTGGAGAAGGGGAAATAACAGGTATAACTGATAACTGGCATCCATTAAACAAGGTAAGTGGAACTAGAACCGTCTACCCCAGTGAGCGAAGTAAAGGGTTCAGTTCGACATTTCAACCACCTGGAGAAGGCCGGAGCGTATAACGGCCGAAACATTGTAATAAATAGTCCGAATAATGTAAATAGTGTACATAATACCTCATTTCAGAAATATAAACAGACATTAACGCCATTTTTTATTAATTTTTACGTCACATGTGTTGAGTCTTTAATCTCCTAATTTGTTTTGTTAAAAGAGGATCAGACAACTAAAAAATAGACCAAAAAATAAAGAAAATAAATCAATTAAAGTTAAAATAACCTCGAATCAAAGTTCTAGTAGCCCGGTTAAACCTGAGTAAGCTTGGTAATGAATACTAACAGCGTATGTTTGGTGGCTGAGGTGGTTGCAGATTTGGCTGTTTGAACCGGATAATAAAAGCCAGATTTTCCAAATGTCTCGTGTCCCATTACGACATGAGCGATCATGGCTCTTCACAACTTCCTGTCCTTCATATATCTCTCAGCAATGTTCATCATTTTATTAACCTTCCCAATCCCTGTTCTGCCCGTGAGCTAATTTACTCGCCGCTTCGCTCTGTCAATCTTGTCTTCATTATGTCCCGTGAGCGCCAAATTCTCGAAACACACTTTTCGCCTTATCTCCAGGACATTTCAACTGTCATATCCTGAAGATTGTGCTTAAGCATGAAATAAAGTGCCGCCGCTAGGGGTTGATCTCAATAAAATAAAAGCACCTTGTCTGTCGTATTCAATGAAATGTGCATGAAAGAAGGATTGCTGCCTATATATATATATATATATATATATATATATATATATATATATATATATATAACTTATTTGAATAAATGCTCTGGTTGTAATTAAACAGTATTAATTACATTTACCGGCCTTAATATTCCAGAAATTGCGCGGAAAATAAGCAATAGAAATCGAACCTGTATCCCATACGGAAACCGTCATTTGGCCTGACGTGCTGCTAACCATTCAGCCACAGAAAATTTCCGGTTTAGCAAAGTTCAAATAACTGCTTATAAACACACACATTCGACGACCTTTCTCGATAATTAATTTCTGCTCCGAAATGTAACTTAACGTAAACAATGTCAACATGATTTATGTAATAGATTAAATCCGACAAATATTTTAATATATTTTCTGTTTATACGTCATTTTTATGGATACATACATATTTACTCAAATACATTATTTGAGTAAATGCTCTGTTTTTAATTAAACAGTGTTAATTACATTTACCGGACTGAATATTCGAGAAATTTTGCTGAAAATATGCGACCCCCGAGAGGTTTCCGTATGGGATGCAGGTTCGATTTCTGTCGAAGGACACATATTTTATAAGTTGTATCCATAAAAATAACGCATTCCTCTCTCTCTCTCTCTCTCTCTCTCTCTCTCTCTCTATATATATATATATATATATATATATATATATATATATATATATATATATTCATATATATATATATATATATATATATATATATTCATATATATATATATTCATATATATATATATATATATATATATATATATATATATATGCCTTGAACAATAAAAAAAATGTTAAAAATCAAAATTTCAGACACACTGGCTTGTATATTAATATTATTGTTTTATTTTTTTAATAAGGTTCCTCGACTAGTTTCGGCCAGCATGGCCATCATCAGGAGAAAAAATTCCTGCTGATTTAGTAGCAGTGAAATACGGTGGTGAATGACTGTGTCTGAAGAAGGTGAACTTTGCCTGTAGTTTTTCATTTATTTTGTTATCGTTAATTTTTGGGCAGTTCTTGTATTGGTCAAAGACCTTTTTCAAGTTCTTTTAAGGAGAGATTGGGAGACTCATGTGTCTCAGATTTGCCTCCTTAGCTACTTTGACAGCTTTAGTGGTTGCTGGGATAGAGATGTGTGAGTTATGTGTATGTTATCTTTTAGTTTTTTTTTTTTGAGTGTGTGTGATGTGTGTATGTGTATATATTTGTGTGAGTGTGTGTATGTGGGAGAGCTCATCACTTCTTCAAGCATGTCTGTTTAATGTGGTTGAGAGTGAGAGGGGTTAGGGGAGTCAGCTTGGGCCCATCACGGGTAGTGTTCTCTTCCATGTAATAACAGTCAAGTATATTCAAACATGAAAATGCTTAATTAATGCTTACACAACCTGAGGGTATATCTCATGGTTTGGCCGTTTTGAATTTTACTAATTTTTAAATAATTCCTGCAGACATCAGGGCGTACCTATAACTTTACGTTTTGTGTTGTCTGGGCAGTGTATTCTCCTTTACCAGGCTTCAATCACACTTTCAAGCTGTAACACAGAATTCATATATTTTTTTTATTGTAAGCAACGCTAGTCATGAGTCAGCAATTTTTTTTTTCAGCTTTTTCGTGCGGACATCTGTATACGTATGTTCATATGTACCGAGATGCTAATTTATGGGTGGCCAGTTTGTTAACATAGCGTTTTCTCTCTTCTGAAGCAAATACCTTTAATAGACAGTGGCATCAATAATGAGGAAAAAATAAAATAAAAATCTGCTGCATGGAACATGGCTCTTTCTGTAAAAAAAGGAAAAAGAAAGAAAACGAACAGAAAAACAAGAAAAAAAAACGCTAAAAAAGCAAAAATAAAGAAGACTTAAAAAGCAAAACGAAAAACTAAAGTACACATATTTCCTCGTCAGCTAAAAATAGTTTACAAAAGCACAAGGAATAAAAAGAATTTTATACACACACACACACACACACACACACACACATATATATATATATATATATATATATATATATATATATATATATATATACATATATATGCATATATGCCCGATAACCCAGTCACGAGGCGTTTGTTCGCTTTTCGTACGTCGGCCAAAGTGGATTTATTTACTTACTTCTCTCACCCATTCAGTACCAACCTCTCTATTCATTTACGCTAGAAGAAAGGAATAAAAAGTAAAATAAGACGTTACTCTTTTTATCTATTTTTATTTATCAATCTATCTACTTATTTATCTATTTATCATTTTCCCCCCGTTTTCGTTCTTTCTCTCCAAAGCGCTTTTCAAAATGGCAGACCGTACCAATTTGCAAAACAGTTTCAATGCAATCGTTGGCAAATGGTACAACTGCGTCCAGAGTTTGGGTAGAGGGATGTTTAACTGGCAATCTTTTATTATTTTTTTTTTTTTATTTTATTATTATTTCTGTGTGTATATATATATATATATATATATATATATATATATATATATATATATATATATATATATATATATATATATATTCCCCCCATATACCGTCTTTCTTTTAACCTTTTAAGAACAGGGTGTTTCTTGGGTGGAGTGTAGACTCATCTTATCTCTGGGAGGTAATGAGGTGGATGGAAAGTTGAAAATTTGTAGTGGATAGTAGTTTTGGTTTGGGTGGAGGAAATGCTCTGGTCATTTCGTTTGGTCTGCCACAATTGCCAAAATCTCTTGCTATGGTCTAAGGGGGAAAAAAATTTCTCAAAGGATTTGACTTTATTTTCTCTCTCTCTTTATTTTCTTGCCTACTTCTTTTCTTTTTATTGTTTTCTTTGCTTCTTCCTTTTTATTTTCTTCTTGTATTATACTTCTTGTCTGTTCTTTTTTTTTTTACTCTTTTTTTCACTTCTCTTTTACACAGTGTTCCAACATTATATGCAAATGAGTAAATAATTATGAAACTAATGGTCCTCGGGTTGACAAATGTCGATCAAATGCTCAAATTTTGATGCTTATAAGACGCATTTTTCTTTTGCTTATAAGACGCATATTTTATCTTTTGCTTAGAAGACGCATTTTGAATTATGTATAAAATTTTGCTACTTATAAGACGCATTTTACCTATAAAATATCTCCAAAAGCCATCCTGCGTCCTATAAATCGGTCGGTGACGAGAATTAACGTCTCTTCTAATTATATCAGTAAAATTACCGTCACAGCACGGAAGATCTCCAGACTTATTAAAAGCCTTGACCATAAGATGGCTACTGGTCCAGACAAAATTCCGGTGGTTGTCCTTAAGAATATCAACCCGCAACTATCCCCAATCCTAGCAAAATTATTCAACCGCTGCTTGACGGAGAAATCCTTCCCAAACCTGTCGAAAGTGTCAAGTGTATGCCCGGTTTTCAAGAACGCGGGCGTACGATCTACCCCTCCCCTCACGGTACAGACCAATCAGTCTCCTCAGTATCATCAGCAAGCTCTTTGAGGCCATAATCAATAAGAAGGTCGTCGAGCACCTAGAAAAGAATAAACTTTTCAGCAACGAGCAGTATGGATTTCGGTTGGCTCGATCCACGACCAACACCCTGACTACCATCACTCACGACAAACACACCTCGAGGACTATAGCACTAGATATATCAAAGACCTTCGACAAGGTGTGGCAGAAAGGCTTATTACACAAGCTCTCCAGTTATGGAATCACTGGAAGAGTCTTCTTGATCATAAACTACTTCCTAACAGGTAGGTCCCCGAAGGTAGTTTCCAATGGTCAGTTACCCGGAGGCCTAGAGGTCAACGCGGGTGATCCCCCGTTTGTGGTAAATCCTCGGACTAACCCTCTATTTGATTTACATAAACGATCTGGCTAAGAATATACTCAGATCATTTGTAAACATCAATGCCGATGACACGACTATATACGGACGCACCTCTAAAAATCTTGATGGTCAGAGATTTGCGACTAGACTCACTTCCGATCTTGTTCAAACTACTCAATGGGGTAAAAACTGGCTGGTTACATTCAAAGTCTCGAAGACCAAGCTAGTTACATTCCATCATCGCCGATCTGACACCGAACTACTACCAGTTTTGATGAACGGAGGTCCTCTCGGGGTAGCACCGCGCCTCGAAAGACTGTCGGGCCTCAAACACACCCCTGACCTCAAGTGGAACTCGTACATACGATCAGTTGCTAAGGGTGCAGGTAAAATGGTTGGCTTCTTATACCACTCCAGTAAGTACTTGACCTCTCCTGCTATCCTCTACCTTTAAAGAGCAGGCCAAAAATGGAGTTCTGTTGTCATATTTGGGCGGGAGCTGCACAGACCGCGCTCTCCAGCCTTGAGTTCAAAAGCGTCTTCGAACCGTTGTGGGTGACGAACTATTCTTCACCCTTCAACTTCTCTCCCACAGGCGGTATGTGGCAAGCCTCTCACTGATCTACCGCTACTTCCACGGAAAGTGCCCGGACGAACTACATTCCCTAATCCCGCCGAGGCAAACCTGCACAGCAAGAACACGCCATGCCACTTACATAGTAGTGAATCACCCACATTCCTTCCGTATTCCATCGGAGAGAAATAAGTTTGACTCTAACAGCTTCTTCCTGCGAATTACTGCTCCGTGAAACCGACGCCCAAGAGGATATTTCCCCAATCACTACAATTTTAATCTGTTCAAGGCTATGGTTAACCGTTATCTTCCACACCTATACACACAAATGGCTTCCTAATGTAACCCTCTACCTCGTGTAACCTCCGGGCCTTGTAAAGAGTAAACCTCGCTGTAAAAAAATATTACTCTAAATAGTTATCATAAATTTGGTATTTCTTCTCGGTCTGTGATGAATTTCTTATGGTTAGTCAGGTTTTCACGCTGAAATATGCTATTCAGTGGGTAAAATCGGGGATAGTGAGGAGGGTGTGTCTTTTCTGTTAATTCACCCCAAATAAGTTATTTATCGCAAATATTAATTCACCCGAAGAAATTATAAATTTTAAATCAAAGTTCATTTTTTTTTATAAAATTTTTTAGGCTCTTTTGAAATTATAAATTTTAAATCAAAATTTATTTAGCTTGCTTCGCAACAACTCCAACCGTCAAAATGAAAAATTACCAAAAATCAGGGAGTTATTCCAATTTGTAAGTGCGGATTATATTCGAGGAATTTGTTACAATCTAGAAAAAAATCTGTTTTTGGCTTGTTTATCGGGGTGAGCGCGAACGTGAACCCCCACACTTACAAATAGCGCACCCGAGTCGGACACATTTGGGGCGATCGCAAAGGTCAACCCAACAGGAAACTCTCGCTGTGGGAAAATTTGGTATGAATTTTAATAAATATAAATTCTTTTTATTTTGGGGTGAATTAACAGAAAAGGCCCGAAAGGATTATGACATACAAGGGAAAAATCTATTTTTTCCGCAAGTTCATTGATATGAAAATTGTTTTCTACACTTAGAAATGCGTCTCTTGACGATACTCCACAGATGTTCGACAGGTTACGGTCCAACAAACACAGTCATTTTTATCCTAATCATTATCCAGCTAAGTATCTGTTGCGACGCTTCTTCTTCTTCTTCTTCTTCTTCTTCTTCTTCTTCTTCTTCTTCTTGTATTATTATTATTATTATTATTAGTAGTAGTAGTAGTAGTAGTAGTAGTAGTAGTAGTAGTAGTAGTAGAAGTATGTGTCGTGCCTCTTCAGGACGTTGGATATTATGGCTCCCCATAATTTTCTGTCCTTTGTAGCTGTTAATAAACTTTTTTTTATTATCTCTCTTGAACATTGACCTGCAGACCATTTAATTAAGTTTGCTCGTAAGCTTATGCGTTGTTTTCCTTTCTCCCTCCTGTCCTGTGCGTATCAAATTTTCCAAGCCCGTTTTCTTCATTATATGCCCTAGAAAATTCAACTGTCTCTTCGTGATGTTAAGAATAAGTGTCCTTGTTTGCTTTTTTTTTCTAAAACTTCGTCGCTGTTCACATGTTCAGTGTAAATAATTACAATATTTATTTCTGTGAAAAAATACAAAAGATGTGGATGGGGGAAAAGGACGGTCTTCATCTGTCTTAATTTTTAACCTTAGCTAGCCACAGGCACTGACCCAAACACACAAACAATATTCCTGACACCAAAACAACACATTCTTACTAGCCTTTCTTACTACATCCACCATAATACCTCATTGTCTCTATGAAAATCCTAAATAATCCCCATATGTACAAATCGTCGTATGTGGGGTGTGGTGGGGGTTTTTAAAACAACAAATTAAAAAAATCCCCAATGAGGATATACAATATGAATTAATCTATTTACAAGAAACTAAACAAAATCCTTGTTAGTAATAAAAACTCCCACAATACTTAAATGTGGCAGAAACATCAAAGTATGGGGGGGGGGGGTAGTGTAAATAGTTAAAATATCTCGTCTAGACAGATGTCAACTTTATATAGTCACTTTGTTGCCATATTCATGATGTTTCGGCCGTTGTATGGTCTGGCCTTCTTCAGGTAATTGGAATTTTGAACTGAACACTTTATTTCGTCCACTGGCGTAGATTGCTCTCGTTCCTCTTCTGGATGTTTCTGTTATCTCCCTTTAACTCAACTCTCCAAGTACAGTCCTAACAATCTAAATAGTGTAAATAATTACAATATCTCATCTAGACAGATGTCAACTTTATATAGTCACTTTCTCAGATTGATGGTTAAACGTAGCTTCAAGTGAATGCAGCCTGTAGGTTTTAGTGATCATTCTTCTTTGATCCTCATGGACTGAATCACAATGAACTTTGCCAAATAACTAAAACCATGTTAGTTGAGGACTTTCAACAGCAGAAATAACTAAAAGGGATAGTGCATGTAAGAGAAAATGATATAATCACGACAGTGACATTCCACACTACTTTAAACAAAAGGTTAGGAAAGAATCCGCCATCAATACTTGAAGGAGTTATAATAATTACTGGACTTGAGAAACCTATTTTATTTTCTTGTTTTAATAAAATAATTTCTTAAATTTTTAACCAAAAGTAACATTGGGTATTCGGTCAATGAATGCTGAAAGTTTTCATATAAAGAAGTGGTTAATATTATCATTAACAGTTTATCTGGGCTTGGACACTAATCTATGACACTGGTGGAAGGCACATAACCACTTATGCTATAGGAAAATCTCTTTTTTGGAAAAAGATGGCTTTGCAAGTCTTGGCTTTCTTCATTGGTACAAAACTCAAACCTACAATCTCTGTTTCTAATTCTTCTTCTTTGTGTCATGTCCTTACAAGATGTTGGCGATCATGGGTCTCCACAATTTCATCTCTTACTAAATTTTGTCTTTTTGCTATCTCTCTTAAAAGCTGTTCCACCATCTATTTATTCAAGTTTGCGAAGTAGGTTATGCATTATTTTTTTCTTTCTCTCTTGCCTTCAATCTCTCCTGTGAGTATCAAATTTTCCAGGCCCTTTTTCCTCATTATATACCCTAGAAATTTCAACTATCTCTTCCTGATGTTAAGTATAAGTGTCCTTTTGTTTCGATTTTCTCTAAAACTTTGTCATTGCTCACATGTTCAGTTCATGGTATTCTCAGTATCCTTCTGTAGAACCAGATTTCCGTTGCCTTAAGTCTATTCTTTATCTGTGAGGGGATTGTCCAGCATCCACTGTCACATAAGAGGACTGACGTTACATAACAGTTCAGTACTATATTCTTTGTTCTAACGAATTTTTTCTGTTTCTTAATACTTTGCTTAGATTTTAGAAGACAATTTTCGCTAATCCATATCACCTTTGGATTTAGATAAAAACAGAAGAGCAAGGATAAAAAAAATTCTCACCATAAAATAATGAATTGAAAAGAAAATCTAACAACAAATATGGAATAACAAAAAAGGTGCTAACCAGTTTTTAATCCTCGCTCTTTTGAACCAATCGATGACAAAGATATGTGTACAATGACTAAAATGTATTTTTCTAATGAGTAATTTTTCTTTCTTATCCTTGCTCTCTCTCTCTTTCTCGCTCTCATATTTTTTTATTACCCTTGCTCTCCCTCCCATTTGTTTTTGTTATCCTTGCTCTCCCTTCTCTTTCTATTATATTTTTGCATATATTAGGTTGGTGCAAAAATAATGTCGTTTTTTGACGTTCTAACATATGTGAGAAAACGACATTATTTTTGCACCAACCTAATATTTATATATACTTTTAAAACGTCCGTTTTTAAAGCTTTGTTAAAATTTTGTACACACCACATATTTTGTTTTATTTTTAATAATAGTAATAACATAAAATATAATATAGATCATATAAAATATAATATAGATAAAGTCAAAAAAGCAAGCGTTTCAATAGCATACAAAATTTCTGTTAAAAATCCATACGAAAACCATCAGTCATTCTTCTTAACCACATCTCTTCAGGGTATAAGCGATTATAGCTTTTCCCAATTTCTTTATCGTGTATGTTACAAATGAAGATACTAACGATTATAAAAATATTTAATCATCAACATAGCCACCATTGCTTCATAGAACCTTGTTCCATCTGTCAACAAGTTTATAAATGGAAGGTTTGTAAAAAAAAATAAAGTTTTGATGCAAAATACGCACTTTCAACTCCATCTCTTGATGTCAACCTTAGGCCATTCAAATTCTAAACAAGTAATTATCAGAAGGAGCAATGTCGGGAGAATATGGAGGATGAATCAATTTTCCCTAACCGAGTTCTTCTAAGAGATCTTTAGTCAATCGTTCAGTGTGAAGACGAGCATTATCGTGATGGAGGATCTACCCAAAGCTGCTTTCAAATGCGAAGTTGTTGGTAGTAGAGATCAGCATTGATTGTTTGATTATTGTCTAACAGCTCATAATGGATAATTCCTTGAATATCCCACCATACACACATCTTCTTTTGGCTAAAATTCTCTCGGTTGCCGAGCATGTCTGCTTCCTCGGCTGATCTACTGACTACGGCGCTTAACATCAAGGTAAAGGATCCACTTCTCATCACCAGTAACAAACCTGTCCTAAAAGGGCACTTGAAGTTGTTGGAGATTCTCTGGAGACATGTCGTGAGGGTCCCATTTTTCAACCACTGAAACCTTTCCGATCCTTTTCAATTGTTGTGGGACTGTCGTGTGACTAACATTAAATTTCTCACTGCGTTTCCTCGTCATAGTGGCAGGATTTGCTGTAACAGCAGCTTCCAGATCTTCTTAACTGAGCCTTTTTGGATGACCTTCCTTTGGCTTGTCCGCTTGACTAAAATTCCCAGTGAAATAGGAAACCAGCAATTTCTGTCACTCAATGCATTGACCCCTTAAGCGTGTTGAATATTTTGCTGTCGTACTTGCGTTGACACCTTTATGAAACTCATAGAGTACAATATTTCTTTAGTTGGGACGAACACAGGAGCAAGTTCCGAACCATGTTATGAATAATATTCTTATAGAGATTTTTCAGTGCACTGCACCCACATAGCTACTGAATGTGACAAACCATTTAGGGTTTAGAGTGGGTCTAACGGCGATGCTATGGAAAAAATGATCAAGCCCACTCGGCACTTTCCCTTGTGGAGACGCTTCAGGCATCGGGTATTGACTTCAGAAGGCTCCCGAAGAAGTACCGCCTGGCGGGAGAGGGATTCCCACTACTGTGGCTTCAGCTGGTATTATTTTGAAACTATCTCAGCCGATGTCTGAAAGAAAAAGATATAAATTACTCACAGAGGCATTACTAAACAATATAAAGAGACAATACTTTAAGAAATTTTGTTAAACATTTTCATCTCAAACATCGGACAGAACTTTTGTTCTAACCTGATAGATTGCATATACTGAATTGCAATGACTGTTTGGGTAAAGGCAATTGATTCAGATGTGCGTTGTGTTGTAATGAATATCGGTTCGGAACGAGAAATTGGAGAGCCAAATTTGAATTCCAATACCAAGGGTATTTGCGATTGGAATATGAATATATGAAGCCAACCTTTCTCTACCTAACAGCAAAATGAAGTCATTGCTTCTCTACCCACCAGCTATGGGTTGTATAGCAGGACAGATTGGGTCCTATAGCCTTGGTTCCTTAGTTGATTTTGTTTAGCAGCATATCAACCTCTGTGGTTTATTTAATGGCATATCAATCTCTATGGTTTATTTAATGGCCTATCAATCTCTATGGTTTATTTGATGCCGAAATCTAAATATTTTGATTGGTTTGGTTGGTTGATTTTGTCTAGTGGCATATCAACCTCTATGGTTTATTTAATGGCATATCAACTTCTATCGTTTATTTAATAGAATATCAACCTCTGTGGTTTATTTAATATATCAACCTCTATGGTTTATTTAATGGCATATCAACGTCTGTGGTTTATTTAATAGCCTGTCAATCTCTATGGTTTATTTGATGCCGAAATCTAAATATTTTGATTGGTTTGGTTGGTTGATTTTGTTTAGCGGTATATCAACCACTATGCTTTATTTAACACCGAAATCTAAATAATCTGAGCACAACTTTATGGCTTCAACTAAATATATTTTGAAGGCAGTTGTATACTTTCAACTTCAGATAAAATGTATTGCTGGTTATTTTGCCTTCAAAATCTATTATTGGTCAGGTTACCATAAATATATATTGTTGGTTTGTTTTTTAGATAAACATTTATTGCTTGTATTTTTACAATAAAAATGTATTTTTATACTTTCATATTTTTTTTTTGTGGGGGTTCACTATTTGATCATTGCTGGGTCCCTGACAGGTGCTACCACCCTTGGTCAGGGTGGACCTGGGAACAACAACAATTTAGAGATGGTTCAATGCTCCACAAAACCTCCAATCTCCCGATCAAAGTCCTTGCTGCCAGATGTAACCTTGGTTAGAAAGTAGTCTAGCAATAAAGAAACAGCAACCTGCCGCGGGAAAATATTCTGCCTAGTCAGTCATGAAACAAAAGAGTAATGATTGCCCAAGCGTTTATCACGTATGGCACTTAACTGACAGATTGAGTGGAGTTATTTCTGTACCTTCTCCATAATTCTTGTTTTAGACTTGTTCCCCTTCCAAGGCTAAATAACCAAGTCTTCTCTAATAGTTTACTTTTTTTTTTTTTAAGCTTATCACCCCAAGCAAGGCTGGAAGCCACTAGCACGCAAGGGGTTACAGAAGGTTTGGAGGAAGAGCAGACAGGAGTGGTAAAGGAGAGGATGTGGAGAAAGATAGTGGATCGATCAAGGCAAGGGGGTTACAGAAGATTTGGAGCGAGAGCAGATAGGAATGAAAGGGGAAAGGATGTGGAGAAGGGAAGTGGATAGATCAAGGCAACTGGAGATGTCGATTGACGTTACACTTAAATAGTTGGAGATTGTATTTGTCAGGGAAACAGGAATAAGGAAGGGACTTCCACAGGCGAGATGTGCGAGACATGAAGTTATTGGAGTAGGAGAGACGTCTACATCTAACAGTTTCAATGGTGAAGGGGTGGGAATGGGATGCCAGCCTCGTAGGATGTTTAAATTCATGAGGCCTAGGAACCAGCGAAAGCAGCTCCTCGGAGCAATTACCGTGAAAGTATTTGTAAAAAAGACAGAGCGAGGCAACGTCGCGTCTTTTGACTTGTAGTTGTTGGTGTGGAGGAAAGAGATGGATTCATGCCTTTTCTAGGTGAGTGTTATGAACATAGAAGACTCAGCTAGAATCCAGCCTGCTAATTCCTTTTTACATGTTGATAACCACCTAAATCAGTTATTTTTTTATATAGAAAACTGTTTCTTAATAATAATAAAATCTTGTTAGAAACAAAGAAAACAGTACCGGACTGTTGCGTAATATCGGTCTTCATGTACAGCAGGGAATGTTGGACAATCACCTCACAGATAAAGAAAAATCTTGAGGCAGCAGAAATGTGGTTTTACAAAAGGACATTAACGATACCATGGACAAAGTATGCGGGCAACAACAAAGTTTTAGAGAGACTTATAATTAGCATCAGGAAGAGACAGTTGAAAAATCTAGGGATCATAATGAGGAAAGAAGGTTTGGAAAATCTGATACACACAGGGCAGGTTGAAGTCAAAAGGAACTGTAGAAAACAATGCATACTTTACTTAATGAGTTTGAGTAAATGGATGGCGGAACAAGGTTTAGGAGAAATAACAATTTGAGAAAATTTATTAAGAGCTACAAAGTCAGGAAATTTTGGAGAGCCATGATCGTCTATGTCCTGAAGAGACATGACACATATCTTCATATATGTTATATTTTTTACGTCTTTTATTTTTGATTTTTGATTTTGATTTTTTTCATTTTTCACTCAAAAGAGTTTTTTTTATTTTTTAAATTTCCTTCCATATTTTTTTTTTTTTTTTTTTGCCAAACATTTTCTTCCTTTTCCTTCCTGCCACTTCTTCATCTCTTTCTTTCAGACATTTTTTCAACTCCAATTGATCTTACTAATATCATTAAGTAGACAATAGTGGATTGTGAAGAAATTTCCTGATTAAAATTGTAAATATCAAATCAAGAGAAAAGCTGGGTACTTCATAAACAATATTCCTTATTTTCTCAACCATTTATTCCAAGAACAGGAAGAAATTATCATAGTAGAGAGCAGTGAGAACTGATTAATTCTTGGTCAGTCACAAGAGAAGTTCCTTTGACATAATGATGCAATTAACTCTGCCGAAACATTATATATGGAACAGTAGATGCAGTTTAAACAGAAATGGGCTCAAATTTCTGTTTGGATATAAACTTTCAGTTCTCCTATATGGCAGAGAATAATAGACAATCTCCTCATAAGTGAAGAAGTGACTTGAAGCCACAGAGATGTGGTTCTACAGAAGGATGCTGAGAATATCAAGAACCGAACACATGAGCAACGACAAGTTTTTAGAGAAAATAGAAACAAAAAGGACACTTATTCTTAACATCATGAAAAGAGTGGAAAATTATTATGCACATAATGAAGAAAGAGGGCTTGGAAAATTTGATACCCACAGAACAGACTGAGGGCAGATGTGATAGTGGAAACAATACATAAAATACCTAGTGAGCTTGAGTAAATGGGTGGCAGAACAAGGTTTAGGAGAGATAACAAAAAAACAAAATTTATTAAGAGCTACAAAGGACAGGAAATTGTGGAGAACCATGATCACCAGTGTGTTGAAGGCACATAGAAGAAGAAAGATTCTGGCACTGTGGTAAAGTTTTGGATATATAGTTTTGCGATGCGCAGTGGCCGTTAATAATTAAGTATAACTCAAGACTTCAATGTTAAGATAAAACAATATTTAATTATAACCGCAAATAAATACTTAACAAAAACAAAGAAGATAATTAATAATTTCAGTGAATACCTTGTTAATAGTGTGGCTTGGCTTAAAGTTCAGTAAATCCAAAATCAAAACCCCAATCATCGACGCACAATAATTCACACTAATTCAACTGGATAGTTCCACTCAATAGTCTTTCAATAATCACTGCAGTCAGTAGCCTGACACCACTATTTATACACCTGGTGGAAAACATATATTCATAAGTCCAGAGTGTCACGCTTGAACCTTGGTGTTAGTAGTTACTCGTTTTTCTTCCTATATGATATATAGTTTAAAATTTTCATGATTTAAACATTCAGTGTCCAAAAAACTGTTGAAAGCACTGCTGCCATATCTAGATTGGTGTTGTGTGGCCCTGCCTATCTAGCCTTGATCAACTTCAAAAGTGACTATGCAGCCTGGTGTTTGATGGATTGTTTTACACCCAGCAACCTCTTTCCAACAGAGGAAATGTTTCTAGCCTCTGACTATTTTATTGCTACTTCCATGGCAAATGTTCAGACAAACTATATCCCTTAGTTTCACCAGTTCGGATTTTCACAGCTATGCCCTGCCATGTCAAATCATCCACATCCCTTTATATTCCATTGGTAAAAAAAAAATCACCTTTGCTTGTAAATTGCCATCTGTATTTTTAAAAGCTCTCTTTTCAAAAGAGGACATGTGGTTGATATAATGAATAGCGACTCAGAAAGAAAAATCCGAAAGCCAAGTTCAAATTCCGTTTGGGTTCACTTAAGTAAAAATACATTGGAACATATGAATCCATCTCTTCTTCTCCCTCACTATGGGTTAAATAGTAAGATTTGTGATGGGGGAAAACCATTGCTATCTTCAAGAAATTGTTAATGTAATATTCTCTCAAAAAAAAATAAAAAAAAATATTCTTACAATCAAAAATGTTTCGGCCTTTTAAGTAACCAACAAACAGTTAATAAGCTAAAAAACAAAAGGATGAATGAATGAATGCACCAAGCAATCAATCTTCTTTTATCTGACATGTCCTTTCAGGATAACAATGATCATAGCTCTCCACAACTTCCTATCTCTTGTAACTTTGTAATGTTTGACTCCTTACCATCTCTCCCTGCTCATGTTTTGCCATCCATTTGCTCACCAGGTGTTTTGCTCTTGCTTTCGATATGTCTTGTGAGTGTCATATTTTCCTAGACCCTTTTCCTCATTATGTGTTCTAGTAATTTAAACTGCTTCTTTCCAATTCTAGAGTAAAAGAGCTCTTTTCATTCCTATTTCCTATATGTGGATGTGCAGGTGGCATAATAGGTAGAAGCTCAGAATAAGAAATCAGAAAGTTGAGTTCATAACCCAGCTGATTTTGTTACATTCACTTACATGCAAATACGCTTGGGAAAGATATGACTCCCTCTCTCTTCCCCGGCTATGGGTTAAAAAGTAGTACTTGTATCTGGAAAAATTATTGTTATCTCTAAAAAGTTATTAATGGAAAAAAAAAAATGAATTATTCTTACAATCCAAAATATGATTCAGCTTTAAATAACGTACAAAATATTGACAAGCTGTAAAAAAAAAATTCAATCAACTCTTCAAGATTCTCTACAGATTTTCAAGCCAGTTAGACAAATAAGCCAGCCACTTCACGAAATGAGTCTCATTGAAACCCCATTTTTTAAAACTAAATATTCAACTAATGCAAGGCCTAAGAGCCATTCAGGATAGAGGATTACTAAACAAGGTTGTTGTATGTATGTAAGAAGAGGAGGAGGTAAGTGAAAATTGTGAAGATATGCAGGAAAGATAATGATTGGTCTTAGAATTGATGAGGCTAAACTTGTAGTGGCAAGTTCATAATTTGCCTTTATGGGACACAGTTCATATATCTGGCACGCTGTGTCATTTTTTTAATCCAAGATACTTGCTGTGTTCCATTATTATGGGACATCTTGCATTTCGTAAAGCTCTCTCCCCTGTAATTAACCACTTTCAATTTCAGCTGATCAAGCCTAATTTCCTTAACTTGTCCTCATCAAACTTGACTTTAAGGTACAGAGATCAGTGAGATAATGTTCTCAATTTGTCTTTATCTAACTTGCCATTATGGGATAGAGATCAGTGAGATACAGTTCTGAAGTTGTCTTTATCAAACTTCCCTTGATGGAACACCAATCATTAAGATATTCTCAACTAATCTTTATGAAACCTGACTTAATTGAACAGTGAGATAAAGTTCTCAACTCCTTCTTCATCAGACATAGATTGAAGTTATCTAGTTTTCCCAATGAACTTCACAGTTTGATGATATAAATTCATCCTTTTTTGCCATTTCTAATGTTGCAATCCCTGTTTATTAAACATTCTTCTTTATCCACAATACCTGCATTACAGACCAAACGAAATCTTCAAATTTGCATTGTGGTTAATAATTTGAGACTTCAAAATTTAATACATTTTATATTAATGGCTTCCATCTCTTTACAACTCACAAAACATATCATTTTTCATTCCAACTGCATAAATAGATATTGCCATCATTCAGCAAGTAAAACTTGCAATAAATATTATTGTATATATATGAATAAGATTTTAAGTAGATAAAAATATGAGACATGGTATATATATATATATATATATATATATATATATATATATATATATATATATATATATATATATATATACAAGTATAGGATTAGTGTATATGGAATAAATTCCAATAACCAAAAAATACTATTCTTAAAAGAGTGCTCAATACAGAGTAGAGCATCTATAATTTATTCAAAGATTATAACATAAATATGTTATAAAATCACTACAATAATAGCCATTTTGCTTCAACACTTCTGGTGTTTTATCAAGTGATGATACCTATGTTTGGAGTGCAACTGAGAGTTTCATGGTTACCCAAATATTAGGAAACATGATGGAATAGTGGGTAGTGGCTCGCACTGAGGGCCCGGAGAGCCGAGTTCAAATTCCAGTCAAATCCATTAATTCCAGTTCAATCCTTGGGAAAGGTATGAATCCTCTTCTCCCTCCAGCTATGGGCAATTAGCAGGACAGACTGGGTTCTATAGACTTGGATGGCAACTGGTCTAGGAGAAAGACAACTCTGAATTTAAAACTTGCGGAAGGTTGTTTTGGGGACCTTGTGGCATGTAGTGCACCAGGTCTCTGTATTCAGCCCTTCAAAAATGTGGTTGATTCTGCACAAAGCCTTCACCGCTATAATCAAATCATATGTGCTGGTGTCTGGCTGTAGGTTCCTAGGAACTAAGTTGCTTACCCTCTTATGTTGATGTTTGTATTGGAGCTTCCAGCATGAATGCCAAGCAGTAAACACACACACACACACACACATATGTCATTTGCAGACAGTACTGTTTCCTCAGTGCGACTAGACAACTGAATGCCCGGATTGAAACCCAACCGATTTGGTGTCAGTCAGAACTTCTACCACTGAGCCATCTTCACTCAACAGAATGAGTCAGCCAAATCTAGCGTATTGTTTTACAAACATAAACAAATACCAAGCAGCCATAGTGCTCCATTCCTTTTTTCTGAAGAGCTTTGCAGGTGACCGTTGTTTTTAGAATTAGCTTGTCATTCAACAGTGCTCAATTGAAATATATATATATATATATATATATATATATATATATATATATATATATAATTATTTATTCGAAATTTATAATGTAAGTATACACACACACACACACACACACACATGCCTATATATATATACATATATATATATATATATATAATAGTGCAAAATGGACAGATCAACTATCTTAACAGTAGATTACATTTATTATTATCTAAATTTCACAAAGCTAATTTTTAAATCTGTGTCTGACGATTGCCATGAACATGTAACTCAGAGTTGTACTAAATGTTGAGGAACAAAATGCATATTTATTATATATCTATATCTATATCTATATCTATCTATCTATCTATCTATCTATATATATATATATATATATATATTTATGTATATATATATATATGTATATATATATATATATATATTTATCACTTTAAATGCTATTTTTAATTTTATATTTGAGTAGGTGCTCCATTTATTTTAAACAGTATAATATCTACAGTATTTACATTAGTCGGACTATTATCCTCATCTTTGTCACCATATTTGTCACAACGTTTCGGCCGTTGTACGCTCCGGCCTTCTTCAGGTGGTTGGAATTTCGAACCGAACCCTTTATTTCGATCACTGGGGTAGACTGTTCTAGTTCCACAAGCCATGTTTGATGGATGTCAGTTATCAGTATAAGGACACATGGATAAAGGCGTTGGTTAGATCCAGTGACAGACCCAAAGAGTGTGAGTTCAATACCCGGTTCAGGCAGTGGAGAACTTTCAGAGGGAAAATTACCAGGAGATAACTGATAACTGACATCCATCAAACATGGCTCGTGGAACTAGAACAGTCTACCCCAGTGATCGAAATAAAGGGTTCGGTTCGAAATTCCAACCACCTGAAGAAGGCCGGAGCGTACAACGGCTGAAACGTTGTGACAAATATGGCGACAAAGATGAGGACAATAGTCCGACTAATGTAAATACTGTACATAACACCTCATCTCAGAAATATAGACAGAGTATAATATATACTGACCTGAATATTCGAGAAATTTTATTAAAGGAAAATGTGCTACTGGCAGGAATTGAACATGCATCCCCACCTTGCAGAAGAAATTGTTGTTAGGTTCTGACATTCTTTAATTGACTCAGCTATGAAGACTGTCATGCTTAAGCCAGGTTGTATACTGCTTTTTAGCACATACTTCTCGTTTAGATTCCTAAATGTTCATAAATGCTGTTTCATATCCAAAGCAGAAACAAAGCAATTTCTAAAGAAATAATGGATTTTTATTTATTAATCAAACAAATTTTATCACATTAAAAAACATGTCAGGTTAATAAATAAAAACCTATTGCTTCCTTATATATATATATATATATATATATATATATATATATATATATGTATATATAAATAAAAAGGAAAGAACAGTAAGATATAAAATCCGGTGTTCTTATAGATATTTTTATTTTTACACAATAGTGCTCTATGTAAATTTAAATTTACAGAGCATTAATATTATAAATTAATAGATTTAAAATATGGTTGTACCGCTACACAGTGATGACCATGTTTCAGAAATGGAAGCTAAAGCCCCTGAATTTAATTTTGTTATTAAACCAAAGACATTAGTTCCATTTCCTCATCAAGCGAATTTTGGAAAAATTGAAATTGAAAAATTCGCTTGATGAGGAAATGGAACTAATGTCTTTGGTTTAATAACAAAATTAAATTCAGGGGCTTTAGCTTCCATTTCTGAAACATGGTCATCACTGTGTAGCGGTACAACCATATTTTAAATCTATTAATTTATAATATATATATATATATATATTTTTGTCATCCACAGACAGACTGTTTCGCTGTTTCGCAGCTCATCAGTGTGGCTAGACGTCCGGTTGCCTCTAGCTAGGATCGAAACCCGACTGAATTTGCGTCAGTCAGAACTTCTACCAGTAAGCCATTGGCGCACGTCGGGGATGAAGGTGAATTTTAGTGTATATATGTGTGTAATTTGGCAGCAACTTTTCTTTTAAACATATTGTGTTGAATGTTAAAGACAACATCGTCCTGCATATTTTCTAATGAGACTTTTTATTTGAAAATGATATCAAAATAAATATTGTCCGTACGATAACCTAGTACTTTCGAACATCATTGTTCATCTTCAGGGTCAAATTTTACACATGAACTAACTAAAGATAATAATAATAATAAGATCCCTTTTTTGGGATGTTTTAATAGATACTAGTAATGACACTTTTACCACTTCTGTATACAAAAAACCTACAAGTGATAACAATTGCACCCTCAACTATCTTAGTGAATGCCCCATTAAATATAAACGGTCAATTATTTCTAACCTAGTTACTAGAGCAAAACTTATCTCTTCTACCAATAAAATATTTCATAAGCAATTGACTAACATCAAGCAAACCCTTATTAATAACGGTTTTCCTAACTATCTAGTTGATTATGAATTTGATAGATACTTCTCAGACCTAACAAGAGATACACCCAGAAAATTATCCTCAATTAACCTCTTTTACAGAGGACAAATGCATAGACAATACAGCATGAATGAAAAGGCCCTTAAGTCTATAATACACCATAATGCGTTTCCTGTTGATTCTAACAAAGCCTTAAAACTTAATATATATTATAGTAAATTTAAAACCTCTAACCTGATAATGAGCAATAACCTTTCTCCAGTTGCTGCGGTTGTTGATAGAACCAATGTTGTGTATGAGTTTAAATGTCCTATGGAAGAATGCTCTTCTAATCCACATACATATATTGGATTTACAACCACCCGGCTCTCCAGAAGATTAACTATGCATCTTAATAATTCTAGCTCCATTAAACAACATATTAAGTCACATACTGTTTCCCTTATGCAATCTGATATACGTAAAATACTTATAGAAAATACTAAAATTATAGATAAACATACAGACATTAGATGCCTTAAAATCTTAGAGGCATTACATATTAAAAGCAAAAGACCTCTTATTAATCGTATAGATTACAATATTTCTGGTAACATATTACAATGTTTATAATATATTTAAATTTATAACGTATTCTTCGATCTTTTGGCTTGTATAATAAAAAATCTTTTTCACGCTGTCACATGATAAAAATCTTCGCCATGCACGTGATAACATCATCGCGTCTTTTGAAATTAAAAGGATTTTAATGTTTATTTAGTTTGTAAAAAATGTAGCAACATGATTACGCTACAAGACAATTGGCAAATGTTTTTAAAAAATTTTGACTAAAAAAAATTTTCACCCTGAAGATGAACAATGATGTTCGAAAGTACTAGGTTATTGTACGGACAATATTTATTTCGATATCATTTTGAAATAAAAAGTCTCATTAGAAAATATGAGAAAATTCAAAAGAAAATATGCAGGACGATGCTGTCTTTAACATTCAACACAACATGTTTAAATATATATATATATATATATATAATACATAAAAGGTTAATGGCCAGAGTTGAATCAGACCAGGAAAAAGTGGTATTAAAAAGTGCTCAATACACGTATGAAAAAAAACAACATGTAGAGCTTTAACTTTAAAAATCAGGACATCAGTTGAATCCGTGACCTTGGTTTCAACCTTATGGTATCCTCAAGTAATTTTTGTCAAATGACCTCATAACCCTTTATTTTTAAAAAAAACTACTGAATGCTATATTATTTTTTAAAAAATAAATAAACAAATGCACAACATTAGAAGTAACAGATATTAATAGCCAAAAGTAAACCATACATAAAATGTACTGAAGGTACTTTCAAACGTAGATGGTACAATCACAAGTCGTCATTCAAGCTAGTAAGTCTTAGGTGCTCTACCAAACTTGCTGACCATGTGTAGAATTTAAAAGAAAAAAAAACAGGGATCCGAATGTAAGCTGGAATTTTTTAAAAAAGGCAAAACCTTATGACAACTACAAGACCAACACGAAAAATTAGCAATAAGGACATTTGTATCCTTGCATATATATATTAAGAAATTTCTCTTTAGCACATATGAGGCTGGATAAAATAAAATTTCAATTGACCCCCCACACTGATACCTGATGATGATGATGATGATGATGATGATATTATTATTATTATTATTATTATTATTATTATTATTATTATTATTCTACTTCTTCTTCTTCTTCTTCTTCTTCTTCTTCTTCTTCTTCTTCTTCTTCTTCTTCTTCACCACATCTTATTCCTCCCTTTCTATTACACCCAACATTGTGCGTTTCTTTCTTTCTTTTTTTATAAATAATATATCGGTCATTAGTTAATTTTAAAAAAATAAAGTGTTAAGATGTCATGTGATAAAAATCGCCTGAGGATACCATAAGGTTGAAACCAAGGTAGTGGATTCAACTGATCTCCTGATTTTTAAAGTGTATATATATATATATATATATATATATATATATATATATATATATATATATATATATATATCTGTGATACAGCAAAAGAGTACTGTCTGTGAATGACATAATTTAGCTCTTGAAAATACATTTCAATTGAGCACTGTTGAGTGATAAGCTAATTCTATAAACAACAGCCACCTGCACTAATGCAAAGCTCTTCAGTAAAATAAATGGAGCACTTTGGCTGATTGCCATTTGTTTACATTTGTAAAAACAATACGCGAGATTTAGTTGTGTAACTCTACCGAGTGAAGATAGCTCTGGCTGACACCAAATTAATTGAGATTCAATCCTGGCTTGAGGCATTCGGAAGTCTAGTCGCACTGAGGAGCTGTGATACAGTGAAACAGTACTGTCTGTGAATGACACAATATATATATATATATATATATATATATATATATATATATATATATATATAAATATATACAGGGTGAATCAAAAGTAGGTAGAGAGTAAATGATAAATACTTTGGTAACAAGTTGCTTATAGTCCTCTGTGCAAACTGTTTTTGGTCAACCAGTTTTGGGACCATTAAGAATAGCCAGTGGAATTTGTCCCCCAAATGTGTCAAATAGTTGTTTCTTTAGGGCTCGAGTGCCAAATGTTTCCACCCATTTTCTTCTAACGGTTTCAACATTTTGAGACTTCCGATACTCTTTTAACTGCCATTTCCTTGCATCAGCATTTAAATGATTTGCCGTTACGGGTTCTCTGAAATTAAAAAAAATTAAATTAAAATAAATTTAGTTGCTGTTTTCAAAACCTCCTTTCACTCTCTCAAGAGTTCAACCGGATTTCCTTGAGAATATATTGTCATCCACAGACAGAATGTTTCACTGCATCGCAGCTCCTCCTTGTGGCTAGACGCCTGGTTGTTTCAAGCCGGGATCGAAACCTGACTGATTTGACATCAAGCAGATATCTTACCCCTAGGCCATCATCACACAGCAGAAAGAGAGGGAATTGTAATGTTTTTCTCTATAAAAAAATATGCCAGCAGCTCAAAGAACTCAATTCATACTTGAAGAGATAGATAGAAAGATAGATTACTAAATAAAATATTTATTTATTTGCATGAACTGGCCTGAATATTTCAAGAAATCTTGTTAGAAAAATAGGCATACACTGGCAGGTTTGAACCTGCATCCCCTAGGAGAAACTGTGATTAGATCTGACCTCTCAGCCATAAATTCTTCACCAATATAACTAACTTTACACTCAGCACATACAAATTGATAAACGATGCCTGTGATAGAATCTATTGGTATTTCAACTTGATTTGAAAATAAAGAACAGTTCTTTTGACTCTTAAATATAACAAAACATCATCCATAGCCTTGTCAATGATGGAAAAACAAAATTACTTATAAATATATATATATATATATGATGTGTAACTCTTGATATCATTAAGTACATGTTTTAAATAACAGCAAAATTGTCCAAATCATGTAAAATTTGTCAGATTAAACTTTGAACCGTTCTATTGTAGAAATGATTAAAGACATCATACTGGAATTCTTCGAGGTGTTTTTAACACTATTGGATGCTACTTTGAGCAATATGAATGTATAATTACTCTCCAAGCTTAACAAAAGAATCATAATGAAATCAATCATAAACGAAAATGACATGTTCATTAATTAATCATAGCTAAGTATCGGAAGCTCATATAAGATTGAAATAAAGTCTAAATATATATATATATTATTACAGGATTCTTTTTCATTTTATTCAAGACAATCTTTGCCCTCTCTAATCTTTTAACTTTCTGTCTTGGACTAACAAGATGCCTCACAGGTTTCACGTACAATTTCATTTTCAAGTCTTTTTTCACTGCTCTTTGGACTGTCATAGCTGAAACTCCTCTCTCATGTGCCAAATGTCTCATAGATTGATTTGGATTTTTTCTAATTGATTTCTTTAGCTCTAAGTTGAAATGATGATCCTTCTTCCTGTTGTGACATCCTGATCCAGTTTTCCTCTTTACTGTTTCCTCTATTTTAAACTCATTCACCATTCTCTTGATGGTTCTTGAATAGACTTTGAAGACGGAAGCCAAAGTAAAAATGTTGGTACCATTACTGAAGGCCTGAATGATCTTTTTCTTCTCACCATTGCTCAGATGGGAAGACATAGTGGGGCTGACACAAAATGATTTTAACCTGTTCCCTTTCTAGCTGAATAACTCAAAGGGTTTTTCAGTGATTCTCATGACAAATGGTGTCAAGATGGCTAAATGTCTTATCTGAAAACCTGGAAAAAAGAAATTCAGTTTAGTGATTTTTTAGATATTAACATTTTTTGTGATCTACAATTATGCTGTTATATGATTTGGACAATTTTGCTGTTACACGAGGTATGTCAACATTTCCATTATACAAACAACAATAAGTCTGTAATCTAATGATGAAAAAGATATATATTTTAATTTTACAAATATTTTTTTAGCATAATATTTCTTGTCAGTGTTTTTATTTGATGGTGTATATTAACATACACTGAACATTTTACAGTGAAAACTTCAGATCAAAATTTATTCAAGTTATCTGCTATTATGCATGTAGAAATTCATTGCACATGATTTTACTATAGAAATGCATAATAAATCATATTCATATGCAGAGTCATCACTTATGATTTTCTGACAGAAAATCTTTGGCAATGTACAGCAGTGAACCGGATCTAAAAATATTGGTTGCCAGGAAGCAAATAGGTCCCCCACCCACAATGACAATGCAGTCATTTCATTTTCATAACAAATTAATAAATTTAAAAATATATATATAGAAAAAGGGTACAATTAAAAAGATTTTGGCAAAAATTGTGTATTTCTTAGTAATTACTGTGTACATGTACTGTACATATGACTGGCAGTAGATACCAAATGTAGATACAGATATAGATACCAAATGTAGTTACAGATATAGATAACAAATGTAGTTACAGATATAGATAACAAATGTAGATACAGATACCAAATGTAGATACAGATATAGATACCAAATGTAGATACAGATATAGATACCAAATGTAGATACAGATATAGATACCAAATGTAGTTACAGATATAGATAACAAATGTAGATACAGATACCAAATGTAGGTACAGATAAAGATACCAAATGTAGATACAGATATATATTCCAAATGTAGATACAGATATAGATACCAAATGTAGATACAGATATAGATAACAAATGTAGATACAGATACCAAATGTAGATACAGATATAGATACCAAATGTAGATACAGATATAGATACCAAATGTAGATACAGATACAGATAGCAAATGTAGTTACAGATATAGATAACAAATGTAGATACAGATACCATATGTAGATACAGATATAGATACCAAATGTAGATACAGATATAGATACCAGATGTAGTTACAGATATAGATAACAAATGTAGATATAGATACAAAATGTAGATACAGATATATATACCAAATGTAGATACAGATATAGATAACAAATGTAGTTACAGATATAGATAACAAATGTAGATACAGATACCAAATGTAGATACAGATATAGATACCAAATGTAGATACAGATATAGATACCAGATGTAGATACAGATATAGATAACAAATGTAGATATAGATACCAAATGTAGATACAGATATAGATACCAAATGTAGTTACAGATATAGATAACAAATGTAGATACAGATACCAAATGTAGATACAGATATTGATACCAAATGTAGATACAGATACCAAATGTAGGTACAGATATAGATACCAAATGTAGATACAGATATAGATACCAAATGTAGATACAGATATAGATACCAAATGTAGTTACAGATATAGATACCAAATGTAGATACAGATACCAAATGTAGATACAGATATAGATACCAAATGTAGATACAGATATAGATAACAAATGTAGATACAGATACCAAATGTAGATATAGATTGAATATTTTATTTATTTTTTTAAAAATTTAAGCAATTGGTTGATAATTTTAATTCATTTATGGCACACTTTGCATCTTAACAGATAGTTCCAAATCACAACAGAGCATTTCATGCAGTTCACTATATTCAGAGCAATCATTTGTGTTCAACAAATGATTGTGTGAATCTGCCATAATTGCTTCTGCATCCAATTCATATAACAGTTCCTTTTCAATAGATATGACATGTCTGATTTTCAAATTTTCCTCAGACAATGAATTTCTTAACCTTGTCTCTATGATCTTTAGCTTTGAAAGAAATGTCCTCTCACATTGGACATGGGTAACTGATCATGTGCAGGTGAATTTAGAAAGTTCTTATTACTTTCTATTACTAAAACAGTTTTCTGTCTATATTTCAGAGATGAGGTATTATGTACACTATTAACATTATTCAGACTATTGTCCTCATCTTTGTCGCCACATTTATTACAACGTTTTGGCTGTTGTACGCTCCGGCCTTCTTCAGGTGGTTGGAATGTCAAAGTGAACCCTTTATTTTGCTCACTGGGTAGACTGTTGTAGTTCCACGTGCCATGTTTTTAATGGATGTCAGTTATCAGTTGTCTCCTGTTAATTCCCCTCTCCTGAATAATGTAAATAGTAAAACAGTTTTTTTTGTGTTAGTTTCTTTATTGCATTTATATTTGATATAGGGGGCCCATCAGAGGCCCACTTACCATTGGGCAGGCTGACACCTTGGCCAGTTCACCAGTAGTAATGAATAGAATAGGAATTATTTGACAAATACCTTAAAGCTAAGTGTTATGTATGAAACATCAAGAAGAAAAAGTTTGCAAGAAATTAGTACAAGAATTTAATTCATAGGAACATTTGAGAGATTGAAAATTCGGTCTTTTAAAAATATTCAACTCATCCGCAATGAAAAAGGAAAGGCAAAGAAGAAAGCAAATAAAACGTAAATCCAGTAAATTTCAGAAAATAGTTGTGATGATTTAGAAAAATTGTTCATTTTATTTTATTTTATTGTTTGCTCAATTTCTTCTCAGGGGTGTTTTTTTTTTTTCATCTCCATCTTTGGATACAACAGCAGTTTATTTCTAACCTAATATATTTGACTTTTGCCACAATCATTGCATAAACGATTCAAAGTCAGTTTATCCAAAACTAGCAAAAAAGACCTTAAACACTCATAACTGCATTATCTTAATAGATTTTGCAGAGAACTGCAGGCCAAGATGTTCTTCAAGTCTTTTGCTTACAGGATCTCCAAGCAACACATAATGTAATTTAAAAATCATGAAAAAAAAAAATCATGACATCTACTCAAACATGTGTATTTACTAAAATACAATGTTTAAGTAATAAGAAATAATGTTGGGTTAAAAATAAAATCCATTAATTCCCTAGAAATTAATATATGTATATATATATATATATATAACGTAAATCATTCATACGAAAAACAAATAATGAAGCTAATTATATGGCAAGAATTCTTGCCATATAATTAGCTTCATTATTAGTTTTTCGTATGAATGATTTACGTTATATAAATTGAAGACACACTACATAATTGATATATATATATATATATATATATATATATATATATATATATATATATATATATATATATATATATATATATATATATATAAGCTAGTGCAGAACTTATAAAAATAACAGGATTATTTACATTGGATTGGCACCAGGATCAGCGTTCCTGTGTGATATGTGGTGACTCAGTATCATTCTCCGACCCTGTGTATACTAGATTGTAGTATTTAATACTTACTTACATCATGCACATGCATATATATATATATATATATATATATATATATATATATATATATATATATATATATATATATATATATACTATTTACATTGTTTGGACTATTGTCCTCATCTTTGTTGCCATATTTATCACAACATTTTGGCCATTGTACACTTCAGCCTTTTTCAGGTGGTTGGAATGTTGAACTGAACCCTTTATTTCACTCACTGGGGTAGACTGTTTTAATTCCACGTGCCATGTCTAATAGATGTCAGTTATCAGTTATCTCCTGTTAATTCCCCTTTCCAATATATATTTTATACATAAAATTTTAAAAAGTTAATAGATATTTAGGAACTTTTTTGTGTGTATGCATCGTGTCATGATGCATACACACAAAAAAGTTCCTTTCGAGTTCATATGAACCGGGATAAAAGTATGTACATATCATATAACACTCCCCTGATACATTTCGAATACCCTTGCTTTTCTCCTCCCCTTCTATTTCACTGAGTGTTATGTGTTTATTTATTTTTAAATTATAAAGCATTGGGAAATTATTTAGCCTGAATTGCCTGAAGATACCAAAAGGTTGAAACCAAGGTAATAGCTGGGGGGAGAAGAAGAGGATACATACCTTTCCCAAGGGTATTAGCACATAAGTGAATGTAATGGATTTGACTGGAATTTGAACTCAGCTCTCCAATTTCCCAATTATTAAGAAATGCTACTTTGATTAAAAGAGAAAATAATCCACTAAGACAAAAATATCTGGAAAGTGCCTTGATCACTAGTTCAGCCATCGTAAATTTGCATCCAGTCTTTTACAATATATATATATATATATATATATATATATATATATATATATATATATATATATATATATTTCATTAAAAACGACTGACAAGGTGCTTTTATTTAGTTTTTTATATAATTTCTCGTGCGATCTAATAAAGTTTTTCTTTTCAGAGGATAAATTATATAAAAATTGTCCGAATGTTCTTTTCCGAGCGCTTTCGGCTATACATTTAGCCATTATCAAGGATTATATTTCAACTGTTAGAATTAGAAATAGTTTGTGTGTGTTTTATAAAGTGATTCATTTTTTTTTTTTTTGTTTCAAAACACGGTCAAGATATTATGTCCATGTTCAAAGTTAATATTATTAAGGGTTGGTTTGTTTAATTTTATAAGTAAGGCTTCCATTATTTTTAGCCTTTTTTTGCAAGTGGATGATGCTATTATATTAGTGTTGTCGACAAGTATATTCGGAATATATATATATATATACATACATATATATATATATACATACATATATATATATATATATATATATATATATATATATATATATATATATATTCCTAAGGAATGTCAGTGATATCTTTATCTTAGTGAAAAATATGGATAAAATATATCAACTCCAAAAAACAATTCCAACAATATATATATATATATATATATATATATATATGTATATATATATATATATACATACATACATACATACATACATATATATATATATATATATATATATATATATATATATATATATACATACATACATATATATATATACATACATACATATATATATATACATATATATATATATATATATATATATATATATATACATACATATATATATATACATACATATATATATATATATATATATACATACATATATATATATATATACATACATATATATATACATACATATATATATATATATATATATATATATATATATATATATATATATATATATATATTCCTAAGGAATGTCAGTGATATCTTTATCTTAGTGAAAAATATGGATAAAATATATCAACTCCAAAAAACAATTCCAAAATAATCTATCCTTAGATTTACATATGAACTTAATTATAGTAATAAAATTACTTTTCTAGATATATTGTTAAACACTAATAATAATAAACTCACTATTTCCTCCCATAAAATACCTACCAGCATAGATCTGTGCACTCTTAACTCTAAGAGTGAATGTCTAAATTACTATAAATTAGCAATTAGAAAAACTAATAAACCATGTGAAAATTAAGTCATCAACAAAACAGATTTTCTGCAGTGAACTAAAAAATATGAATCAAACTCTTATTAAAATTAACTTCCCTAATTATATTGTCGATGAACAAACAACATGTTATATTACAAGTTTTAATATGAAGCAAATAGATTATAATACATCTTCAAATCATCCTAAACATATTAATCTTTTATATCACAATTAAATATGATTACAAATAGGATGAAAATATCCTAAAATAAATAGTAAATACTAATATATCCACCGCAGATTCTAGTAAAAAAATAAAATTAATTATATACTGTACTAAATTCAATATATCCAATTTAATCATTCATAATGACTTCCTCTCACCAATTAACATGTTTTAGAATACCAACATTGTATATAAATTTAAATCTCCATTGGGATATTTCATCTCCAACAGAAATATTAATATTTATGTTGGTCACACTACAACTGCATTATCTCAGAACTTGAGTTTTCATTTGAATGATGCATCTAACATTTCTAAACATTCACAACAGCATGCCTGTCCTCATTCGCAATTTAGAAAAGTTCTTGTTGAAAATACATCTATACTTTTTCATGAAAATAATAAACTAAAAATTCTTGAATCTATCTGTATTAAAAAGTTGAAACCCACCCTAAATAAATTAATAACTTAGTTATCTCCCTTGATGTTACTGCAGAAGTATGCATAGCTCATAAAATTTGTATAAATTAAAAAATAAAATAAATTAATAAAATTAATTCTCAGATAAATACAATAAATTTGACCTAGATAAAACAAAACCCAGAAGATGACATTTTGCTAATGTCGAAAGTACTTGGAATAAAAGAATATGCATCAATATGGTAACTCTTTCTTTCTTTAATAAGGATACTAGGAAGATTGTCTGTGAAAAGGAGAGAATCATATTAAAAATAAGTAGGTTAAAGTGGTGCAGAGATCACAATGCCTGGTCTGCAGACCAATGGATGCAAGTCATATTCTCAGCCGAGTCCAGTTTTTCTCTTTTCTCAACTTCAGGGCGAGTTTATGTGTAGAGGCAGCCCAAAGAAGCTTACAACCCTGACTGCCTTCTTCCAACAGTGAAGTATGGAGGTGAATCAGTGATAGTTTGGGCCGCCATATCATGGAAATGTCTTGGTTCAATAGTTGCCCTGCATGGTAGAATCAACATCAAAGATTACCTGAACATTTTGGGAGATCATGTTCATCAAATGGCCCAGACTTTATTCCCTGATGGTGACTCTATCTTCCAAGATGATAATGCTCCAATACAAACTGGTTGAGTGGTTAAGAATTGGTATGAAGAGCATGAAAGTGAGCTAGAACACATGGAGTGGCCTCCCCAATCTCCAGATATCAATATTATTGAACATTTGTGGTGCATTTTGGAGTGACAAGTTAGGAGCCGCTATCCTCCACCATTGTGTCTTAAAGAGCGGGAGCAGATGTTAATGGAAGAATGGCTGAAAATTCCTTTGGGTGAAGTCAGGAAGCTGTATGATTCCATTCCTAGACATATTAAAACTGTATGTGAGGCTAAAGGAGGGCCAACTCCATATATCTATTATATATAAAATATTATTAAAATATACCCATTATATATATATATATATATATATATATATATATATATATATATATATATATATATATATATATATATACCTACATTGTGTCAATGTAAATAATGAGTTATCTCCCTTTTCACTATTTGAACTAATGACAAGGATTTCAAATATGCTGCTTTGGTATGAGTAACACCACCAAAGGTATTTTCAGATAAACAATAAATTTGACCAAGATAAAATAAAACCCTGAAGATGACATTTTGCTAATGTTGAAAGTACTTAGAATAAATGAATATGGTGACTTTCTCTCTTTCTTTAATAAGGATACTAGGACACTTGTCTGTGAATAGGAGAGAATCATATTAAAAATAAGTAGACAAAACTTGTCTAAATTATTTAATGAGACATGTCTTAATGAAAACATGCTGCCAAAATATACCCATTATATATATATATATATATATATATATATATATATATATATATATTGTCATCCACACACAGACTGTTTTGCTGTATCACAGCTTATCAGTGTGGCTAGACATCTGATTGCCTCAAACCAGGATCAAAACCCAAATTATTTGGCATCAGGTGGTGATTTTTCCCCTAAGCTATCAGCTCCTGGCAGAAAGGAAAATGTTTGTAAAAATACAAAATTTATAAATCATATTTTCCCATATATATATATATATATATATATATATATATATATATATATGTATGTAAATTATCTTCAGATAGAGAGTATCTGTAAAGGAACAAAATAAATAAAATGTCAAGAGAAAAACTATACTTAGTCGACGAGATTCGTCCTCTGAGGAAATTTAGCAAGTTCTTTAGAAGATGAAATTCATTGGGTAAGAATACTTCTACCTCATGCACTATTGTTTCACTTAGATACTTTATGTATATTTTGTAAGTACATTTTTCTTCTCAAAAAATGGAAAATAGGAAGTGACGTTTTACATCCGGGCTTGCCTACAAACAGGATCGTTCATAACCATTTCCGACCCTCACCTGTAGATGTGCAGTTAAAATGCACCGAAACCAAGTTGCATCTTTGTTGTGAGTAAAATGGTTTTGTCTATATGATAAAATTATAATAAATAAATAATTATCGCTCTACTACCTGTATCGAGCTCTTTTTTTAATTAACGCTGTGAACGTTGGAATTTATATATTACTTATGTTCTCATCACATCGGATATATATATATATATATATATATATATATATATATTACAGTGTGTCCATAAAGTTTGTGTGCACTTTAAAAAATTTATAACTTTATTTTTATTTGCGATAGAAATAATCCGTAAAAAATGTTATAAAGTTTAATGTACCTAGTTTTAAGTATAGCTAAAATAATTAATGTAATTTCAGGCATTACTGTAAATCAGTTGGCAAATGTTTTCCGTGAACTGCAAAATCGTATTACCCTTTGTATTGCTAATGATGGCGGACATGTGGAAACTTAAATAAAATTTCAATAAAACCTTGAAAAAATATCAATTTACTTCTTTCTAATCCTTTTTACAAATTATTTCTATCGCAAATACAAATAAAGTTATAAATTTTTTAAAGTGCACACGAACTTTATGGACACCCTGTATATGTTTACCGAGTGTAACAGCAAAATTGTCCAAATCGTGTAACATCATCGGATAATTGTCTATCCTACAAAATATTTAATATCTAAAAAAAACTCTTAACTAACTGAGTTTCTTTTTTCTGGGTTTTCAGATAAGACATTTAGCCATCTTGACACCATTTGTCATATGAATCACTGAAAAATCCTTTGAGTTATTCATCTAGAAAGAGAGCCGGTTAAAATCCTTTTGTATCAACCTCACTGTCTTCCCAAATGAGCAATGGTGAGAGGAAAATGATCATTCAGGCCTTCAGTAATTGTACTAACATTCATACACTGGCTTCCATCTTCAAAGTCCATTCAAGAACCATGAAGAGAATGGTGAATAAGTTTAAAAAAGAGGAAACAGTAGAGAGGAAAACTGGATCAGGAGGTCACAACAGGAACAGGGGTCATCATTTCAACTTAGAGCAAAATACACTTTTATTGTTCAAAGTAGAGTTTTATAAAAGCCTCAAAGAATTCCAATAAGATATATTTAATCATTTCTAAGATAAAATGAAAATAAATAAAAACAAGCAAAACAATTTGAATAAACAAATATATAAGATAAAAAATAAAAATGAAAATAAATAAAAACAAGCAAAACAATTTGAATAAACAAATATATAAGATAAAAAATAAAAATGAAAATAAATAAAAACAAGCAAAACAAGCTCTGATCTTTTATTTAATAATTTATTTTGATCTGGGAAGGTAATGATAGCTATTTTTTCCTCCAAGCAAAGTTTGCAAGTTTTTGATAGATTGTTGTAGGCTGATGATTTTTTCCTTATTTTCCAAGATATTTTTCTGGTGCTCCTGCTATATATTTAGAAATTATTGATAAAATCCACAGAAGAATCTGCAATGTTATTGGTCCTGATCTGGCATCCTTATGTTTTTTTTTTAATAAATATTTCCATTGTAATTGCTCTAATGATCTTTATGAATTTAAGCACAATAACAGATTGGCAACAAGATCTCAGTAGAATTGGCTAGATGTAACCATAAGTTCTTTGCAGTTCAATTGACAAGATGTAACCATAAGTTCTTTGCAGTTGAACGGACTAGATGTAACCATAAGATCTTTGCAGTTGAATTGGCTAGATGTAACCATAAGATCTTTGCAGTTGAATTGGCTAGATTTAACCATAAGTTCTTTGCAATTGAATTGGCGAGATGTAACTATAAGTTCTTTGCTAGCAGTTTCTTTTCTTTCACTTCTCACCTGTTGAACTCGCTTCCAGCTTCTTGCTTTCTAGCTGACTTTTATCTTCAAAAATTTAAATGCAATGCCAATTGTTATCTAGTCTCTTCTTGTTATCTCTTCTTTTATTGTTCTTGCTCCCTAACCCCTTCCCCCACAAATTATTTTTGGAAAAACATTTCATTTTTAGACAAACATTTTTTATTTGTTTTTAATATAGTAACTAAGAAACTGAAGTCCCTTGAAGTTGACAATTGGACTTATTTCAAGCTGAGAAGGGCATAAAAAGAATGAAGGTCAACATATAAATACATCTGTAGGTAGTTTTTGAATGTTATGTTTTGGACGTGTTTATTCATCCATGTTTGAAAGAGACGCATTCAGTAAAAACAAAAAAAGGGTTAATAATGTTTTGCTTTTTCTTATTCTTTTGTGTTCAGTAACTTCCTTGTGTCTAAGTGGACTTATTGCTGAAATGATTACAAAAAAGTTTCTTCTAATGAAGACAGTTTTCCTACAATAATGAATAGACAAGACATAAAATTTTGTACTGACTTCATCTTGGGCAGTTACACTTGGCTGCAACTCATGTTATCATGCAAACTGCTTGGACGCTGACTGACTAATTGATATGTAGTCCTTTCAATCCCTTTCCAACAGACCAAACATTGTTAACCTCTTGCTATTTTATCACTATTTTTATGACAGATGTTTGGGCGAACTATATTCCTTGTTCCATCAGTACAGACCTTTACAGCTTGAACCTCCATGCCATGTACCCTATGCATATACACCCTTATCCTTTTAATATTCCATTAATAAGGAAGAAGTTTCACTCAGACAGTTCTTCCCCAGAAACTTTTGCATTGTGGAACAGACTTTGTTGCTTTCCTGACCCCTACTATCTTAACCTCTTCAAGTTCTGGGTCAACTATTATCTATCCTACATATCCCCATCATATGCAACCTTTCCTGTCTCGCTATGTACTCTTATATCTGTTTACTAACCCTCTAATCTGAGTGGCATTTATGATTTGTATGGGGTGAACAATTATAAATAAAAAGACGTAAAAAGCACTTCAATATCAAAAAAATGCTTGTCACAATTCTAAAATGTATTACTTGAAGAATATATTTATAATAACTTAATAACAATATATGTTTAAAAACTGTAAATTCACAGATTTATAATTTATAATTTATAATTTATAATTTAATGTATGTTTCAACGCTGTGTAAATTTTATCTTTCTACATAAATTATTAGTTAATTAAAGATGTTTTAATCGTTTGAAACTGATTAATTTATAGAATATGTTCTAATAATGAATCCGCTAATATATTTTGATTCTCTTAATGCCATTTAAGACTAATTTAAGTTTGGAACCATTTTGTTGATATTGGGAGAATAATCTATAAGAAAATAAATTCAGTTAATTTCAGAGGCTCAGCTGCTTGATATTATGATGGTTAAATTTTTATGCATTTTTGTACTAAAATCTAATCTCAGTATTTGAAGACTTTACGTTTTTCTTTAAAGTTACAATTTCTTAAGCACCATTTTGACGAGTGATCAAACTGGAACCATTTTAATTTATAAAGTTAATCAAATAAGTCTTAATGTATATGACAAAATAAAACACCCTCTGCTAAAAAACTAAAACAAAAGCTAACTCTCCAATCATCACTAACACCATCTTTACTATTCCACTGAAAATGGGAAGAAAATAATAAAAAAATAATGGCCAGTAGCATTCTGAACATTGATTGGACCATATTAACCTCTTCCTTCTCCTCCTCCTCTCCTTCCTGCCATCACAAATGCACCAAAAAATCTCAACAGAATAAAACAAAACAATTGCCTTTTAGCGGATGTGAAGGGAATGCTGATCACTGATTGGTCAATATTAATGGCACTGATTGAATAGCTAGGAAAGCTCCATTAAGGCAATCTCATCAAGCTGTTATGGAGTGCTTCCAAAATATTTGGCTCTGGGCGTAATTCTTTGGCAAAGCGTCGCTTTTTGTCAGCTTCAAAATGACTGACACATTTTCCACAAAAGCAGTTTGGACAAAACTAACAAAGAACCAAAAATTTACCCATTATAAGTGGGGAATGGCTATCAGCTGACAATCAAGCTATTTGAAGTCAAGGAGTAGTTACACTAGTAGTATTTGATTGGCTTTCAATAGAAGTCAAGTGACATCAGGTCTATTTCAATAGTCCAACAATTTCCTGGGTATTCATGCAAATTTTAGTAATACTGTTGTCGGGATGGTTATGACCTTTTTGGATGACTTTGTTTTTATTTTGTTTTTCATCTCATCCTTTTTTCTTCATTTTGTTTTTCTTCTTCACATTCTTCTCTTCCTTCAGGTTCATCTTTTCTCCTCATCCAGCATCTTCTACCTTTTCATCTCATTCTTTTCCTTATTTTCATTTTTCTTCTTCTCATTCTTCCTGTAATTCTTCTTCTTTTCATTCATCATTTCCTACTTTTTATGCCTTTTCTTCTTCTTCATTTTGTTCATCTTCTTTTTCTTCTTGTTCTTCACCTCATACTCCTTCTCATTTTTCTTCTTCATCTCATTCTTCTTTCCATTTTCCTTCTTGTCATTCATTTTTTGTTCTGCTTTTCAATCAGCTTCTTTTTCTTCTTCATCATCTTCTAATTCTTCTTCTTCTTCTCATTTTCCTTCTTCTCATTTCTTGTTTTCATTCTTCTTCTTTTCATTCATCTTTTTTCTTCGTCTTCTCATTTTTATTCTTCTCATTATTCTTTTCATTCATCTTCTTTTGTTCATCTATTTTGTTAAGCTTCTTTTTCTTCTTCTTCATCTAATTCGTCTTCTCATTTTTCTTTTTTTATTCATTTTCCTCCTTCTCAGTCTTTTTTCATCCTTTATTTTTTCATTCTTCTCATTCTTCTTCTTTGCATTCTTCTTTATTCATTCACATTTTTCTTCTCTTTTTTCTTCTCATTCATTTTACTTTACTCTTCTTTTCATTCATCTTCTTTTTCTTCTACATTTTCATATTCTTCTTCTGCTTCTCATTTTTCTTCTTCTCATTATTCTTTTCATTCATCTTCTTTTTCTTCTTCTTCACCTCTTCTTTTTCTCATTTTCTTCTCATTCTTCTTCTCTTCATTCTTTTCCTTTTTCTTTTTATTCATCTTCTTTTTCTTCATCTCATTCTTCTTCTTCCATTCAGTGTTCACATCAATAGTAACTAATGGTTAAAACCGAGGATTAAGTGGTAAACATCTCCTCGCTATTAAATTTTACTTTAACTTGGTATCCACTCAGCAGGGATATCATATCTTATTAATAATTTTCATTAAAAAGATGTTTTTATTTTGTCTGAAATTTATGAATTTATAGAATATGTTCTAATAATGTAGTCACTATAATTTGAATCTAATTCATTCATTTTAGCAAATCTCAATTTATATGGATGTCTAAACTCTTTCTTCACAAGAACTACAAATTTAAATATAACCACACCTCACTTAACAACTCACCTGTTTAATGATCACCAAACTTATGACCTGGAATAAAATCTGATGAAAAGAAAACTTCAAAAAGTCAGTTTTGTAAGAAAACTTGGATTGTTATCATTTTCTATTTCTTCAAAAATGAATCAAAATAAATAATATGGATAAATAAAGTGAAAAATAGACAGAAATTTACAGAATGAAATCCAAAGTAATCTACAGAATATAGAACTGATTTTCAAATTTGTTTCTTATGTTTACAGTTCAGTACACTACTGTATTGTATAAACATTTAGAGATAATTTTGGGATGCTACAAAGGGTACAAAAGTGACACTAAAGCTATCTGAAGCTGGTGGACACAAACCCATTACATGTGTAGGATGCCTGAAATAGTAGCCAGGTATAAGTTCTTACTTAGCAACCAAGTTGTTAGATTAGAACAGAACCTGATGATTAAGTGAGGAGTGGCAGTATTTAGCTTGAAAATGCTCATACATATATATATATATATATATATATATATATATATATATATATATATATATATATATATATATATATGTGTGTGTATATGTGTGTGTGTGTGTGTGTTTGTGTGTGTGTGTTCCATTATATAGTTTAGACATGTTCTGTCTACTTATATTTAATAAGATACTTTCATACTCACAGATAAGTATTTTGATGTCATTATTGGCAGATGAGAGAAAATCACCGTGTTTATATATATTTGTTTTATTTCCAAGTACTTTTGGCATATCCATGTCATCATCAGGATATTGTTTATTGTAAAATAAATATTATAGTATTCATTATTGTCAGAGTCAAATTGTTGTGTTATCTGAAAGTTAAATTTTGAAAATAAGTAGACAGAACATGTCTAAACTATATAACAAAACATGTATTAATGAAAACATTCTGCCAAAATATATGCATATATATATATATATATATATATATATATATATATATATATATATATATATATATATTTAATAAACAATTAAATCCAAAATTACCTCATATGCAGAATAGCCTATTTCAGCAGATGAAGATATTAGTTGTCTGTCTTATCAACCCTGGTGTCAATTGAGTTTGTGTCTATAGAGATAGGGAGGGGAGAAGGAAGTAGAATATAACAGTGAAAGCTAAATAAAATTGGCACATCGCAAAGACTAATATTGAATTTATCCATTTCAATATTTCAATCAGACAAAAGGCTTTTGTCTTAAAGGGACAAAGTTTTATAAAATTAAACCCGAATATTAACCGTATGACATTAATTTGGAGCTATATGAAGAATGAAATTATTGCTCTGTAATAATAAATACATTGAGCTCTTTTTGTGGATCAGTTTTAATATTTTATATTACTAGGATCCACTTGGATTTTATACCAATGGATTTGTTACCTTTACTATATATATATATATATATATATATATATATATATATATATATATATATGAATAGTGCCTTTAAGTAACAAATATATATATATATATGTGAATAATGCCTTTAAGTAACAAAAATTTGTCGAATTAATAAATAATTAAAAAAATCCATCCTTTTCATTAGAAATAGCTTTGTTTACATTAGGATACGACACTGATATGTTTTTTTGAGAGTTGGAGAAATATATATATATATATATATATATATATATATATATATATATATATATATATACACATTTAATCAATGCAAGGGATTACTGAGTTTTAGAGAATATTGGGAAAAAAAACAAACACTATTAAGGAGAGAGAACAATAAAGGAATAAGAATTAAAGAATGCAGACGATAATGACTGACACTGGATTAAAATGTTTGAAGATCAAAGCTGACTGGGAAGCAAGAAGCTAGAAGAGAGTTCCACAAGCGAGAAGTGCAAGAGAAGAAACAGTTAGCATAGAACTTGTTTTTCATCAAGGTTCAGATAAAAAAAAATAGTAGAAAATTCAATAGAAAAGTAGTACTTGTGATTGGGACAGTTGTCAGAGAGTTTTGCCTGTGGGGCCTTTAAATCAGGGGGGCTATAAATAAGAACTTTCACATTAAAATTAGTTCATATTATTTTCACAGGGTGGAGGTGAATAATCCTCAGCCCAAAACTTGACAATGGGGCCTGGTTGTCATGAAAGTGTTAGACTTGTTGTTCACAAATTGAGTTTTCACATCAATAGGACTAACTGGTAGCTTACATTAGAGACCAAGTGGCAGAAATCCTTGGTACGTCTCTATCAAGTTCATTCCTGTTCTATTCTAGCTATTTTCAGTAATGCCATTGGCAGGATGGTCCGAACACTTCAACTGATTTCAAGAACAAAGCCTTTTTATTAGTCTCTTCATGACTGTTCCCAATCCACTGATAACAATTAGTATGACTGTCACCTTCATGATCCACAACTTTCTCCATTCTCTGGCAAGATCAAGATGCTTATGAGTCTTTTCTTTTTCTTTCAGATTTATTCTCCAAATATTTGCCAGAACCCCAAAATCCAAACTGTGGCATGTATTGTTCTTGTTTACTAAAACCAGGCATCTTCTGGCATGGATTTGTCTCACAGTATTTTGTGTATTCATTATCTAGGACAGATTCTGGCCTGTGTCGTGAAAATACAGTTACTTGCATAGTTCTCAGTGGGTCCCCATTCTCATCCAGTTATACCTACCTGTGTATACTTTCTGTGCTAATTTGCCACATTCACTGATTATATGGTTCTCTGCCTCATATTTATTTTTGCACAATTAACATTTAGAGTGTCCCTGTGTTTGATATTTCTTGGCTTTTTATTACTATCATTTTTATTACTATAATTCATTCTTGTCTGTGCATATACAACTGGTTTGTATGACCACAATGCATTCATTTTTACAATTGCTAGTATATCATCTTTCCAACCCAGTCAGGTCTGTTCTTTTTTTTTCTGGACCAATTGAACTAATTGGTCCAGAAAAAAAAAGAACATGACCATTCACTGATAAAAAAAAATAAACTAGTCTTTTCTTTATAAATCTAAAAACCAAAAACAGTCTCTTTGCTGATTACCAATAACAGTCTTTGCTAATCTAACTCTCAAAAACAATAGTTTTTGCTAAGTCTCTTTGCTGATCAACACAGAAAAATCTCTTTGCTGATCACCAACAACAATCCCTTTGCTGATTTCCAATAGCAGTCTCTGATAAACTAACTTCCAAAAACAATAATCTTTGCTTAAGTCTCTTTGTTGATCAACAAACAACAGTCACTTTACTGATTAAGAAAATAAATCAACAACACTGGGTGTGTTTCAAACATACTGACAATAATGGTTACCATTGTCACCTTGATACTTCATCATCTCTTCCATTCTATGTCAAGGTCTTCATTGTTCTCCAGCTTTAATTCTCATCCATTTTCACTTTGTGCTTTTCTGTGAAGGAAACCTCCACTAATTGACACCTCTTCTTTTCTATGTTCCTGATGATCTATTCCAGTCTTCTCTTTGGATTGTCAGATCCTTTTGTATTTGAAATCCCCATAACAATTTCATATTCTATAAGAGATTCTGGTTTGTGCACATACCATTGTTATACACTGCTGCAGTTAGATGTCTTTCTGATTTATTCTGTATGCCAAACGAATGTGAAAGCCATGAAGGCAGAAAACAAAATAAAAAAGTTGTTTTCTATGCATAGGCTCCAAGCATCACATCTGGTTACCAAAGCAAGACCTTGCAATGAAAGTGAAACTGGTCAATTGTGAACGTTCCCGCCAAAAAGGGAATGTCCCTGAGCACTGTCAGATCTGCTAAAAAGCAGGTTTCCTATAATGACCACATGCAGTTGTGGGCTGTCAGGTCACCTGCTGACATGCAGGGAGTTGCCACCACCATGACCACTCCTCTCAACATGACCATTACTACTCCCAGGCTTGACTAATCACATGACTTCACACACCAAAATAATAGAGACCAGCCTTGACACGACTGTTATGGCAATTTACCCACACATGCATGGACTCTCCCAGCTATAAATAGGAGCAGGTACTTCCTTTTGGAGGGTGAAGTTTCCAGCAGTCAGTTCTGACAGTCAGACCAAACATTCTTACTGTAACACTCTCGTTTGTATATGTTTTGTATTACTGTTTCTGTTAATATATTTGTTTAACTCAATTCCTCTTTTGTGTGTTTATTTCTGGCCCTAACAAGGCCACAACAACTACCCAGCTACAGGCCTTCCTTTGTCACTAATGCAGTCATCACAGCAAACCTGACTCACTACAGCAGCCAACTATTCACCTTCAACAATTCCAGGCTTCAGACACCAACTATCGTGATTGATAACATCTCAACGCTGAATGGTGACAGTTCTTCTGCCTCATAAAAATGACAATTGATCCACTTCCTTGTAAGGATGACAATGGATCCACTGTCTTGTAAAGATATAAATTGATCCACTGTCTTGCAAAAATGACAATTGATCTATTGCCTCATAAAGATAACAATTGATCTACTGCCTTGGAAAGATGACAATTGATTCACTGCTCTGTAATTATGACAATTGATTGTTTGGCTTGTAAAAGAGACTATTGGTCCTCTGCCATGTGTCCATACAATAAATAAAAACAATGCACTACTAAGCATTTAATATTAAGATGTTTACAACTTGCCTTAATAAAAAGTTTGATGGGTTTGATATGGTCAAATTGGTAGTTGATTTCAAGAATGAGCTACAATCTGTTGTTAACTGCGGTAAGGAATGATTTGATAATTTTAAAACAAAACTGCTTTTTTTAATTCTCTTAGAGAACACTCTTTAACTTCCATCAGCATGTCTGATTCTAACCTCTAGTTATGTTCATTTCATGGTATTCTCAGTATCCTTCTGTAGAATCACATTTCTATTGCGTCAAGTCACGTCTTCATCTGTGATGAGATTGTCCAACATTCACTACCATATAGGAGAACTGATATTATTAAGTTGGGAAGATAAGTTTTTGAATTTTTTATTTTATTTCTTAAGCATTTTAATATTAAGCTTACTTACAAAGACTGCTTGGCCTAAAAGCATTATCTTCCAGTAATACACAGAACAATGTTTTTCTTTTGTGAAACACAATTGTCCTTTCTTATATATATATATATATATATATATATATATATATATATATATATATATATAATTGTGTATTTGGGTAGCAATCTCTCTTTTATACAAGTTTCATTAAAAACAACTAATAAGGTACAGTGTTTAAGGGTTTTATTCAACTTTTTAAATTTTCTTCTTTTATGGATGTAAATTATGTACAAATTTTCCAAATGTTTTTCTAATAAAAAATTATGTCTCACTTCTTTTAATGTATATTAATTTTCTCTTATATAACGTACAAAACATTTACTATTAGAGCCAATTTTTTTAAAAAAGTTTCAAAGTCAGCAAAAAAATTGGAAAAAATCAGCAAAATTTATTACATTGACTTTATATAAAAGTAACACAATTAAAGATTTTGAACTTGTTTATATATATGAATAAAAAAAGTCATATATATAATATATATTATCCCTCACCAGTAGCACAACTAGGAGTTTCTTGCACAACACAATCTTCAGGTCTTATTTAGTTATTGATAATGTAGTTAGGAAAATTGTTGTTAACTAATGATTGTTTTATATGTTTAAGCTCACAAAAAATATTTTCAAGGAAGCGAAGGCCAGGTTCATTTAATTTAGTGAGTTTTTTTTACTGCTGCTATTTGATATTATTGTGAATATTCACTTTTATAACTGAGAAGGCAGGAGCTCATTTTAGTGGGGTTTTTTTATATAAAGAAGTGTTAAATACATTATTGAGTTCTATGTTGTAGTAATGGAAAAATAAATAAAACAAAATAACCAAATAATAGCAAAGAGACCAAAATTTCACCATCTCTTAAAATAGATAGATATTCAAAATCACTGGGCCATGAAGTCATATTTTGACCAACAGTCCAGACCAGGATACAAACATCATAGTCTAGTAAGCAAATCAGAAACAAGAGGTGCTTTCAACTGGTATATAATGTCACTAATCAAGCATCAATGAAGCACTTTTGCAGCAGATCTCTTGATATGCATATAACAAGATGTAAAATGAATCTAAATCTGAATTGATACATTAATTTTATCCTTTGCCTGATGCTGTGGTCATCATAAGATACCTAGAGCCGAAATATGATACATGTGTGACCCACACAATTCAGTATAGATACATTCTATACCTCCCTCATTTTAAGCAGGCACTACTACATTTGAATACATACATATACATATATATTTACATTCTCCCAGACTCTCTCTCTTTCTCTCTCTCTCTCATATGCACCAGGACATTTGTATTTGAACTCTTGAACCTCCAACTTTCACTCAATTCTTCTTTATATATATTTATATGCATATTGTGTCATATAAACATTTGTTGAGACTATTGTACATATCTATAAGGCTATCATCTGCCCATGCTTAAAATATTTCTGCCATGTATGTTCCTGTGCTTCTACTATCTATCTAAAGCTCTTTGATAAAATCAAAAGAAGAATCAGCAATATTATCGGTTCTCATCTGGCATCTCAATTTCAGTCACTTTCTCATCGTTGTAAGGTTACCTCCCTTTGACTTTTCTATAAATACCTTCATGGTAATTGTCTGGATGAGCTTCTCTTTATGGTGCCTAGACTCTTTGAGTCTAAGCACAGTACTAGACTGTTGACAAGGTCTCACCAATTTACAGTTGAGCTGGCTAGATGTAAGCATAAATTCTATGCTAACAGTTTCTTTTCTCACACTTCTCACTTGTGGAACTCCCTTCTGGCACAATGCTTTCCAGCTAACTTTAATCGTCAATAATTTAAATGCAATATCAATCGCTATCTTCTGTCCTCCTGATTACTCTTCCTCTGTTCTTGGGCACTAGTAATGTTTCTGTTTCTAACACTTCCACACCCAGTAACCCCTTGCATTTCAGTGGCTTTACTGCCTTGTTTGGGGTTAACATGATTACAAAAATAAAAAATATATATATTCATGCTCTGGGAATTTTCTTTTAATTTATTCCACCAACTAAAACAGATCTATAGCAGGAACGAACATTGTCATAAGATAACTTCAACTCCAAACCATAATGTCAACATTCAGGAAAGGGATTTTATTGCTGACAATTCATGAGAATTTTACTACAGAATTTTGTTCAAAGGTAGATTTTATGTTTTGAATTTCATTATTATTTTTTGCCTGCATGAAAATGTTGACATACCCTGTGTAGATTTGTAGTTTTGTTATTTTGTTAAAGATACTGTTTATAAAACAATACCGACCTACACTTAACATTACTTGTTTTAATCTAGGCAGAACATACTGTCAATTTTCAGAAGTCATCCTAACATGGAATTGTTACTACTTCTATACAATAGAGCATAGAATACAAAGAAAAAATATACTAACAATGAACCCCTTGAAAATGGTTGACTATTCAACACAGTATAGAATACAGACAAAAATATACTAGTAACAAACCCCTTGGAAATGGCTAAAGAATTAGCCACAAACACTTGGGAAGAAGACCACTATGAACAGTTTCTACACATTCCCCATCCTCATAAAAAATAGCTGCAAGGACACTAGCAAAACCAAATAAAAAAACCTTTTCTTGTCACCACATTAAATGAAACATGTATAAAAGAAGAACTGTTGCCAAAATATACAATATATATATATATATATATATGTAATTAAGTAATTCATCGAGTCTGAAACCTCAACAGAATGCTGTAAGCACTGTCACAGAATGCAGAAAGCACTGGACAGCCGTTTCGTCCTATATTTGGGACTCATCAGCAGTGCGCATCCACTACCGAGAATTGAAACCCGGACAGTTAGGTTGTCAAGCGAACACCCTACCAACTGTTCTACGGGCCTCGGTGACGAAGAGGTAGCAAATCAGACTCGATATAGCGCCGCTCACTCACATTATTCCGTGGCGGAACCCAACTGAGATTCTCTGTAACCATAGGAGTGTGTCCCCAGGAGCCACGACTACTATCACCAAGCCGCCCCAACTGGAGCAGTTAAGCTGGATCAAGCGGTGATATATAAGTAATAATTAGGAGGATTTGATAAATGTAATTAAGTAATTCATCGAGTCTGAAACCTCAACAGAATGCTGTAAGCACTGTCACAGAATGCAGAAAGCACTGGCTTGGTGATAGTAGTCGTGGCTCCTGGGGACACACTCCTATGGTTACAGAGAATCTCAGTTGGGTTCCGCCACAGAATAATGTGAGTGAGCGGCGCTATATCGAGTCTGATTTGCTACCTCTTTGTCACCGAGGCCCGTAGAACAGTTGGTAGGGTGTTCGCTTGACAACCTAACTGTCCGGGTTTCAATTCTCGGTAGTGGATGCGCACTGCTGATGAGTCCCAAATATAGGACGAAACGGCCGTCCAGTGCTTTCTGCATTCTGTGACAGTGCTTACAGCATTCTGTTGAGGTTTCAGACTCGATGAATTACTTAATTACATTTATCAAATCCTCCTAATTATTATATATATATATATATTTTGAACGATAAAAATTATTAAAAAAATTAATTAAAATCTTCAGACATACTGGGTTGTAGATTAATATTCTTATGTTTTTATTATTATTATTTCATTTAGATTCCTCGACTAGTTTCGGCCAACATGGCCATCATTGGGAGAAAAAAATGTTTCTGCTTGCTGGTAGCAGTAAACAAAAAATATATATATATATATATATATATATATATGTATATCAAGCCAATTTTTAACAACACTTTGTTATCTTTTATTTCCCCCTTGCCTCATTAACCATTTCTACTCATAGAAGAAATGAGAATAAAGTCGTTAACTTCATTTCACTTTTGTTGAGATTTACAGAAGTATTTGTGGCACATCCAGATATATGTATTCTGTTTTAACATATACGTTTTTTAATCATTTCACCCCAAGCAATGCAATAAAGCCACTAAGATACAAAAGTTTACTGAGTGTGAGAGAATATGAGAAAAAAAATACTATTAACCCCTTCCACACAAATTATTTTCACTTTCAGATGAATTTTTTTTGCTTGTTTTAAATATAGTAACTAAGAAACTGAGACACCTTTTAAGTACCCAAGCTGTGGCTAACACCTCTACCAGATGTACAAGTTGACAATTGGACTTGTTTCAAGGTCAGAAGGGCATAAAAAGATTCAAGATCATCTGTAGCTTGTTTTTGAAAGTTATATTTTGGACATAGTTATTCGTTTGTATCTAAAAAAGACACTTTCCATAAAAACGTATATACATATCTATGCCAGGGAAGGGGTTAAGGAGAGAGAACAATAAAAGAACAGGAATTAAGAAGACAGAAGATAATGACTGACATTGCATTTAAATTTTTGAAGATCAAATTTGACTGGAAATTAAATGCAATGTCAATTATTATCTTTAGTATTTTTAATTTCTGTTCTTTTATTGTTTTCTCTTCTTAATAATGGTTTTCTTTTTTTTTTCTTATTCTTTCACATCTTGTGCCTTAGTGGCTTTATTGGCTTGGAGTGAAATGATTAAAGACTAAGAAGTGCAGGAGAAGAAACTGTTAGCATGGAATTTACAGTAACAACTCGTATTTTCAAATGTAAAATGTTGACACTAGCTACCAATCTGGTACTGGGGTTAAATTCATAAAACTAAGGTACCAAGGAGGAAAGCTCATCAGAACATTAGCAGGAAAATATTTATAGAAAAATATATTTTAATCTCAGTTTCTACAAACATAAACATCATGGATTCAAACAGCATAGCCTGAGAAACTGGCCAGGAGGTGATCAGTCTTCGTTGAGTGACCCGTTGCAGTCTGATGTTTATAGAAGCCTGAAACCCCTCATGACATCAGGAATAAATATCACTGATGAAGCTTCCCGGCACACTACGTCTCAGATGTGTCCATCATGATTATTTTATTTGCATATGTTTCCTGAATATTTTTTTATATGATATATATATATATATATATATATATATATATATATGTTTTTATTTATATATTATTTTGTGACACTTTACTTGGTTATGCCATGAATATTTCTGTAAATCTTGCCAATAGTGGAATGAAGCTAACGACTATATCCTCATTTTTTTTCTACTATCAGAAATGGTTAATGAGGCATAGAAAAGTAAAAGATAATGAAGTGTCATTAAAATTTGGCTTAAGAGAAATAAGAAAGCATAATTAGAATCCCTACATGCCAATGTCTATATTGTTTTCACACCCACTAGAATGTCACTTATTCTGAACAGCTATGGTGAGTTGCCTACTGTTTCATGCCAAAGCAATCTACACTTTCATCCAGAATTCTGAAAGTTTATCATTCATTCCAGGGGCATAGCAGAGTTGGAATAATTAAGTAATTAAAAAATAAAACGTAAAAATCTAAAATGTAACAAATTGTGGGAAAGGAAAAGTAACTGATAATTATAATATACACCCTTATGCAAATTAATTGAAACAAAACAAATAATTACATTATTATTTATCTTTTTTTTTATATTTTTCGAATGAAACATGACCCAGTGCACATTTTGTATGTCCATTCCACAAAGTTGTTCCTTGCAGATTGACCACAGATTTTCGACTGGATTTAAATCACAAGAGTTTACATGCCGGTCTAGTACTTTGATTTGCTCACTGGTAAGGCTTGCCAGTGTGTTTGTGCAGGGTTACAAATTTTCGTACGCTTCCTTGGGGTAATGTCTCTCAATGACAATGGCCATAAGACAACTAATCAACAGTTGGAACAATAGTGTCTGGGTTCAATAAAAATCTGATGCAATCACGGATGACACAATATTTTTCAAGGCCAAATAAATTTCATCATACACTCCGGAAACAGATTCATATTACTGCACACCACTGCAACCTAATCTGAGGAAAAAATAGAAATCGATTACCTACTATCACTCCAGTTGGTCTAAAACTGACTGTATTGTGAAAGAAAGGAAACTAAAGTAGTTGTTTGAATTAATTTGCACAAGGATGTAGATCTATAGTAAGAACAAATCTTCTTTCCATAACATAAATTTTATAAGGCTAACATGGTCTGAACACTAACAGGCTAACCACTAGGCCGATTGAGATTACTTACAATACTAAATACTATGGAAACTGGAAAAATTTGGACCTTCACGGCCGCATAAAAAACAATGTGGCAAAAGGATGGTTTTTCCCATGACACCTCTATTATTTTAACTACCTTCACTCCTTGGCAATATTTATTGTTTTAAAAAGCGAGGATTAAAATTGCAATAAAACCTAAACATGTGATGAAAGTAAATTTATACATTTTTTTGTTCTTGAGAATTTACAACAAAAATATTAAACACTATTTATTTACAAGAATAATTTTATATTTACAACATTCTAAAAATAATAAAATTGTATTAAAACTAATGCAGTGCAATATCTATCATTTATACTTCTTTTATGTGTCATGTCTCTAGGTGTAGAGACAAGATCTAGGTGATCATGGCTCTCCACTTCTCCTTATCCCTTGTGGCTCTCTATATCTTTTATCCTTTTGCTACTTCTCGGAAACCCTGTTTCGTCATCCACTTGCTTAAGCCTGCCAGGTATGTCCTGCACTGCTTTACCTTGTCTCGCTTTCGCTCTATCTGCCCTGTGAGTATCAGATTTTCCAAGCCCCCATTTCTCATTACATGTCCCAGAAATTTCAGCTTCCTGCTTGTTTGCATCCTCATCATTGCTCACATGTTATCCTTAGCATCCTTCTGTAGAACCATATCTCCATTGCCTTGAGTCTTTTGTTCATCTTTGAAGAGACAATCCAACATTTGCTGCTGAAAAAGAGGACAGATATCACGTACCAATTCAATACTCGTTTCTTTGTTACTAACAAAATTCTCCTGTCACATAATACTCTGCCTAACTTTTGGAATGCGTCTTTGGTCATCCCAATATGTCTTTGAATCTCAGCATCGTACTTACCGTCCTCTGTCAGAGCACTTCCCAGATATTTAAATCTCCACACCTATTTGATTTTAGTATTCCCAACCTGTAAATCGCATTTCAGGCTCATCTTTCTACTGATGACCATGCATTCTGTCTTCTTGCAGTTTATGCTTAGTCCCTTCTTCTCACTCTCCTTCACTTTCTTCGGTAGGGGGTTTTGTCATTTTTTTTCCATGTCTGCTATCAGCACTGTGCTACTTTGTTTATATTTTGGGTACAAAAACAAAATTATCAAACACAGACTTCAAAACTGACAACCAGAGAAATGCATTTTTAAAAATTCCCAACCTGTAAATCGCATTTCAGGCTCATCTTTCTACTGATGACCATGCATTCTGTCTTCTTGCAGTTTATGCTTAGTCCCTTCTTCTCACTCTCCTTCACTTTCTTCGGTAGGGGGTTTTGTCATTTTTATCCCATGTCTGCTATCAGCACTGTGCTACTTTGTTTATATTTTGGGTACAAAAACAAAATTATCAAACACAGACTTCAAAACTGACAACCAGAGAAATGCATTTTTAAAAATTCCCAACCTGTAAATCGCATTTCAGGCTCATCTTTCTACTGATGACCATGCATTCTGTCTTCTTGCAGTTTATGCTTAGTCCCTTCTTCTCACTCTCCTTCACTTTCTTCGGTAGGGGGTTTTGTCATTTTTTTTCCATGTCTGCTATCAGCACTGTGCTACTTTGTTTATATTTTGGGTACAAAAACAAAATTATCAAACACAGACTTCAAAACTGACAACCAGAGAAATGCATTTTTAAAAATTCCCAACCTGTAAATCGCATTTCAGGCTCATCTTTCTACTGATGACCATGCATTCTGTCTTCTTGCAGTTTATGCTTAGTCCCTTCTTCTCACTCTCCTTCACTTTCTTCGGTAGGGGGTTTTGTCATTTTTTTTCCATGTCTGCTATCAGCACTGTGCTACTTTGTTTATATTTTGGGTACAAAAACAAAATTATCAAACACAGACTTCAAAACTGACAACCAGAGAAATGCATTTTTAAAAATTCCCAACCTGTAAATCGCATTTCAGGCTCATCTTTCTACTGATGACCATGCATTCTGTCTTCTTGTAGTTTATGCTTAGTCCCTTCTTCTCACTCTTCTTTGCTACTTTCTGTAGAAGTCATTGTAATTTCCTTCTATTAGCCACTGTGTCATCTGTTGTTAAGATTGTAGCCATCAATGATGAATCGTGGTAAGATTTCCAGTTCTCTCAGAATTGCCTCGCTGTATTGGTTGAATAAGTTCAGTGAGAAGACACATCTTTGCCCTACACCCCTTTCTGTTTTTGTATATCTGCCAGACTCATTCTCCATCTCCGTGCAGGCCATTTGCTGCCAGTATTGGTCTTTGATTATTCTAATATCTCTCCCAAATATATCAAGGATGCTGAGCAATTCCAAGAGATCTTTGTGGCATACTTTGTCAAATGCATTTGCGTCGTCTATAAAACATAGATACACGTCCTTCTGCATTTGTATTGCTCTTTCTGATAACATTCTGAGCATGAATATTACATTCCTTGTTTCGGTGTCTTTAACAAACCCACACTATTCTTGTTCTACCTCTGGCCCGATTCTGTGGTGCGCTCTGTGCATCAGAATATGGATGATGAGTTTTGTCAAGCAGCTCATTAGGCTGATTGTTCAGTGGAGTTCACATTCATTTGCACCTGGTTTCTTAGGCAGTGCTATAAAAATAGATCTGCTGAGATCTTCCGGTATATCACCACTGTTGTAGATTTCATTTATTATTTCTGTAATCTTGTCTATGCCAAAATCATCTAAGGGTGTCAGAATTTCTGTTACAATTCCATCTGGCCTTGTTTCTGTTAAATTTTGCCAGAGCAGCTTCTACTCCGGTTTTTTAGAATTTCAGGCCCGTCAGAAGTTCTGTGTATTGCTGGTTGTTCTCTTTTGTTGTGGAAGAGTTTTCCAATATATTCATTCCTGAGCTGAAGAATTTTTTCCTTCTCTAATATGAGGGTTCCATCCTTTGATTTTAAACAGCCTGTTGACAAGCATGTCTTAAAGTACTAAATATGAAAACAATTTTTATTCATAAATTTATAAACATTTATTAAATTATTAAAATATGTGAGCCAACAATAAGGAATCCTTATTATTTAACACTTTATAAAGTTTGAGTCAATTGGCAATTAGCCGATGTTATGCAACCCAAATATAATAAATAATTAGTGTAAATAAACAATCTAGCAAATAAATAGTGTTTATTATTTTTGTTGCTAATTCTGAAAAACAAAAAGAAAATGTATAAATTATCTTTCATCATATTTAGTTTTTATTGCAATTCTAATCATCACTCTTTAAAAGAATAAACATTGGGGTAGTTAAAATAATAGTGGGGTCACAGAGAAAACAGGAATGATATTAGATAGCAGTTAAGTACTCTTTTCTTTGTTTCTAATAAAATTTTCCTGTTTCTTAATACTTTGCTTAGCTTTTGGAAGACATTTTTTGCTATTTCAATGAACTTTTAGATTTCCATATTGCATTCTCCATTGTCTGTTATAGAGAGGTTTTATATATGTGGCACTGGCTACTTGGTTAATGAATGTCAAATATTTCCTTATAAGAAAATAGCTAATGCTGCCATTACCATAATCAAAACATTTATACTTACCCCAGGCTTTCAGTTCATATTCATTAAATTTGATGCTAATTTCCTGAAGTTACATTTTTAGAGACTCAATGGTTCATGCCATCAAGTCTTTTGACAGGAGGAATTTATTTTGTTCACTGTTTCAAGAATGTCATTCCAAAGAATTGTCAGATTGTTTCCAGGTTCTCCATTTTTCTGTTCAATCATTCTGCCTCTCACCTTTTGTTTCGCATGCTGGTCAGTGTCAGCTGACACAGAATCCAGTGTGTGTTTAATTATCTTGAAACCTCTATGCAGAGTGGTAACAGCTTCAAAATGTGGTGATAGTCACATATCAGACAAATGCTTAATGATAATATAATCTTTTCTTAAGGACAACACCTGAGCATTCTGCTGATGTGTAGAAGACAGAGAAAAAAAAGGAAATACACATGATGAGCAAAGTCATACTTTCCACATAAATAGTAAGACATTCGCAAGATGATGACATCATTGCTACTAATGTCTCACCATTATGTAGGAGGAATTTCTGGGAGGTATATGTAGGAGGTATTTCTGGGAGGTATATGTAGGAGGTATTTCTGGGAGGTATATGTAGGAGGAATTTCTGGGAGGTATATGTAGGAGGAATTTCTGGGAGGTATATGTAGGAGGTATTTCTGGGAGGTATATGTAGGAGGAATTTCTGGGAGGTATATGTAGGAGGAATTTCTGGGAGGTATATGTAGGAGGTATTTCTGGGAGGTATATGTAGGAGGAATTTCTGGGAGGTATATGTAGGAGGTATTTCTGGGAGGTATATGTAGGATGTATTTCTGGGAGGTATATGTAGGAGGTATTTCTGGGAGGTATATGTAGGAGGAATTTCTGGGAGGTATATGTAGGAGGAATTTCTGGGAGGTATATGTAGGAGGAATTTCTGGGAGGTATATGTAGGAGGTATTTCTGGGAGGTATATGTAGGAGGAATTTCTGGGAGGTATATGTAGGAGGAATTTCTGGGAGGTATATGTAGGAGGAATTTCTGGGAGGTATATGTAGGAGGTATTTCTGGGAGGTATATGTAGGAGGAATTTCTGGGAGGTATATGTAGGAGGTATTTCTGGGAGGTATATGTAGGAGGTATTTCTGGGAGGTATATGTAGGAGGAATTTCTGGGAGGTATATGTAGGAGGAATTTCTGGGAGGTATATGTAGGAGGAATTTCTGGGAGGTATATGTAGGAGGAATTTCTGGGAGGTATATGTAGGAGGTATTTCTGTCACACACTGTATTATAACTCTCTTGTTTCTCCATTACTAAGTTAATTAGCATGTGTCTTATGCTTGCTATTACCTCATATAAATAATGGACCATTCCTTTTTGATTGTGTAAAGAGACAGAAGAAAAAGATATGAGAGAAATAGTGTTTAGCTTCAGCGAGAAAAAGAAAGCATCATGCCAAAAATTTTTCTCATCTGAGTCCATCCTTCACATCTACAAATCTACCATTCATCCATGCATGGATTACTGTTGCCATATATGGTCTGGTGCCCCAGTTGTTCATCTCAAGGTTCTCAAGAAAATCCAAAGACAGATATGCAATGTGATCAGTCCTGACTTGCGGTCTCAACTCCAGTCACTTTCTCACTGATGTAATGTGTCTTCCTTCTGTCTTTTCTATAAATATTTTCATGGCATCTGCTCTGCTGAGCTGTCTTCACTGGTGCCCCGACTGCATGAATTTAGACATGCTTCTAGGTTGGCATCTCAGTCCTATCCTCTTACTGTCGAAACAGTTAAATGTAACCGCCTCTTCTACTTCAACAGCTTCTTCTCTCACACTTCCTAACAGTGGAACTCCCTTCCTCTTACTTATTTCCCTGATAACTATAATCTTCAAAAATTTAAATGTAATGTCAATCGACATCTGTTGTCTTGATCCCCATTTTTCTTTTTATCCGCCTCCATTCTCATTTTATTCCCCCCCCCCACTCTCATATGCATTTTCCCTTACTTACACTCTCTGTAGCCCCTTGCATACTAGTGGCATTCTCACCTTGCTCGGGGTAAAATGATTAAAAAAATTTTAAAAAACAAAAAAGGAAGAAAGAAAGTAAAAGAAAGAAAGAAAAGAAGATAGCGTAGGTGATTATAATGCCTTCATGTGTTTCCCATTTAATATCTGCTTTAGTAAAATCTTGTCATTTTTTTTTATTTGTACCCTCTTACTTCTTTAAATAATTGGCCTACATTCATACTTATGATTGTTATTGCAATATTTTTGTTAAGATTCTTAAGCTCAAACAATGTAATAAGGGAATTTTCGTAAGTATTTTGTAGTTATGCAAATTTCAAGAAGCTTATTCAATCATTAAATTAAAAATTATGATTTATCAGGAAATTAAGATAGAAAAATGGTGAAGTTTTCCCAGGTACTGCTAGTATCTAAATTATTTTCACATAGAACTATTCAAATATATATATGTGCCATTTTATTCCATGATATATTACTATTTTTGAGACAACTTTGTGATTCCATTTTTATAAAATTATTAGACCACTCATAAATACATTGGGTTCCTTTTAAAAGCATTTCATGATACAAAATGATGAGTTAAAAATAATATATTAAGTTTTATTATTATTTAAATATATTTTAATTTGTATTTTTGATACAAATTTTTTTAATCATTTCACTCCAAACAAGACAATAAAACCACTAGGATGCAAGGGCTTACTAAGTGTTAGAGAAAAAAACTACTATTAAGGAGAGAGGACAATAAAAGAACAAAAATTAAGAAGACAGAAGATAACATTGGCATGGCATTTAAATTTTTGATGATCAAAGTTGACTGGAAAGCAAGAGGCCAGAAGAGAGTTCCACACAAAGTGTGACAGAAGAAACTGTTAGCATAAAACTTACAGTTATATTGAGCCATTTCAACTGTAAAATGATGCGACCTTGCCACTAATCTAGCACTGTGCATAAATTCATTGTTCTCTTTTGTTGTGGAAAGAGTTCTCCAATATATTCATTCCTGAGCTGAAGAATCTTTTCTAGGTACCATAGCAGAAAGTTTGTAAGAACAATTACCATGAAAGTATTTATAGAAAAGGCACAGCGAAGCTACATTACTTTGGATTTTATCAAGAATCTCAATATATAGAGCACCAGAGCAGATGAGGCAGCAATATTCAAAGCAACTTATTGCAATAATTATTATTATTCGCATTATACAATATTACTGAGATCAAACACAATAAGAAATTAATAAGAAAAACAATGGAATTGCAAACTGGTATTACATTAAATGCCTTTCCATTCAAGTAATAGTAATGCTGAGGTGACAATTTATACCAGTTTTGGTATTTACCATATAATATTCGAAGGTGAAGGTCAATCCAAAAGAAACAAACTGCAATCATCTCCTTAGAGAGATTAATATTTATTGAAATAAAATTAAATATGGATGCCTCCTTTTTGTGCACTTAGTTTCATTATTTCTAGATAATTTTTTCAAAATAATAATTATATTTTTTATTTTTTTCCTCACATTTATTTCAAAATATCTAATGGTAGCAAATCAGCATGCATTGTCAAAGATATCTTTTTACTTATTTTTATCTGAATATATAGATTTTTTTATATATGTATATAGTAATAGGAATGTTTTTTTTTTCCAGGCACAACACATTGTGACCATGGTCATAGTTGATATTATTGAATACAATGAATAAATAAAAACATCCTTAATAATGGTTAATAGAAAGCACTTTGATATATAGAACATTTGGACAGTTTTTACACACTTTATTACAAGAAAATAAAACACTTGAACGTATGCAAGAAAACTTGAATAAAATCTTAATCACAGTACCTTGTCAGTTGTCTTCACTGAAACAGATATATAAAGGGTGCGATGGATAAATTGTCATCTAAATTACACAAAAATGAAAATAACACTGACATCTCATTTTAACAGCTATATTTACCAAAATTACACAAAAATAACTTGAAATTGGGTCATGTTAAAGATATCATATATTGTACAAAGATATGGGACATCACTGATCTACATCCTGTCTGAAGTTATTAAGCAAATAATACAAACTTCAATAATTCAAATTTGGTTTGAAAAATAATCGTCAAATTTTAAACAATCAGTTTAGATGTCAAAACAAAGCCCAAGTCAAAATTTTAGGTAGTATCAATAAGTTTTATTGAAGTTATTTGATGCATTCTAAAAAACTTTCATCTGAAGTTATTAGTCTAATAATCACATTTTACTTCAATAAAAAGGTAATAAAATCATCAAAAATTGAACACCTGTAATAGAACAAATAACAAACACATATAATAAGTCTTTGAATCTTTTACATTTTAATATAGCGACCCTTTTCTCAATAACAACCAATAATCTATTATCCATTGATTTTGTTAATTTTTTCTTTAATTCAGCAGGTTAATTTCTAATATGGTAGTTTCAATTGCTTCCCATAGGTCTGTTTTGCTTTTATATTGTTTGCCATCTTCATATAATTTCATCTTCACAATATGCTTAAATAATTCATGGGTAAGCTTAGATATATGAGAAGGAGCATTGGCATGCATAAATACACACTTTACTTTGAAACTGTGAGACTGGAACTTGTACCAAGCAAAGAAAGTCTTGTTCATAAAATCGCAATAGTTAGCACTATTCAGTTTAACTGCTTCATTGACTATGAATGGTCTAATAATGCTTTGGTCTACAATTCCAGCCCATATCATAACACTGCCCACTTCTTTATTGCCTTCTTTTAGCCTCAAGCTTGTCCGAATTGGATAAAATCTATCCTTTGGCACATTCATCACGTCCATCAAATATTACTCAAGATTTATTTGTGGAAATTACTTTAGAAAAGTCAATTTTCATGTATTTCTTGGCCCAGTTTTGATGCTTTAAAATTTCTGGTTTAATGAGAGGAGGCTGACTAGAAGATTTTTTGACAGATCCCAACTCACAAAGTATTCTACACCTTTTGTCCTTGACTCCTTCAAAACACTAACTACTAAAATGGCAAAAAATTTAGTTAAATATTTTCAAAGTTCTGCACGCTGGTCAAAAGTTGTTGTTTTGCTATAACTCACTTTAGTTTACATTCATCTCGAGTAAGAAAGTCCTTAAAGCTTTTTCCTTTGCTTTGAGTTCTCAACTTACTTGTATCTTCAACAGCCTTCTTTATCGTTTGATGGCCTCTGCAAAGTTCCTTTAATATTTCCAATGTCGACATTGCCTCACTCAATAATTTTCTTATTTTCTGTTTTTCAGCAATTGTTGGATCCTTCCCTTTACCCCTGTTTCAACATGTATTATGGACAAAAAGAGAAAAATAGTTTTTATTAGATTTCAGAGGTCTTAAGCTAATATTAGTTTTGTCTGCATAATAACTTCAGTCAGTTCATTTTTGCAAATTCCAAATATCCAAAACCCTAACTACTAAAATGGCAGAAAATTTAGTTAAATATTTTACTGGGAGTGGAAATAGACAAGTTTAAATTTTTTACAAATATTGGTTCAGAACTTTTTGAGTTATTGAGGTTTATTTGATGTGCATAATAACTTCAGACAGGCTGGAAAGCAAAAGATCACTGATGCCATTGCCACCATTGATGAGGCTATGCTACGTGAACATGACAAGAAATTGAGTACCGTCTTGATGTGCTTCGTAGAACTGACAGTGCCCGTATTGGACTTGTTACAAAACTTCAATATCTACTCCTCGTTCTGTAACAATTTCCACATACTTGTCTGTTCATTTGCCTTCAGAATAAATTTTTTTAAATTATAAAGATACTTTATGGATACCATGAATATTTATGAGATTTACAACAAAGCAAACAAACATATCTGGTCTTGTTAAGATAATAGCTTATGTTGGGTGTTTGTTTTGCATTATTATTTAGTTTTCGTTGTTTTGTTTTTTTTTGTCAATCATGTTTTGGATAAAGTGGTAAACATGCCCAGCAGTATTATTCTTAGCCACAACTTTATTAGACACAGTGTCAGTTTATCCTTTTCATGTGAACAGTGAAATCAAACAACATTAATCCTATTTACCTTATCCCCACTCACAAGACAGACTCTCCTATTCTGACAAAGTGTCAAGTTCTGCTCTTATCATTATCATTGGAGTGTTATTATCATTATTATTTATTATTCTTTAACTCTTAGAGGAAGAATTGTCAGTTGTTATGAATTATTCAGTCTTGTATTTCTTATATCTTATTTTCTGTTGCTCTTCATGTCTGCTCTCTTGCCGCCATTCATTTTAATAATTCATTCCCTAAAAGACTGCTTACAGAATTTTGAACCCTATCAAGGCTGAAAATAGAGCATCTAACTGGAGTGATATAATGAGCTGATGGATCATATCTATGAGTTCCACTTGAAACTCAATTGATATTTTGTGGGAAAAGAGCCTGCAGAGTGTAAAATAAGTCATCTTCTAAAATAAAAACGCAGGAAATTGACGATTGAGGATTGACCAGCTCCAATTCCAGTATGGTAGCAATGCTCAAGTTTAGTCTAATCTGATTCTTGTAAAGAAAAAGTATAACAAAAGGAGTCGGGTACTTCCTGGAGCGATATAATAAACCAACCATTTTTCCAGCATCTTTAAAAATGGATTGTATATGCAGTGTGCGATAGATAAATTGTCATCTAAATTATGCAAAAATGAAAACAACACTGACATCACTTTTTAAGATATATTTACCAAAATTACACAGAAAATATCTTGAAATAAATTGAGTAAATTTATTCAATAAAATCGACATTGGCTTCAACAGTGGTCTCCAGATGACTTCAGAATCTCGTGAAACTCTTTTGGACAGTCTCTTTGTTTAAGTTGGTGAATGCTGTGATAATCCTTGCCTTCAGTTCATCTTTGTTCTTACAAGGAGTCTGTTGGCTGCTTGCACAACTGCGCCCCACACATAATAAACAAGGGGGTTGAAATCTGGGGAGTTAGTTGACCAGATGTAAGGGTTGATGTCATCACAGAAATTGTCTAACAGCCATGACTGGGTTCTCCTACTTTTGTGGCATGGTGCAAAGTCCTGTTGCCAGACATAGGGTCTTCCAGCAGCCACCCTCTTGACTCAGGGCAGCACTACCTCCTCAAGGTACTTGATGTAGGCCTCCTTATTGAGTCTGAGGCCCTGTCGGAAGATGAATGGAGGCATAACATTGCCATCACTAGTGATCGCTCCAAATAACTATCATAATCACCATTAGACACATCCGCACTGTCCTCAGATTGACACCCATACACTGAAATATTTGTATTGGAGCTTCCGGTGTGAATGCCAAACAGAACAGCATGCCGTTTCTAAATTTCTGGTGGAGTAAATTGCATCATGGTGCACTTTTTCTTACAGATGGTGCCCAACTCACTCTACTATACTGTGCAGTTGAGAAATTCCAAAGCAAACGACACTCATTAAAAATATAAAATGGCGACAACTTACCCATCGCACCTTGTCTGAGTTTCACTTACGGTCAGGAGTGAACTTGAAACCCAAGTGACATTTTGTGTGAAAAAAGAACCTACAGAGAGAAATATAAATCACCCCATAAAAGACTGCTCGAAGGATTTCAGACTCTATCAAGGCTGGAAATTGAGGATCAAGCAGCTCCACCTCCTATATGGCAGCAATGCTCAATTTTTGGTCTAATCTGATTTTTGTAAAGATAAAGCATGACAGAAAGAGTCATATATGTCCTTGAATGACACATATATAGTGACACAGCAAATTCGAAAAAGCATCTATAGAAATTCATTAGAAATTATTTTACTATAAAAACGCATTGCAAATTATTTACTATAGAAAAGTATTACAATTATTAAATATGTCAAAACCTTAATTCACTCTAAGTTTAACTGCCACAAAGCTATTTTCTATTTAGGTCTTCAAAGGTCTCTTTCAAATATAGAATGTGCTACATTGGTTATTGGTCTTCCTTCACAAGATGACGTAAATGATTCTGTCAAGGTGGAAAAGTAAGAATCAAGCCACTCTATCCCAGATATGGTATCAATGCTCAATTTTTGATCTAATCTGACTCTTTATGAAATGTCTTCAAGATTTAACTTTAAATATTTATTTTCAAGAATAACAGTTATTTCTTCACTTCCATTTATTTGATAGAATTCAAAACAATTCATAAATATTTATACAAAAAAAAATTTATAATTAACATTATTTTCAGTTCTGATCATTTATTTATTTTTTTATTTTTTTTAAGCTTATCACCCCCAAGCAAGGCTGGAAGCCACTAGCATGCAAGGGGTTACAGAAGGTTTGGAGGAAGAGCAGATAGGAGTGGTAAAGGAGAGGAGGTGGAGAAAGATAGTGGATCGATCAAGGCAAGGGGGTTACAGAAGATTTGGAGCGAGAGCAGATAGGAATGAAAGGTGAAAGGATGTGGAGAAGGGAAGTGGATAGATCAAGGCAACTGGAGATGTCGATTGACGTTACACTTAAATAGTTGGAGATTGTATTTGTCAGGGAAAACAGGAATAAGAAAGGGAGTTCCACAGGCGGGATGTGTGAGACATGAAGCTATTGGAGTAGAAGAGACGTCTACATCTAACAGTTTCAACGCTGAAGGGGTGGGAACGGGATGCCAGCCTCGTAGGACGTTTAAATTCATGAGGCCTAGGAACCAGCGAAAGCAGGTCATCGGAGCTGATCATTTATTTCCAAAACTATTGGATTGAAAGAGAATTAGAAGACTTTAGAAGGAACTAGAAACCCTATAAGGACCAGGAAACAAATTATAAACCTCTATTATTGTTCAAAAACACGAGTGGAGTGTGAACTGAGCGACAGATGAACATACGTACTCTTATTGAGGAAAAGAAAAAAATAAATAGAAAATAAAATTTCAGAATTTAGGCAGAGGTGTTAGAAATATAGAGTCAAAGTTGACTTTAGAAAGAAATGGAAACCAAATCCTAAACAGAGAACAAGGGATAAACCTCTACTCTTGTTCAAAAGTGGAACTTAGATGTAACACAAGGCCACAAGTATGGAGCACTCAAACTTTTAAATTTGAAGAGATTTTAATACAAAAATAGAAAAATTTTTAAATAGCATATTTGGTGTCATATAAGGATATATAGAACTATCATGATTGTTTGGTTTTTAATCACCTCATCTCCAAAAAAGGCAATAATGCCACTAAGAAGCAAAAGGGCTCCTGGGAATGCAAGTAAAGGAAAGACTTTAGAATGAACCAGAAACCCAATCCCAAACAGGAAACAGGGGACAAACACCTACTCCTGTTCAAAAGATCTGGGAGGAATGGGAAGCTGATGATAGGCAAACCTATCTACTCCTGCTGAGAAAAAAAATATTAAATAAAATTTCAGAGATTGGTTGGATGTTAGAAGTATAGAGTTGAAGCAGACTTTAGAAAGAAATGGAAACCCAATCCTAAGCAGGAAACAAAGGATAAACCTCTACACCTTTTCAAAATCTGGGGAGGAGTGCGAAACGGGTGATAGGTGAACTTATCTACTCCTATTGAGGAAAACAATAAATAGTATATGTTAAATAAAATTTCAGTGTTTAGGCAGAGACGTCAGAAGTATAGAGTCGAAGTAGAATATAGAAGGAAACTCAATCCTTAACAGGAAACAAGGAATAAACCTCTACTCCTGTTCAAAAGACTAGGGAGGCATGTGAACCAAATGATAGGCAAACCTATTTACTCCTATTTGATTGAAGTCATAGATGACATTTTAAAGTTCTTATTTTACACTAAGAAAGCTATGATTGGCACAGAAAAATGAAATATAATATTTATGCTTTCTTACCTATTGCTTTAGCATTCAACCCACCCAAACTTGCCCCATAAATATCAGCTCACAATGCTCAATCAGCCATAACCCACCCCATGAATACTCTGCCATAACATATGATGGTATTGTAAATAAAGCAGAAAGACCTGCAAACAGTGAAACCTTGGGAGCCAATATTTACAGGGTAAGTTTGAGCATGTTGAATTCTAAAAGTCACAAATGACATAACCATCTAAAGCAATGGCTCCCAAATGGTTTCGCATTCCTCATAGGTGTGGCAGAAAAGGATAACAGGTGAGGTGGAATGATTGAAAGACAATCAAAGATTTAGAAACAGTTTCAAAATATTCATATGCCAAAAATAAATGTGATTTCAAAATTTAAAATATTATTATGTATTATTTGCAATTGCATGCATGAATCCCACTAAAAATGGTTATAAATAATTATTGTCCGATTTTATCATTGTGATATTTTTGCATTATATCAAGTATTAAGGATACTAGGCTCCACAAATTGGAGGAGAGAGTTATCAATGATAAAGTTCTGACTTCAAATCTGCAGTTATCTCCCTTTAAACCTATCTTTGATTTTTATTATTAAATGTACTTTTTATCATTTAAAATTTGGTGAGGTTCGAGCAAATTTTCATTCTGAAAATGTGGCCCAGAGAAAAAGATTTATGATCAATCTGAAACTGTAGATGTTCATGCTGCAACCAAATATTCAAATGCTTTCCTACAAGAGGCGGCCACAAAAAAAAAAAAAAGTTAAGAATTTTTTTTTTCCTTTTTTTAATTTAATAAACAGTAGATAGATTTTTTTGTATAAACAATGTAGATTTTGAAGCATAATTTAAATTCAGTAAATTTGCCCTTTACAGCTTTAATGCGACCTTCCAACACATGTGAATGTTTTTTTTTATAAATCTGTACAAGTCTCTTCGAAACTCCAGCGCCCTTCTTAGTATTCTAGTTGATTTTAGTAATGTTCTCATCTGAATGGTTTCAATTCTTCATTAGTTTTACAATTATTTGTATTTATTTACTTTGTACAACAGTAGAAACTAGTGGCTATCAGTGGAGATCAAATGACAGCAAGTATCCAAACTGCATCAGCACCCTCCTTAGTATTCTTCTTTTCTTTCTTTTTTTTGCAATGATATTCATCTTGTATAAGGCCCAAGTGACACTCAAGGGAGAAGGTTACAGAGTAAGAGACACAATTTATGGAATAAGATAATGGTTATCCCTAAACTTGAACCGGTTAAGATTTCAACAATCAGAGAAGTATATTCTTTTGGGAGTTGTATACACAAAGTAGCAGTTTGTGAGAAGAAACTGCTTGAGTGTAAGTTACATCTCATCAATGGAATACCATGGGAATGAGGATGATTTGCTACAATGTTCACGCTTTACAACATTCACACACTTGAACAAAAATTTAAAGCAAAAATATTGATCATTTTTCGACCAGTGAAGTTTCTGATATCTCTGACGAAGTTGGAACTTTCCTGTTATCTTCTCTGATATTGTAAGCTTTAGCAATATTCTCTTTTTCGAAAGAGATAAGTGAAAATCTGGTAAACCTGAGTTCAATTGTTTTTTTAAGAGATTTATTTTGATAGCCGTGGAATGGATTCTTGTCCCTTATATGTGTTCTGTTCTTAAATAAGCCCAGCTTGGACACACTCCATTGTAAGTCGAATAAAGCTTCAGATAAGTTATGCCTTTTCATTACAATAGCCAAAATATAATGCTGACTCCAGCTGAAACTTCAAACAAGTCATCAAAATTGTTGCTTGCAGATGAACTATTCATTTTACTTAAAGTGTTTTAATTATTATTTAAAAAAAAATGTTATTATTATTTTAATTAAATTTTAATTTTAATTATCCTTAATTTCAATGACTAAATTTATCATTGACCCAGGTGTTATTATTGTTATTTCATTTCTGGTGTATACTCATTTCTTTCCGGGTCCCAACCAGAGACCTAAGATCAGAAATAGCGTCATGATATTTTTCACTGAGCATTTAAAAAAAACCTAAGATCACACACATTTTATATAGATAAAGCCCTTCATAAGGTGTGAGCTATACATATGAGTACAATTTTTTGTATTTCTTTAAGGCTTGGGCTACCAAGGATCCCTTCAATCAGTCTATTGAAACCTTTTCAGAACCTTATAATTATTATTATTATTGTAACTGTTGTTGTTATTGGTGGTGGTGGTGGTGGTGGTGGTGGTGGCAGTGGTGTTGCTTTTATTGAGTGAGAGAGAAGATTGCTAACAAAGTGATGCTGGTGTACAAAAATATGAAGCTCAATATACCCATCATAACAAATACACTGATCTTCTTTTCTTATGTGCCATGTCTCTTCAGGATGTAGGCGATCATGGCTCTCCACTTCCTCCTATCCCTTGTAGCCCTCAATAAGTTTTGTCCTTTTGCTACTTCCCCCTGGCCATGGTCTGTCATCTACTTGCTTAAGCCTGCAGGTATGTGATGCATTGCTTTCCCTTGTCTCTCTTTCCCTCTATTCAACCTTTATGCACCCTGTCCCTTCAGGACGTAGGCAATCATGGCTCTCCACTTCCCCCTATCCCTTGTAGCTCTCAATAAGATTTGTCCCTTTGCCACTTTCCCCAGGCCACATTCTGTCATCTACATGCTTAAGTCCGCCAGGTATGTCATGCATTGCTTTCCCTTGTCTCTCTTTCCCTCTATTCTACCTGTAAGTATGAGATTCTCCAAGCAGACATTATTATTATTATTATTATAATTATTATGATTATTATTATTGAGTGAGAAAGCAGCATGGTAACAAAGTGATGACTGAGTATAAATATACAAAACTCAATATAGCCATTATGATACCAACTCTGATAAAGGTTTTACCAGACACATTATTATGAATATTATTATGATTATTATTATTATTATTATTATGATTATTATTATTATTTCCTTTGATTTCTGTTGTTTCCTCATTTCCTTCTGGGTCCCAACCAGAGACCGAAGATCTGAAATGCCATCATGACATTATTATTATTATGAATATTATTATTATTATTATTATTATTATTATTATTATTATTTCCTTTGATTTCTGTTGTATACTCATTTCCTTCTGGGTCCCAACCAGAGACCTAAGATCTGAAATGCCATCATGACATTATTATTATTATGAATATTATTATTATTATTATTATTATTATTATTATTATTATTATTATTATTTCCTTTGATTTCTGTTGTATACTCATTTCCTTCTGGGTCCCAACCAGAGACCTAAGGTCAGAAATGATATCATGACATCTTCACCCGAACATTTTTGTAAGAAAAAAAAAAGACAACCTAAGACCCTGCACATCTATGTAAGATAAACCTCTTTGTAATGTGTGAGCTGTACTTGTGAGTAGAATTTTTTGTATTTTGTTGAGGTATGAGCTACCAGGGATACCTTCATTGAATCTATCAGAACCTTTTCAGTCAAACTGAGAGCTCCTGCTACAACTGGGATTACTGATGTCCTCATGTGCCACATTTTTGAGATTTCCACTTCAAAATCGTTGTCTTTTGATAGATTTTTGAAGATCTTCAACGATACATTACAATCTGCAGGGACTGCCATGTCAATAAGAAAGCACATTCTGTTCTTGTGGTCTTTGGTCACAGTCTGGGCGATTAACTTTGATTGATCTGTCTGTGTTTATTGTAAAGTCCTTATTGTTGTTGTTGTTGTTGTTGTTATTATTATTATTATTACTACTACTACTACTACTACTACTTTTGTTACTGTTGTTGGTGGTGGTAGTGGCTTTGGTGGTGGTGTTGCTTTTATTGAGTGAGAGAGAAGACTGCCAACAAAGTGATGCTGGTGTCCAAAAATATGAAGCCGAATATACCCAACATAACATACATTCTGATAACAGTGGAGATCAAATGATAACAAGGGTCTTCAGAACTCCAACAGCCTCCACAGCTTTCTAGTTGATTTTATTAATGTCCTCATCTGAACAGTTTCAATTCTTCATAAGATTTCCAAGTGTTTGTATTTATTTACTTTGCATACCAGTAGAATCTGCTTGTTTCTTATGAAGATCAAGTGATAACAAGTCTCCTCCATACTCAGGCACCCTCCTCAGTATTCTAGTTGTTTTCTGCATTGTTTATATTCTTTCTCTGATTTCTAATTCTGTTGATCTTGTTTTTGTCAGACTCTTTTGGAACCCTTTCAAGCTCTCTGCTAATGATGGGTATGACTGACACCTCTACATTCTACATGGTCTAAATATTTCCCCAATCATCCCCACATACTACAGTTTCAGTTTAGTCTGTAAGAATAGCAAATCTAATAAAAAGAGGATTGTGTAGCTCCAGCCCAGATATGGCAGTAATGCTCTGTTTTTGAGATATTGAAATTTACAAGCCAGTTTTTAACCCCATTAAGCCAGGTCAGATGAGAAATCTGTTGCCAGATTCTGGTCATCTTGATGTTTGGAGTTTCTAAATGCAGCTTAGATGTGATGCAACGTCAAAAGTATGGGGTACCCAGTGAGGATTGAACTCGCTACTCAGTCGTAACTGATCAAGCTTGCTAACCATTACATCCTGTTGAAGTGCCCCAAAATATGACCCCTCCAACAGAATCTGAAAAACATTCATATTAATGATTGTTATTGCAATATATTGTCAAAGTTGTTAAGCTCAAATATTTAATGATATGATAGGGGAATTTCTATGAATTAAGATTCACCAGAAAATTCAGATAGGAAAATTTTCATATGCATTTCTCTCCTGTATGGCGGCAAATGCTGGACCATCTCCTCAAAGATGAAGAAGAGACTCAAAGCAATCGAAATGTGGATGCTAAGGCTACCATAGATCAAACATGTGAGCAATGACAAGGTTTTGGAGAGAATGGAAACAAAGAGGAAACTTAACATCAGGGAGAGGCACTTGAAATTTCTGGGACATATAATGAGGAAGGAGGGCTTGGAAAATTTAATACTCACAGAATGGATAGAGGGAAAGAGAAACATGGTAAAGCAATGCGTGACATACTTAATGGACTTAAGCAAATGGATGGCAGAACAGGGTTTGGAAGAAATAACAAAAAGACAAAACTTATTCAGTGCTACAAGGGACAGGAGGATGTGGAGAGCCATGATCACCTGAAGGGACACAGCACATAAAAGAAGAAGAATATTGTTTAGCAACTTTTTTCTAATAAGTTTCCTGAGATCCGTTTTTTTTTTTCATTTAAGTTTTAGAAGTAATATGATAAAATGAATGTAAAATTTGTCAGTGTTTGTCAGTTACAAGCTTATCAATTCTTGTCTCCTTTTTTTTTTCAAGCAAATTTAATATTGTGAAATCAATATCTGAAATTTAAGATAAACAAATATATCTGGGGTTTACAGAAACATAGAGATAAATTTAATGTGTGTTTATAGATAGTAAAAACTTTAAGGCTGAATTTTGCAGTTGATTTGAGTTAAAGTCAAAAGCAATTTTCTTTTTTTGAATGCGTAATAATCAAGAATTCAGATATTGGCTGGGAAATGCAATAAAAATTTGATTGTTCTTTTATGAATTTATTAGATATATTTTTCCTAATATAAGATGCATTGGTGTATAAGACGCAACACTTATTTTGAAGACAAATGATTTGAAAAAAATAGCTACAGGTATATTTGAATGATTCTTGTTGAACAAAAATTTAATCTCAACACTTTAAAAATTAGCATAAATTATTTTAAACACAGAAGAAGAGCTCAAAAAATCAAACTATTACTGCTTCCTAAGATATAGCACTTTGCCTTTCAAGGATGCATCCAACTTGATAGTAAGAACATGGCAGACTACGAAACATTCAATGAAAATGGAAATACAAATTATGCAATTCTTCTTCTATGTGCTGTGTCCCTTCAGGACGTTTGTGATCATAGCTCTCCACAATTTCCTGTCATTTGTCGTTCTTAGTAAATTTTGTTTTTTTTATTTGCTATCTTTCCTAATCACTGTTCTGCCAACCATTTACACAAGCTCATTCTTCTCTTCAGGATGTGGGTGATCATGGCTCTCCACAATTTCCTGTCTTTTGTAATTCTAAGTAAATTTTGTCTGTCTCTTCTAATCCCTGTTCTGCCAACCATTTACAAAAGCTCATTCTTTTTCTTCTTCTTCTATGTGCCCTGACCCTTCAAGACATGGGTGATCATGGCTCTCCACAATTTCCTGTTCTTTGTAGCTCTTAGAATTTTTTTTCTGTTGGCTATATTTCTTAATCCCTGCTATGCTGACCATTTTCTTTTTCTTCTTCATCTTCTTTGCACCATGTCCCTTAAAGACATTGATGATCATGACTCTCCACAATACAATTTCTTCTTCTTTGTACGTCTTAGTAAATTTTGTCTTTTTGCTATCTCTCCTAATCATTCTTCTGCCAACGATTAACACAAACACGTTCTTCTTCTCCTATATGCCTTGTCCCTTCAGTATGCCCTTCATTATGGCTCTCCCCAATTTCTTATCCTTTGTAGACCTTAGTAAATTTTGTCTTTTTGCTATATCTTCTAATCAATTTTCTGCCAACTATTTACACAAGCATGTTTTTCTTTTCTTTCTATGTGCCATGTCCCATCAGGATGTGGATGATCATGGCTCTCCACAATTTCCTGTCATTTGTAGCTCTTAGCAAACTTGTTTGTTTTTTTTTTTTGCTGTTTCATGATATTTCTGCCAACAATTTACTCAAGCTCTCTAGGTAGGTTATGCATCGTTTTCCTCTGTCCCTTTTGGACTCAGTCTGTCCTGTGGGTATCAAATTTTCTAGAACCATCTTTCCTCATTATGTACACTAGAAGATTTCAACTATCTCTTTCTAAGGTTAAGTATAAGTCTCTTTTTTGTTTACAATTTCCTCAATGCTTCTTTGCTTCTCACATGTTCAGTCCATGATATTTTCAGCATCTTTCTGTAGAAACACATTCTGTTGCTTTAAGTCTCTTCATTATTTGTGAGGATATTTACTAGCATTCACTACCATACAGGAGGACTAAAATTAAGCAACAGTTTAACACTTGTTTTTTGTTTCTAATGAAATTTTCCTCACTCTAATTGGTCAAATGCATTGCACATTTGAAATCTATACTATTGTTATAAATAACATATTCAAATGAATTAAACTTTGCATGTTTACTTAAAAATGTTTATATATATATATATATATATATATATATATATATATATATATATATATATATATAGTCATCCACAGACAGATTGTTTTGCTGTATCACAGCTCCTCAGTGTGGCTAGACATCTGATTGCTTCAAGCTGAGACTGAAACTTGACTGATTTGTCATCAGTCAGAGATTCTAACCCCTAGGTTATCGACACCAGGCAGAGAGAAAGGTGAATCTTCAAGTATTTAGTTTTTCATAAACACGCCAGTGACCCAGAGAACTCAATTCAATTTGGAGAGTCTTGCATTATCAGCAGTAATAGTGACTGTTTACAAATTCACACTTGTCTCCCCACAGTGCTCGACCAATTTAATTATTTTTTCGGGACCTAATATTGTCAACCACAGACAGACTGTTTCATTGTATCACAGCTCTCCAGTGTGGCTAAAACATTGGATTGTTTATATGGGATAACTATATATAATTTTTTATAGGAAAGAAGTATGACAAAGTGGAAAATCATCTTTTCGGGCTTCAACAGACTAAGTTTATGTTTATGTTGATGCGACATAACATGTACACAAAAGAGAGACGCTGGTAATTTTAAAATTAAAGATTATGTTTTTTTTTTTAATGTGTTTTGGTTATATAATCTGGCTGATTTCATTTAGATTCTTTTTGTTTTTGTTTGTATTTTCATCCCTTTTGCTATTAAATATCCCACATTGTGATAACAGAATATCTGCTAAAAATGGTGAAACATTGAAAGAACCTGGATGCAAATTTACTGTGGATGATCTAGTGATAAAAGCACAATTAGAGTAGCACTTTTTAAATCAAAATTGTGGTCAGTCTTACTATGGTGAGCAACAAATGCATTTAATGTGTTGTTATGTAAAAACTCCCCTTTATATTCATATAATCTATATTGTTTATACAACTGAAAAGAATTTATCAAAACTCAGCATAAAATTTGTCACAACTATGTCTAAAACTTTTTACATTTTGTCATATATCTTTCCCTAATATATAATTATTTATTTTAGGATATTAAACGTGTTAAAAATCGCTACACAATTACAATTATGTTTCAACACCATAAACGTGTCTCTTCAGGTGATGTTAAACTACTAGCGAGTGAAAGATTAATTTAATTTCAAAAAGCAGAATACTCTAAACAAAATAGACTTGTGGGCTTTGCCATGATTAACCAATCAAATGTGACCTATACTAAATTCAAATTCACCGGAAAAAATTTTTTAATTTAAGTCATGACATGAAGTTGTCAGCATATAAACCCTAGACAGTTTCCTTCTGGGCAGATACAGATTGTTACATTATTTTGTAAGATGTATCGAAGTACCAGAAAGGATGAGGATAAGTGGAGGGAAGAGAAGAAAAAAATCCTGATAGACGTGTTTTATTAAATGAGAGAAAGGAGATTATGTCTGGGTGCAGGCATTTAAGAAGATAATTTTTAGGTACCTATGAACCCGGATGAGTGAAATAAAACTCAATAAATAATTTTTTTTTTCTTCTCTCCCCTCCCGTTATCCTCATACTTTTACCCCCCTCATTTCCGGTACTCTCATTTCTGGTGTTCTTGCATGCTGGAGTAGTTTCCTAGCTTGTACACCCTTCCACTTGCCTAAGGTGACCTTGTGGTCAAAACCCAGCTTATGAGGTAGGCTGGCAGGTTAGTCATTTCTTAAATATAATAGCACTACATATTCAACTTTGAATTTTGCATTGAGCACTTTTTTGTTGTCTATACCTTTTAGGGGCGGCTGTTTTCAGCCTTCCTTTTACATTTAAATCCCTATATATATATGTATATATATATATATATATATATATATATATACAGTGTATATATATATATATATATACAGTATATATATATATATATATATATATATATATATATATATATATGCATGCTGGACTCTCTCCCATCATTTTTGATGTATAAGGATCAAGCAGCTCAGTTCTTAGAACCAATAGCCAGACTACCTGCACAAATCATTTGATTATAGTGGTGAAGGTGTGTGCAGAATCAACCACACTTTTTGGGAGAGTCAAATACAGAGAACTGGTCTACAGTATGCCACAAGGTCCCCAAACAGCCCGCCTCAGGTTTTGAATTCAAAGTTTTTCCTTCTCCTAGACCGGTTGTCACCCAGTCTGTCCTGCTATTTACCCATAGCTGGGGGGAGAAGAGATGGATTTATAACTTTCCCAAGAGTATTAACACATAGTGAATGTAATGAATTTGAGTGGAATTTGAATTTGGCTCTTCAATTCCTATATATATATATATATATATATATATATATATATATATATATATATATATATTTAAGAAGAGGTTAAAATGCCAACCAACCTCACAACTTGGGTTTCGACAGTAAGGTATCCTCAGGCAAGCTCTACGTATTCGATTTTGAATTTTGTATTGAGCACTTTTTTGTTGTCTATACGTTTTAGGGGCGGCTGTTTTCAGCCTTCCTTTAACATTTAAATCTATATATATATATATATATATATATATATATATATATATATATATATATATATAGTACAGGTAATCGATCCATTGGTATATAATCTGGGTGGATCCTAGTAATATTAGTTGTTAAAACTCACTCACAGAGAGCTCAATGTATTTATTATAACTGAGCATATGTATTTTTTACAGAAAAAAAAACAAAAATTACCTCAACATACAGATTCCAACCTGTTCTGCATGCGGCTATCATCAGCCCCTCAGACTTAGGGGCTATCAGCTGTGTACAGAATGGCTTGAAAATCTCTATGTTGAGGTAATTTTTGTTTTTTTGCTGTAATATATATATATATATATATATATATATATATATATATATATATATATATATATATATATAAATATATATATATATGTCACAGCAATAAACGTATGAAGCTTGATATTACTAGACATATTAAAAACGGGCGAAGCAACCGGTTTCACTCCCACTCATCAGGCTTACAACGGGAGATTTAATTTAAATTAAAAAACACAGAAAATGTACAATAAAAGGAAATGTGGAGGAGTAGGGGGAAAAAAATGAGCAAAAGGAGCGAGAGGCAAATGACAGCGAGTCCCAACAAACACTCACGTTGTTTACACAAGGAAGGCTTGCGGGACCCGATGTAAAGTGCCTCCAGCACCTTAAGGTGAAATAACGAGTGTGACTGTGACAACACGTTGAACTGGTCAACACTAAAATTAGCTGCACACGATCTGCTCTTTGATAAGTGCTCACATATGGTGGACCCGTAGGTGTTTGGGACGAGTCCCTTTCAATGGCAAAGTGTGGTTCCTAATAAAATATCTTCAAATATATATATATATATATATATATATATATATATATATATATATATATATATATATATATATATGCATACATATATATGATTGCAGGCAGAAATGTTCTCTATGGTGTTTAAATGAAAGCAATAACTGGGGAATTATAATTCATTTAAAATGCATCATTAAAAAAAGTATTTCATGGAGATTGTTCCTTGGTAGATATATAAATGTTCAAGATAGCTTCTGACAAGGAAAATTGTTTGGCACAACACAGTGAACCAACTTTCCTAGCAGCAGACCTAGAAATTGAGTCAATATAATCACACCATGTCATGTCAGTTGAAAACATAAGCCAATGAAGGCACAAAGTGTGGCTCTTCTGGAGGTTAGATTCAGCCATAATGAAGATTGTTATCTGAAGGTAGAATAATAGTGACGGTTTCAAACTTGAGGAATTTTGCAAGATGTTCCCACAAGGTTAGAAAATAACTCATTTGAAATGTCACATGGAGATGAAGAATATTCTGCAGAAACCAATGAACTGTAAGGTTTATTTGTTCTGATATCACATAAAATATTCTCCATTTTTCCCCTCTCACATTTTCAATATTGTTTTTAAAAAAAAATGGGAAAAATAAAAAGAGAAATAATTTTTTTTTTTGTTAGTTTACGCTTTTAATCATATCCTACCCCCACTTGAAAAAAAAAATTCCGGACAAGATTACAGAATAAGAAAACAATTGGTATAAAGCCTCACAATAACAAGAAAAGAATATTGTTTACAACATGAATTTTTTTTTCTCTCCGTTATTTTTTTTTTTTCAAAAAATATCTTAAACCTAGGAATTAAAAATAAAATTAATTAGAATTTACTGCAAAAAAAAATATATATATAAAAAATAAACTAAACAATAAAATAATAACAAAAGATGATGAAATCTGTTATCTTTTAAGCTTGGAGGGTAATCAGCCTGGAGGCTAATTGCTGGTTGAAGATGGACAATGAAATAAAGCAGAGTGATGGATTTGAGAAATGAAAAAAGAAAGAAAACCAAAATAAGAGAAGGTGTATTAAAGTGACAATAAGGATTTTTCTGCAAATTGTGAAAACATGGCCCCTCACGTTTTTCCTATTTCTCTTCTTTAATCATTATTTTATTTCACTGGATTCTTCTGCCAGATGATTGGAGCCATTTTATTGAAGAGAAAAGCCAAAAAATAATATGAAAAAAGAAAATGACATGCCATGTCTTTATAAAGTTAAAGAAGAGTCCTTGGTTGAGCAGGTATCTTGTCTAACAACTGATAATTCTTTAGGAATGTCTTTTGTTTAAAATTAGCTTTAAAAAAAAAGCACAGATAATGTTGTTTTAAATATTTTTTTTAAATTAGAAAGAAGAGAGAGCGGTTCATGCATCTGCTCACAGTAAACATGGCTACTGATAATACATGATTAAGAAAAAAAATCACCCTCAGCTTCTTCTTGCCATGCCCCATCAAGATGTTTCCAATCCTGGCTTTCCACAATTTTCTATCCTTTGTAGCTCTTAGCAACATTTATCTTTTTACCATCCCCCTGCAGTCTATGTCCTGTCAACGATTTGTACAAGATATATATATATATTTATATATATACAGGGTGTCCATAAAGTTCGTGTGCACTTTAAAATATATATATTAAAGTGCACACGAACTTTATGGACACCCTGTATATATTTTATTACTTAGATGTTATTTTTTAGTTGATATTTATATTTGAGTAGATGCTCTATTTATATATTAAACAGTATACTTGTTTATTTATTTTCACCTACCAGCCTGAATAATTAAGAACTCTAATTAGAGAAAAATGTGCACTCCCTGGCAGGATTTGAACCTGCGTTCTCCTAGGGGAAACTGTCATTAGATTTGATGCGCTTTGGAATCCATAGCACAATGATGATGACATTGTGCTATGTTAAAAGTACTCAGAATAAGTAAATAATATGTATCAACATGACGATTTTCTCTCACCTATATATATATATATATATATATGCATACATATATATGTTTTTCTCTAATAAGATTTTTTGAAATATTCAGTCCATTGGATGAAAATAAATAAATATACTGTTTAATAAATAATCAGAGGATCTATTCAAATATGAGTATAAAAAGAAATGTTTAAGTAATAAAATCTGTCAGATTAATAAATAAAAAATCCATTCATTGCTTTGTTTTTGTTAGGACATGAATCTGTGCAGATATGTCTATTTCGAGTGCCAAAGAAAAATATGTGTTTAAAGACACTATTCAACTTTGCTTGACCATCAATGCACTCTGTTCCTGCCATTTCTCCCAAACCGTGTTCTGCTATCCATTTAGTCAAGCTCACTAATATGTTATGCATTGTTTTCCTCTTGCCTTCAATCTGTCCTTTGAGTATCAGATTTTCCAAGCCCTCTTTCCTCATTATGTGCCCTAGAAATTTCAACTGTCTCTTTATGTTAAGCATAAATTTCTTTTTGTTCCCATTTTCTCTGAAACTTTGTCATAGCTCACATGTTCAGTTCATCAAAATAATTGCCATGAAAGTATTTATAGAAAAGGCACGGGCGAACTATATCACAGCAGTGAGAAAGGGACTGAAGGTGAGATGCCAGGTCAGGACCCATAACAAATATAAAATCTGATGAGGTTATTTTTTTCTGAATTGCGAATGTGGACAGTTGTAAATATTTAGAAATGTCGAACATATCATTCAAATGAAAACATAGCTGCCAAGACAACGTTGTTGTAGTGCGTCCAACATAAATATTATTTTTGCTGTTGGAAATACATATTAGATATATGTATATGTGAAGAAAAATATGCAGAAGGCGAAGAGCACGCGTTTTGTTTAATCGTTTTATACCAAGCTTCCTTTTGCAGAACCATATTTCTGTTGCTTCAAATCTCTTCTTCATCTTTGACTTATCGATTCACACTGATTTTCGTCAAATTCTGCAATGATTTCCAGTCACTACAAAGCTCAGAAAAACCAATGTGCAGACAAATAGGGAAAAAAGAACTGAAGGAAAAAATTCTATAATTAATGAAAATAGAAAAGGAAACACAATGATTGAACTCATCGACCCATGATGAACATCCAGCCAACTGTTAAATCTGCTGCTTGTACTCTCTGGGCAATCCATCTATATGTCACAAAGACACTCATTAAACTGGGAAGACACACACACACACATTACCCACCAACCATGGACGCTTTATTTCTATTGTGCACAGAAAGTGCCATGATATGAGTTCCTTAATTAATACACCATAGGGTTATTTCAGATGATTGCTCATCAGATTTTATATTCATTTGTTATTAGTTCTGACCTGGCATCTCAGCTTCAGACCTTTTCCTGCTGCCCTATCATAGCTTCCCTGTGTCTTTTCTATAAATACTTTCATGGCAATTATTTTGATGAACTTTCCACTATGGTACCAAGACTTTATGAATTTAAATGCAGCACTAGGATCTCATCATTTTACAGTTAAAATGGCTAGATATAACCATAAGTCCTATACTAACATTTTTTTCTCTTGCACTTCTTGCCTGTGGAACTCGCTTCCGATTTTTTTCCCACTGCCATAATGCAACTTCCCAGTGCCTTTTCTATAACTACTTTCTTGGCTAATTCTTTCATATTCCGTAACCCCATTACATCTTAGCGGCTTTACTATTTTCTATGTGGTAAATAGAAAAAAAAAGGTTTGTTTCATTTTTCATAATAATTGTTTATTTTCTGGTGTTATTCACTGTTCTTTTCTTATCCTGCCAGAAACATTTTGTTTACTAATACCAAAAATATAAAAAAGGAAAAAAAAATGTAAAAATAACCAACCTCACTCATCACTGCTCACATCTTCAGTCTGAAGTATTCTCAGCATCATTGTCCTTTCTTCTCAAGTTCCTTCACTCCTTTCAGAAAGAGTTCTTGTAGTTTCAACACTTTGGCCTCTGCATATCTTATGCTGTTAAGACTGTTGTCGCCAATAATGAATCCTGGTTGAGTCATCTAATTCTCTCAGAATCACATCACTGTATAGGTTGAATAAGTCTACCGAGAAGACCCATACTTGTCTTACACCATTTTCTATCTGTGTTTATTTACTGAATTCATTATCTGTCTGCAAAGGTTTGCTGTCATTATAGTTTCTGGATTATTCTAATATACTTCCCAAATATGTTTATGGTCATCTAGTGTTTTTAACAGTTCTTTGTAATATACTTTATCAAACTCTGACTGCCTGTGTTACTGTATATATATATATATATATATATATATATATATATATATATATATATATATATATATATATATATATATATATAAACCTCAACAGAATGCAGAAAGCACTGGACGGCCATTTTGTCCTATATTTGGGACTCATCAGCAGTGCGCATCCACTACCAAGAATTGAAACCATGACAGTTAGGTTGTCAAGCTAACATCATACCAACTGTTCCAACGGGGCTCAGTGACGAAGAGATAGCAAATCAGACTCAATATAGTGCCGCTCGCTCACATATTCCGTGGTGGAACTCAACTGAAATTCTCTGTAACCATAGGACTGTGCCCCCCGGAGCCACAACTACTATCACTAAGCCGCTCAAACTGAAGAATTAGAAGCCGGATCAAGCAATGATATATATATGATAGAAATTGTTAGGAGGATTTGATAATTATAATTAAGTAATTCATTGAGTCTGAAAGAAACCTCAACAGAATGCAGAAAGTACTGGACAGCCATTTCGTCCTATATTTGGGACTCATCAGCAGTGCACATCCACTACCGAGAATTGAAACCCTGACATATATATATATATATATATATATATATATATATATATATATATATATATATATATATATTTACCTCAGAGTTGGCTCAAATCTAGAGCACCAACAGAAGATCAAATTCAACTACTCATGAGTAGTAATGAATGGCGTAACGGGGTTTTACACATCAACAATGCACCCTTGCTAAATAGTATTGTAAAAGGTTTTGCTATAGAAATGTTTTGGAATTTCTATAGTTTTATGACGTACGGCAACCATTAATAATTAAGTATATCTCACGACTTCAATGTTAAGATAAAACAGTATTCAATTGCAACTGCAAATAAATACTTAACAAGAACAAAGAAGTAAAAGTCAACCAAAGATAACCATTTTAGTGAATACCTTGTTAGTAGCACAGCTCGGCTTAAAATCCGGTAAATCCTAAATCAAAACCCAAATCATCGATGCATAATAATTCACACTAATTTGACTGGATAGTTCCACTCAGTAGTCACTCAATAATCACTGCAGTCAGTAGCCTGACACTGTTGTTTATACCCCTGGTGAAAAACATATATTCATAAGACCAGAGTATCATGCTTGAACCTCGGTGTCGGTAGTTATTCATTTTCTTCCTACATGACGTATAGCAAAACTGTTTACAATGCATTGCTAAAGTAAAATCATTTTTCACTAATTTCTGTATATAATTTTAGTAATATCCGCCATGCCACTATATATGTAATCATTAGAGTGAATGTATTTGTTTAATAAGTCTTCTATCAGATATTTGTCGTCATTTTAGAAGTTGTTAATCATTTTTTATTTCACTCTCTGTGTTTTTGCTTATAATTTTTATCAACAAAAGAGCAAAAAGAAATTTTTGAAAGTCTATTTTAATTAAATCACGTTAGTTGTATCAGATAAGCTGCTTTTTTTGGGAGTCGTTCTGAGAAAGTCGTTTCTTTTCATACTATAGCAACTTATTCGGAGGTTGTCAGCTGAATCCTTTAAAGTTCGAATTAGAAGATTTTACTTCAAAAGCAGCTTTTCTATTAGTGCTAAAGTAATAGATAATTAGATTTCGAATTTGGATCTGCTTTAAGTTACTAGAGTCTCTAAATGCATCACCGAGCCGAGCTTATTCGGCTTTCTATCATTTTCATTTTTATCACTATTCCTTTTAAACCTCACGGATTGTCGCTGTCTATATTTTTATTTTTTATTTTTATTTTTTTTACTAAAGTTCTCTCAATACAAGGCCTAAGAGCCACTCAAGATAGATGGTTACTAAATAAAGTTTATTATAGGGACTTAATAGGCGAAAGTGAAGATTTCAAGGATAATGCTTAACGTGAAGAGGTTAAGACTGTAGTGTTCGACTTCTTGGAAATAAGCTTTCACAAGTGGAACATCCTTCTTACCAAAATAATATGTAAGGAATTAAAAGGATTTAATCCTGTAGCAAGGCAGATTTTGGTCATACAAATCTGTACTTGTGGCACTAAAGAATTTTCCATAGAAATAATGACAGGCTTGGAAATTTTACCTCCATGGCAAAGGAGTTGTAGGAATGGAGATATGTTGCATAATAATTTAAATGATTTATAATTTAAATATTTCATTTTGACAGTTATACTGTGATATTTTATATACAAAAAGAAGAATCCGCAATTTTATTGGTCTGGACCTGGCATCTCAGCTTCAGCCGCTTTCCAAGTGCCATAATGAAGCTTTCTGTGCCTTTTCTATAAATACTTCCATGGTAATTGTTCTGATACACTTTCCACTATAGTATCAAGAGTTTATGAATTTAAATGCAGTACTAGATTGGCAGCAAGGTCTCATCATTTTGCAGTTGAAATGGCAAGATGTAACTGTAAGTTCTATACTTACAGTGTCTTTTTATGGTAACAGTTTTTTTTTTCTATTGAAATTCTTGCTTGTGGAACTTTCTTCCAGCTTCTTGATTTCAAGTTGACTTTGATCTTCAAAAATGTAAATGCAGTGTCAATCGCTATCTTCTGTCTTCTTAATCCTTGTTCTTTTATTGTTCTTTCTCCTTAATAATAGGTTTTCTCATATTCCTTAACACTCAGTAACCACCTTGCGTCTGAGTGTCTTTATTGCCTTGATTGGAATGAAATTATTAAAAAAAAATTTAATGAATTTGTTTGCTACCATTACTTAATTCCTTTTTTTTTTTTTTCCAACTTTCAGATTTATTGGTTGTCATCACGTGATCGATTTGGCTAACCGTCTTCATCCTTAAAGAAGACAAAAATTAAACAATGAATAAAGTGAAAACGCCTCTGCTGTTCTGTACGCTTCTCTCCGTCCTTCACATAAACCATGCTGTTGACCTCACTTACTACCTGGAAGAAGGCAACAGCCCAGGAACCGTAGTAGGAGATATTGCTGCCGACACACACCTACCTGAACAGGTTCCCCTCCAAGACCGCAAGCTTATCAGGTACAGCCTTTTACAACAAAGCCTCGTCGAGGGCATGCAGCTCTTTCGTGTATCTAAGACGACAGGAAAGCTGTACACCGCCCAGATTGTCGATGCCGAGACGCTCTGCCGGCCAAATTCGGAGTGTTCTCAAATCCTAAAAGTTGCCGTCCGTCGTAATGAGGCATTTATGAAAATCCTCAAGATTAAGGTAGTCTTTCAGGACGTCAATGATCACCAGCCCGAGTTCCCCGTCAAAGAGGTAAAAATAAAGTTTTCTGAAGACGACAGCAAAGGCGTAAGAAGATCAATTCCTAATGCTATAGATAAAGACGTTGGACCCCTCAATTCGCAAATCACGTACGAGCTTAAAAAGAATCTCGATGATCCATTCATGCTGTCCGTTTCAAAAAGTTTGGACGGCACTTCCGACCTGAGCATAAATTTGGAAAAGAGGCTTGACCGAGAAGTGAGGGATTCGTACATGGTTCAAGTCATTGCCAAAGATGGCGGATCACCTCTCCAGCAGAGTGTTTTAGATGTTCACATTTCCGTGACCGACGTCAATGACAACCCACCAGTTTTCTCACAGAATGTCTATAACGTCTCCATAAAAAACGAGCATGACGTAGTCACGCCGGTGGCTATTTTATATGCAAGAGATTTAGATTCGGATGAAAACGGAAGAATTACTTATCAATTTAGTTCCAAAACCTCAGACGTGGCACAGTCGTATTTCAAAGTTAACAAAGTGACCGGTGAGGTCTTCCTACAGAAGAGAATACCTAACCAACAGAAATTGAAGTATAAACTGTACGTCAAAGCCACAGACGGGGGAAGTCCTCCTCTGAGTTCGATTGCGATGGTTCTGGTCAACGTGATCAACCAACAGAATAATGCACCAACAATAGACGTCAATTTTGTGTCCGGTTCGAATAGAAAGAAAGCTACCATTTCTGAGGACATCAAAGTGGGCAGTTTCATTGCGTATGTTGTCATTACTGACCACGATGCTGGACCAAACGGTGATGTCAGCTGTGATCTCTACCACGAAAAATTCCAACTGCAGAGCTTAGGGACCAAAGAATACAAAGTGGTTGTTAAAAACTCATTAGACAGAGAAACAGCTGATCACCATGATCTGACGATTCGTTGCCAGGACAAAGGTTCCCCGCCTTTACATAGTGATACGAGATTTTCCATCGAGATAATGGATGTGAATGACGTGCGACCGCAGTTATTTAAAGACACCTACAAATTTTGGGTTTACGAAAACGAAAATCCTAAGACGCGTGTTGGTTCCATTAATGCGACAGACCCCGATTTGGGGCCTGGGGGTAAATTGACCTATTCCCTTCTGACCAACAAACGAAATTTTTTGCCGTTCCAGATCTCAGACAATGGAATCATATCGACTGTCATGTCTCTGGACCACGAATTCCAAGACGTTTACAAATTCCAGGTTCTAGTTAACGACAATGGTATACCAGGTTTAAATAGCACCGTGAACGTTAGCGTTGAAGTCCGCGATGAAAACGACAACGCCCCCTATTTTACGTTCCCAAGCGTTAACCCTTTCACATTCGATGTAGAGTACTACCCGCACCATTCAAACAACATCACCGTCCTGAAGGCCTTCGACGGGGACAGCCGCGAGAATGCCTTCCTCAAGTATGAAATAGTCACAGGAAACGACAAACAGCTTTTCAACATCAACCATTACACAGGTTTATTATCGTTCACGCGTGAGATCTCCGTCCAAGACTCTGGTATGTATGAACTGGAATTTTCTGTCAAAGATAGCGGGACCCCGTCTTTATCAGCGACGACCGCCATGGTTCTGATGTTAACCGTCAGCAACAAAACAACAGAAGTCCTCAACACCGTTCATCCCCAACCTGCCGATAAAATCCACTTGTATCTCATGATAGTATTAGTTTTGGTGGCTGTTACACTATCTGTGCCCTTAACTGCCGGCGTCTCTATTTGTATAATTCGTTGTAAGCAGCGAAAGACAGCGGCACAAAGGGCGGCTCTAAGCGCTTCTTGTAAATGCGTCAATGAACACAGTCATTATGTGTGTCCTTCGATGCAAGCAACATACTGGTCGAGCACCCCAGCAACTCCAACTACAGATCAGGATATGACCAGAACCAGTTCGTCTTCAAGAGCCAGAAGAGGACTTTATCCCGAGGAGAATATAGGTTATCAACAAAAGGGTTCTGCATTCGGAATGAAAGGCCAATCAGCATCAGAGATAATCTATCAGGTAAGTGTAAGTATCGCTATTTTTTTTTTGTTTCTCTTTCTTTTTCATCTTTGCAGCTGGTGAAGTGCTGTACTTGAGATTGTAAGCGCTAACGTTCAAAAATCCTTGATTGTATGTAATTCAGTCTTTGAAATATATTTGTTCAAAGCTTATGGTAAATAACCGAAAATAGATGCTGTTTTATTCTCAGTTAAATACAAGTGGCTCTCCTAGAATCGGATAGGTTTCTTTCTTTTTATTTATTTATTTATTTACAAAATACGAAAATAAAAAGGATTGACTGAATCACAAGATTATCTTGTCAGGAAAATATTTTAGTAGAGATTTTAAATATTATGTTATATTACATTATATTATATTATGTTATATATTACAATATACTACATTATATTATATTAAATCATATTACATTATATTAGGCTACATTACATTATATTATGTTACATTATATTACATTACATTAATTAATTTACACTATTTTACATTATATTACATGATATTACATTATATTACATTACATAGTACTATATTATATTACAATACATTATATTAAATCATATTATATTGTATTGTATTTTATAATATTACATTATGTTATATTATATGACATTATATTATTTCATGCTATATCATATTACATTATACTAAGTTACATTATATATTACATTATCTTATTGCATTATATTACATGACATTATATTATATTACATTACATTACATTATATTACATTACATCATATATATAGTATTACATTATATATTACATTATATTATGTTAAATCATATTACTTTATATTATGTTACATTACTTTATAATATATTAGATTATATGGCATTATATTATATAATATTATAATGATATTACATTATATAATTATATTATATTACTTTATATTAGATTGTATTATATCACATTACAGCATTTTATTACATATATTTTTACTACATTGTATTACATTATATTTTATTACATTGTATTATATTACATTATATTATATTATATTACACAATAATACATTATATTATATTATGTTACACAATATTACATTATATTATAACATATATTATATCATATTACATATTATTATATTTTATTACAATACATTATATTATGTTATATTACATTACATTATATCTTAGCATAGTACATGATATTATATTACATTATATTATGTTATTTTATTTGATGCGACCTTATTGGCAAAATAAGTGAAATTGGTTTATCAAGTTCAAATTCCAGCTAAATCTGTTTCATTCACTTCCACAAAATACTTGTAGGAAATGAATGAATCCATTCTTACCCACAGCTATGCAGGGCAGACTGGTTTCTCTTGACTTGGTTTTCAGCCAGTCTAGTATAAATACAACCCTGAATTCATATCCAGTGGGCCTGGCCACTTCATCGTATCATAACCTATTTGCTATGTGAACAATATCAGCTAAACCTAATGCAGTTAGGGGAGTCTAAATGGAGTTAAAAGAGAATGTATTACACATTAATACATCTTCATTGTTTATTTGGATTAAAAAATAAGTTTGACTGGTTGGTTGATTTTAGACATCAATCCTTGTGTTATTTAATATTGAATTTAATCTGAGGCACATAGTGAGGATCAACTTGCTACTCAGTAGTAATGTCAACAACACTAGCCTCGCTAGCCATTACCTCATATCAAGTTAAGTTCGATGATTTTATGACGTCAACCTCTAGGTTATTTAATATTGAACTTTGCCTGAGGCACCTAGTGAGGATCAGACTCTCTACTCAGTAGTAATGTCAACAAAACTAGCCTCACTAACCATTACTTCATAACAAGTTAGGTTGGGTGAATTTATGACGTGTCAACTTTTATGTTATTTAATAACAAACTGAGGCACTTAGTGAGGATCAAACTGTACGCAGTAGTAATGTCAACAACACTAGCCTCGTTAAACATTCCTTCATAAATTAGTTTGGATGATTTTATGGCTTGCCAACCTTTAGGCTATTTAATATCGAACTTTGTCTGAGGCACCTAGTGAGAATCAAACTCTCTACTCAGTAGTAATATCAACAAGACTAGAATTGCTAATCATTACTTCATAACAAGTTAGGTTGATTGATTTTATGACATGTCAACTTTTAGGTTATTTAATATCAAATTTTGTCTGAGGCACCTAGTGCGGATCAAACTCAGTAGTAATGTTAACTAGGCTAGCCTCAGTAATCATTACCTTATATCATAAAGTTGGTTGATTTTATGACATGTCAACTTTTAGGTTAATTAATAGCAAATTTATGTATGGAACACCCAATGAAGGGCACACTCAATCCTCAATCTGTAATGGTCAATCAAGCTATCCTCGATAACCATAACCTCACACTATTGGATTATTTGATGTTGAATTTTCGTATGGGACACCCAGTGGGGATCAAATCCAGTACTCAATAGTAAGACTCAATCAAGCCAGCCTCGCTACTCTTTGGTTTTGAATACAGTTTTTTGTTGTCTTTTTTTTTTTTTTTGCATCAATTAAGTTTAGTCAGGTTTGGTTCTGCTCATCAAATTCTCAAGTTTGAGTCCTATTTCATCCCTAAAATTTGAAAAAGGTAAAAATATTACTTTAAGATAAATTTGCCTAAATAATCTGGTCTTTGCTTCAGGTTAATAACGTTGCATTAAAAAAAATCTGATCATTGCTTCATGCTTAAAACATGCTTAGTATTTGAACTAATCTGAGACTTGACAGGCTTATAATGTGAAGAGATTGTTACATGCCCTCGTCTTGTCGGTTTTCCTGTATGTATGTGAGTCAGGGACTCTGAAAGCAGGACTTCAAAGCGGGCTTCAAGTTGCAGAGATAATACACTTCAGACATCTGCTTGGTATTTTCTACACTGTCCGCATCACAAACAAAATGAGTATGCAGAAGAGTGAATCACGAGACTATAAAAACATGTTGACTGCCATCAAGAATAGGAAGCTGAAGTTACATGAACAGATTGCGAGGCCTCTCCAAGAACACCCTACAAGGAATGGTAAAAGGAGGAAGAAGAAGGGGACATCAAAGAAAGAGGTGGCAAAAAAGAAAAGTTGTTGAATGGACCGACAAAAGTTTTGCTCAGACTAAAGCCTTGACCAATCGTTACCTCCTTATAATACCCCTACAATCCTGGTGGGTTATGGGACAAGGAGAAAGAAAAGCAAAAAACAGTATCTGTCGAAAGCCATGCATCATAGAATTTCTGTTTCTGTAAAGGGCAAGTATGGCAAGTATTCAAAAGAGATCAGTGAACATTTATGGAAAGGCTGCACTTGATGTAAGCACAATAAGATGGCAATCATACAGAAATTGACTTCAGTGATAGGCTCCACAGTGGTAGGCCAGCTGCTACTGTGAATGAAAATAAGGACAAACAAACTGATGTTCTCATTACAACCAACTAAAGAATCACTATTGTGAAACTCTGTAAAGATATGATAGGTTGGAGGAAAAGCAAAAAAAAAGTGTAAAATGTGGATTTTGGAATAAGTAGGGTGTTAGGTATTTTCTCAGTGGGTGTGGACAAATTTGAGGAGTGGGTTAATTTTTTTTAATCATTTCACCCCATGCAAGGTAGTAAAGCCTCTAAGACACAAGGGGTTACTGAGTGTGAAAGAATAAGAAAAAAAGAGAAGCATTATTAAGGAGGGAGAACAATAGAAGAGTAATCAAGAAGACAGTAGATAATGATTGACATTGCATTTAAATTTTAGAAGATCAAAATTGGCTGGAAAGCATGAAATGGGAGAGAGTTCCACAAGTCATAAGTGCAAGAAAAGAAAGTGTTAGCATAGAACTTATGGTTATAGCCATCCAATTTAACAGTAAATTGATTGAGACCTTGTTGCTAATCTAGTATTGCGTCTAAATTCATAAAGTCTAGGTACCATAGCAGAGAGTTCATCTGAACAATTACCATGAAAGTATTTACAGAAAAGGTACAGGGAAACTAGATTATGGCAATAAGAAATTGACTGAAACCGAGATGCCAGGTCAGGATCAATAATATTACTGATTCTTCTCTGGATTTTGTCAAGACTCTCTAAATATATTTACAAAAATGGCACAGGGAAGCTACATTATGGTAATAAGAAAGTGACTGAAATTGAGATGCTAAATAAAGAATAATGTTACTGATTCTTCTTTGGATTTTATCAAGAATCTCTAACTATATAGCAGGATCACCAGCCCATAATTGACAGCAATATTCAAAGCATGGATGAATGGTAGATTTATAAATACGTAAGATAGATTTAAGCAAGATAAAGTGTCTAGCACAACACAGTGAACTAACGCTCTTAGAAACAGATCAAGCTATGGAGTTAATATGATCTTTCCACTTCATATTGTCTGACAATGTTAGCCTGAGAAGGGGCAACGAGTCACTCACCCGGAGGCTAGCATTAGCCATGCTGATGGAAGGCAGGAAAGGGTTTCTATTAAATTAAATTATTTGAATGAAGTAATTATTTAAAGAGAGTTAAAGCAATTTTCTTCTATAACATAAACTTACAAGACTGTTTGTAATATACTTCATTTGCTATTCCTTTCCTCATGTACCATTATATGTTGTTGTTGTTGTTTGTAGCCATGAGCTGATTTTGAAAATGTAGTCAAGCCATCCTCTTCTCTCAGCCATATCTTTTAAATTATTTTGAAAATGATGAGGAAAGAGTACATAACTAAAATACGATGTAGATTTGTGATGAATAAATTCTAATTTAAATGAAGTTTTACAAGTAACGTATTCAGAAAGATAAAAATTTAATTAGAAAAAAAGAAAAGAGTATTGAATGCAATACCAGTCCTCCTATATGGCAGTGAATGCTAAAGAATCTCCTCACAGACGAAAAAGAGACTTGTAGTAACAGAAATGCAGATCTACAGAAAGATGATGAGAATACCATAAACCGAACATGTGAGCAACACTGAAGTTTTAGAGGAAACAGAAATAAAAAAAGAAACTTATACTTAACATCAGGAAGAGAGAGTTGAAATTTCTAGGGCATATAATGAGAAAAGAGAGCTTGGAAAATCTGATGCTCAAAGGACAGATTGCGTGAAAGAGGGAAAAAAGAAAACAATGCATAACATACCTAGAGCTTGAATAATGTATGGCAGAAGAGTTTGAGAGAAATGGCAGGAAATACTGGACAGTCTCCTCACAGATGACGAAGAGACTTGAAGCAATAGAAATGCAGTTCTACAGAAGGATGATGAGGATACCATTGACGGAATATGTGAGAGACTTAAATGATACATATACATAACATCAGATAGAGGTAGTTGAAAATTTTATGGCACATAATGAGGAAAGAGGGTTTGGAAAATTTGATACTCACGAGACAGATTGAGGGCAAGAAAGAGAGAGGCAAACAATGCATGGCCTATCTAGTAAGCTTGTGTAAATGGTTTAGGATAACATTTATATCAAGATAACATTTATATTAAGAACTACAAAGGACAGAAGATTGTGGAGAGCCATGATTGCCAATGTTCTGAAGAGGCACGGTACGTAGAAGCAGATCAAATTAATTTTGCAATTCTAAATGATCATTTTCTTAGAACTGAAATTTCTTCTTTTCAGTTTCTACAAAAAATAGACAACAGCGGGTTTGGGAATTGAATAGGAGCAGAAGTTGAACACAATTATTACAGACACAAGTATAGCCATTACACTACACTTCAGCATCGACAGCAAGAGAGAGAAGGAGAATCATTGTGTAGATGTGAAAGAGAAAGAGAAACACTTATGTGCGAGAAAGAAGAAAGTGAATGTGTATAAGTGAGATTAGAATGTGAGTGTGTATGTGTTTGAGAGAAAGAAGAGAGTGAATGCGTACACTAGAAATTGAGATAGAATGACAAAAAATAGTGGGGGAGCAAGAATGTGTGAGAGAGAGAGAGAATGTGTGTGGGACTGCATATCCACATGTGAGTGGATAGATGTGTGCAGAAAGATAGAAAGAGTAAGAGAAGAAGAGAATAAAGGCATATGTGCAAGAGAGAGAACAACGAGAGACAGTGACAGTGAGAGAAGAGAAGAATGACGGCAGGGGAGAGAATGAGTATGAAAGAGAGAGAGAGAGAGAAAAGAAGAGAATGAAGGCATATATGCAGAAGAGAGAACAGTGAGTGCAGAAGAGAGATAGACAGACAGACAGACAGTGAGAAGAGAAGAAAAGAGAAAGAAGGTATATGTGCAGGAGAGAGAACACCAAATACATAATGGGAGATGAAAGTGAATATACCTGTGAGAAAAAAAGAGTGAGAAAGAGAAAGTGAGGATAAATACGTCAGAAATAAAGGGTGTCATTTTATATACACATGAAGTGGGGGGGGAGAAAAGATAGAATGAATGCATATGTGCAAAAGAAAAGAGAACAGAGTGAATTTGTGAGAGAAAGAGAAACAAAATAGTTGCATTTGTGAAAGAGAGATAGTAGAATGAAAGTGTGGGGGGGGAGATAAAAGAGAAAAGAATTAAAATGAGATAAACAGAGAAAAATGATAAAAAGTGATAAAAAGAGTTAGAAACAAATAAAAAGAGACAAAAAGAGAAAAAGCATTAAAAAAGATAAGGAGAGATATTAGAAAAAAGGGATAAAAGGTAAAATAAGAAAAAAGAGACAAAAAGTGATAAAAAGAGATAAAAAGAGATAAAAAGAGAGAAAAAGAGAAAAAGAGATAAAGAGAGAAAAAGAGATAAAAAGAGAAATAGAGATAAAAAGTGTAAAAAGAGATAAAAAGAGAAAAGTGATAAAAAGAAAAAAAACAGATAAAAAGAGCAAAACAGATAAAAAGAGACAAACAGATAAAAAGAGAATAAGAGATAAAAAGTAAAAAAAGAGACAAAAAGAGAAAAATAGATAAAAAGAGAAAAATAGAGAAAAAGAGAAAAATAGATAAAAAGAGAAAAAGAGATAAAAAGTGTAAAAAGATAAAAAGAGAAAAAGTGATAAAAAGAAAAAACAGATAAAAAGAGACAAACAGATAAAAAGAGAATAAGAGATAAAAAGTAAAAAAAGAGACAAAAAGAGAAAAATAGATAAAAAGAGAAAAATAGAGAAAAAGAGAAAAATAGATAAAAAGAGATAAAAAGTGTAAAAAGAGAAAAAGTGATAAAAAGAAAAAACAGATAAAAAGAGAAAAACAGATAAAAAGAGCAAAACAGATAAAAAGAGACAAACAGATAAAAAGAGAATAAGAGATAAAAAGTAAAAAAAGAGACAAAAAGAGAAAAATAGATAAAAAGAGAAAAATAGAGAAAAAGAGAAAAATAGATAAAAAGAGAAAAAGAGATAAAAAGTGTAAAAAGATAAAAAGAGAAAAAGGGATAAAAAGAAAAAACAGATAAAAAGAGAAAAACAGATAAAAAGAGAAAAACAGATAAAAAGAGACAAACGGATAAAAAGTGAATAAGAGATAAAAAGAGAAAAATAGATAAAAAGAGAAAAATAGATAAAAGAGAAAAAAAGATAAAAAGAATAAAAGCAGATAAAAAGAGAATAAGAGATAAAAAGTGAAAAGAGAGATAAAAAGAGAAAAATAGATAAAAAGAGAAAAAGAGAAAGAGAGAAAGAGATAAAAAGTGTAAAAAGAGATAAAAAGAGAAAAAGTGATAAACAGAAAAAACAGATAAAAAGAGACAAACAGATAAAAAGAGACAAACAGATAAAAAGAGAATAAGAGATAAAAGGTGAAAAAAGGGATAAAAAGAGATATAAAGAAAGAGAGATAAAAACTAAAAAGAGAAAAAAAGAGTAAGGAGATAAAAAAGAAAAAGAGATAAAACAAGAGAAAAAGAGATACAAAGGGAAAAAGAAAAAATAAGAGAAAAAGATATAAAAAGAGAAAAATGAGAAAAAGATATAAAAAGATAAAAAGAGATAAAAAGAGAAATATAGAAAACATTTTAAAAAGTGAAAAAAGAGATAAAAAGAATAGAAAAGAAGAAAAAAAACAAAAAGAGATAAAAAGAAAAAAGAGACAAATAAACACATACATGAGAAAAGAAGTTGGAAGTTTATACACATGTGCGAGCGAATAAAGAGAAAGCACGTGTGTGTATATGTATGCAAGACAGAAAATTTGTGATTACATTTGGAGAGGATGTGTCTGCCCGTGTGTTAGCACCTACATGAAACACTCCCTTTTCGCTGCCTTACCGCTCATGCAATACATTACTTTCCCATTGTCAACCATAACAGAGGCTAATAATGTGTGTGTGTAGGTGACAGTGCCAATTGGTGCAGTTGGCTGTGACAAACAAAATCAAATTATCTTAGAGTGTTCAAATCCAGTTGCTGTCATAGATGTCACATTCATTCATGAATGTTAGATATCCTTTTAGCAAGCCATCTTGGCCATAATCTTGTGGCTGGCACATCACAATAGACAAAGAAGAGAATGGGAAGGACTTCTGTTTCTCTGTTACAATAATCCGATTCTTATACAAACCTCAATTTCCTACTCCCCAAGAAAGAGCAGTTCCTCTTAAATTCTGTTCATTCGTTCATGTTTTCCCAATCAAAACAATCTTGACCTCTTCAGGTCTAGAGTTAGCTGTTATCTTTCCTGCATAGCCTTAGATTTTCACTTCTTGCCCTTTCTTACGCTCATACAATACCACACAGTGACCCTCTACCTCAAGTGGCTCTTTGGCCTTGTATTAAGTGAACATTAGTAAAAAAAAAAAAAAAAAGTTGTGAGTCATATTTCCTGCATAGACTCAAAAACTTCACTTCTTGCCTTTCCTTACACTCAGACAACACCACACAGTAACTGTACCTTGAGTGGCTATTGGGCCTTGTTTTCCCAATCCTAACAATCTTGACCTCTTCCTGTGTAGGGTTAGCTGTTATCTTTCCTGCATAGCCCCAAGAACTTCACTTCTTGCCTTTTCTTATGCTCATACAACACCACACACTAACCGCTAACTTGAGGGACTCTTGAGACTTGTATTGGATGAACACTAGAAAATAACAAAAAAAACAGACTGAGTTTACACTATTTACATTATTTGGACTATTGTTCTCATCTTCATTTATTACAACGTTTCAGCCGTTGTACGCTCCGGCCTTCTTCAGGTAGTTGGAATATTGAACTGAATCCTTTATTTCGCTCACTGGGGTAGACTGTTCTAGTTCCACGTGCCATGTTTAATGGATGTCAGTTATCAGTTATCTCCTGTTAATTCTCCTCTCCAAGTTCTCCACTGCCTTAACCGAGTACTGAACTCACACAGACTGAATTTATATTTAGAAATAAATGATTGTTTCTTATGAATTTGAACATATCCACATGCGAAAGAGAACAAAGGAATCAATAATAGTACACATTCGATTTTATCTGTGGGTTAGAGTTTGAATAAACAATCCAATATAGTGTTTGGGGTTGAGAAGAAGAAGATGCAAGCAATTACATATTTGTAGCAGATTCTTCTTCTATGCATCTTGTTCCTTCAAGAGATTGGGGATCATGGCTGTCCACAGTTCCCTGTCCTTTGTAGCTCTTAATAAATTTTGTCTTTTTGTTATCTTGCCGAAACCCTGTTCTGCCATCTTTTCTCATTACGTGTCCCAGAAATTTCAGAGATGTCATATAACAATTCAGCGCTCTTTTCTTTGTTTCTAACAAAATTGTTCCATTTCTCAGTACCTTGCTTAGCATTTGGAAAGCTTGTTTTGCTAGTCCAATGCGTGTTCAGATCTCAGTGTCACATTTTCTATCTTCCGTTATAGCACTTCCCAGATATTCAAACTTCTCCAATTTGTAATTCTCATCTTAAGCTTTTTACGTACATTTAACAACATATTTATGAGTCTATTATTCCTCCATGCATTGAATATTACTGCCACATCTGGCCTGGTGCTTCTGTTATGTATGTAGACATTTTTGACAAAATCCAAGGAAGAACCTGCAATGTTATCAGTCCTGACTTGACTTCTCAGCTTCAGACACTTTCCCAATGCCATAACGTAGCTTCCCTGTGCATTTTTTAATAATATTTTTATAGTAATTTTTCTGGTGAGGTTTCATTTCTGATACCTTGACTTTAGGCATAGTCAGGTATATTGGTAACTTGCACACTTGCCCAGGCTCCATCAATGCTGAGGGCACCATCATACTGCTATGTCATATGCTTAGGATCTTCTAAAATTGAAACTTATAAAAACATACTTTGAGTCATCTATGACTAAAGACACATTAAATTCTTTGCCTATTTTGTCAACAGAAAATGATCTTGTAAAGAAGCTAAGTCTAGAATGTCCCATAAAAAGATTCACAGATCTAAAGGCTAGAATAAAAGTTTTAGGTAGGATAATGAATGGTTTTCTTGTCGTGTATTAAGTTCTATATTGTAATAAACTCATAATTCTACATTTTCAGTTTTTCTTCTTGTGAAAATTTAAAAACATTCACTGTTCTGAAATTACCCTTTCCTCTAGAGAGAGTTCAATGGGGGCAACGAGAGCATAAATAGTCATTCACATACAAGCATGTTTCGCTGTATCACTACTCATCAGTGTGACTAGATGTCCCATTGCTTGAAACTTTACTGATTTAGCATCAGTCAGAGATCTTACCCCTAAGCTATCGACGCATGGCAGAGAAAGGGAAATTTTAACATATATACGAAATGTATACAAATGCCAGTAAACAAGAGAGCTCAATTCAAAATTGAAGAGCAATGCATTAATAGCAGCAGCTGCCACTGTTTTCAAATTACCCTTTTCTCCAGAGATTTCAATGGGTCTAATGAGAGCATAAATAGTCATCTGCATACAAGCCCATTTCGCTGTATCACAGCTCATCAGTGTGGCTAGATGGCCGATTGCTTCAAGCCAGGATCGAAACTCGATCTACATATATATATATTATCACTTAAATGTTATTTTTATTGGCTATTTATACTTGAGTAGATACTCTGTTTATTGATGTTTATTTATTTACATCTACCATCCTGAATATTTGAGAAATCTTATTAAGGAGAAATATGCGTTCTCAGCCAGGATTCAAACCTGTTTCCGCCATTGCAAGAGAAACTGTCATTAGATCTGACAAGCTCTAGACCGGCTCAGCCGCTAGTGCATCAGTGATCAAACAATGTTGAATAATGCCTTATAAATGCAAATCTTTCCCAGATTCTTGAAACATTCATATCTGCTCAGTTTTGTATCTTAATGTAAACAAAGCAATTTCTAAAGTAATGGATTTTTTATTTATTAATTCAACAGAATGTATAACTTAAATGTTATTTTTTGTGTAAACCCATATTTGAGTAGACTTTCTGTTTATTTATTAAACAATATATTTATTTATTTATTTACATCTACTAGCTTCAATATTTAAGAAATTTTATTAAAGAAAAAAATATGCACCCTCCAGCAGGATTTGAACCTGTGTTCTTTGCAGGAGAAACCATTGTTAGATCTGGGAAAGATTAGCATTTATAAGGCATCATGATATATATATATATATATATATATATATATATATATATATATATGTATATATAAATAAAAAGGAAAGAACAGTAAGATATAAATAATAGTGCTCTTCAGGGGCTTTAGCTTCCATTTCTGAAACATGGTCATCACTGTGTAGCGGTAAAACCATATTTTAAATCTATTAATTTATAATATATATATATATATATATATATATATAATGGACTCTCCCATTTATTATTTCGACATATGAGGATCTGACAGCTTAATTGTTTCAGTTATGAAATTTTGTGTGATAATCTTAAGTGGCACTTAAGAACCGCTAGTGATTTATAAAGGAGGCCACATATGGAGTAAAAGTGAGGATTGTGGGATGAGATCACTGTTAGATTGGCTGACCTTTTAGATCATGCTCTCGCTTCTTGAAGACAATTCAGACAAGCAGATTGAAAACTGCTGAGTCCACTAAAACGCGTTGATCTCCATTCTACCAGCTCCAAAAGTTCTGCATTTTGAAGATTCACATAAACATTGATGATTGCGCACTTTTTTCAAAACTAACTTAATAGCTCTCTTAGGGCCTATATATATATATATATATATATATATATATATATATATATATATGTATATATGTATATATATATATATCTATATATATTGACAATATATCTTCATTCAAACATGTTTCATTTGTAATTTACACCTGAGGAGGAGTTCAAAGGTACTTGGGTAGGAAAAAACTATGAATTTCATCTTACATCAAGAAACTGATTAGAGTAGTGGAAAGGATCATTATAAAAATAAATAGACATCATATGTCTATATTATTCAATGAAATATGGGTGTGTCTATGTATGTGGGGGTTCTAGTGACTGCAGATAGAAAGGTCAAAGGAACGTGAATTAAAAAAACAATGAAACAGAATATTTTATATGCACTGACTAAAATAAATTTTAGATAAGGAGTGTCCTTTTTCTTTTACCTCTTGACCCTCCTACATCTATCCCCCACCTGCAAACACACCGCCTACTCCCATTCTTTAACCTCTCGGCTAGACTGAACTCAACCCAACTCAATTCTTTGTCGATTCTCACTGTTTGCAGGCTTTCCCTAGCCAGCGATGCATTCAAACATTTCCAGCAAAAGACCATTCTTATTGGGTGAGAATGACTGTTCAAATGCTAATTTTGCTGACCATACCATGTGTTGGTGGAGGTGGGTTGCAGGAGGGATCAGTGGAGCAAAGTAATGGTGGTGTGCAGGCACGTGTGTGTGTGTGTGTGTGTGTGTGTGTGTGTGTGTGTGTGTGTGTGTGTGTGTGTGTGGTGATGGTGGTGGTGGGAGTAACTGGAATTGGTGAGAAATGGCAAAAGTTGTGATAGGTGTATCAGCGAGGCAGGCTGATGTAAATAGGAGAAAATAGCCTCACAGACAAGAGCATGGCACCATAAAGAATGGTAAAATGAATGGCCGGGAAAAACCTGATAAGAGCAAATGTTAAAAGGATGACTGATCGGAATTGGTCAAGGCTTTTCTTCGGGTGAAGGAACTTAATGAAGAAACTTGCTTTCCTCTCTGGGTGTATGCAGGAGGGGAGTGAGAATATACAGGAAATCCATAGCAATTTAACAATACAGATAAGTAGAATTGTCTCAGAATAAAAATATTTATCATCACACTTGTGTGATGTATGTGTCTGTGATATATATATATATATATATATATATATATGTGCATGTGTGTATGTGTATGAGTCTGCAATATATATGTTATATATATGTCTGTGTCTCTGATATATGCTTGTGCGTGAGTCTGTGTAATATATATGTGTGTGATATATATATATATATATATATATATATATATATATATATGTGTGTGTGTATGCATATGTGAAATATATATGCATGATATATATGTGGTTGTATGTGTTATATATATATATATATATATATATATATATATATATATATATATATATATATATATATATGTATAATATTTGTGATGTATATGTGTGTGTGTATAATATAGGGTGTCCACTTGCACCAAGCTTAATGTATGTTGGTTTAGACTGTGACGCTTTCACCTACTTATCATTGTGACATGTGTATTTTGTTCTCCGCATTGCTATTATCAAAATTTTTACTTCAGCCCCCACCCCAACCAGATCTGCTAGATTTAAATTTTAATTTGTATCATTAAACTGTCCATATATATATATATATATTATATTAATTGATTTAAAATATGGTTTTATCGCTACACAGTGATAACCATGTTTCGAAAATGGAAGCCAAAGCCTTTGAATTCAATTTTGTTACCAAATTTTAAATCAATTAATATAAAATATTAATGCTCTGTAAATTTACATTGAGCACTATTGTGTAAAAATAAAAATATCTATAAGAACACGGGATTTTATATCTTACTGTTCTTTCTTTTTATTTATATATATATATATATATATATATATATATATATATATATATATATATATATATATATATATCTACAACCCAGTGTGTCTGAAGATTTCAATTTTTTAAATAATTTTTATTGTTCAAAATATATATATATGTACAGTGTAACCCGGATATAAGAGAGTTGTCGGGACCGGAGAATAAGTATCTTATATCCGGGGTTTCTCTTATATCCAGGTTTGGTCTATTTTGTTTTATTAACAAAGGCTCTAATTTGAGACCTGAGAAAATCTCTCTTATATCCGGGTCTCTTATATCCGGGTTACACTGTATATATATTATTTGAAATTTGAGTATGAGTTTTTATTTTTGGTGACTGACGAATGACTCTTAATGCCTCAGTATTGGCCAAAAATCAAGAAAAAAATGAAAATAAGAAAAAGTGAGGTAGACCGCCCTGCCACTTTCAGCCCAAATATCACCAATAGAAAGTGAATGATTTTAGCCACTCCACTACACCTCCTCCATCCACTTGTTTATCCATCCACACCCTTGTTCACCCATCTCAATTAAGTGTTTGGCTGAGGAAAGTCAAGATCCATTTGAGGGCAGCCATATTTGTTCTCCAAACCTAACACTGAAAATAAGTTTGAGTATAGAGTCCATAAGAATGTGAAAGATACAGACTAAAGCATGAAATGAAAGTTGTCCTGAATGGCCACTCGTCTACATCCTTTCATACTAATGCAGGTGTTCCCTAGAATTCCATCCTTGGTCCTACACTGTTTTTAATCTTTATTAACACCCTTCCTGATGACAACAGCTCTCAACTTGGCATCCACACTGATGAAACTACCATTTACTCCTGCCTTGATAGTAAGGATTATCAGTCTGACAAATTCAAAATGGCAGCTGATGTACAAAACGACCTCAAAACTGTTGTTTACTGGGGCAAAAGATGACTTGTCAATTTTAATACCTCCAAAACTAAACTTCTTTCCATTAATCATCTGAGAGACCATTCTCTACTTTCCATCAGAAATGTCTGAAAAGAAAGTGTCTCATTGTGCCTTCTCTGGCTAACGTTCTCAGCTGACATGAGGTGGAAAGACAACAGTGCATCCATTGCTAGATCAGCTGCTAAGAAAGTTGGCTCACTATGTCAGTTAAGATAATTTTTCTCTCCGCATATCTATAAGTCTACTATTCATCCATGCTTAGAATATTGCTGCATATATGGTCCAGTGCCCTGCTATTTTTCCTGGAGCTCCTTGATAAGATCCAAAGAAGAATCAGCAATATTATTGGTCCTGATCTGGTGGCTCAGCTTCAGCCACTTGCCCACCACCATGAGGTTGCCTCTCTGTGCCCTTATTTTATAAATACTTCCACGGTAATTGTTCAGCTGAACTCTTCACTATAGTACCTAGACTGTATGAATTTAAGCACAATACTAGACTGAAGGTTCGGGGTTAATGTCATTTATTAAATTTGTTTGCGAAGATGTATTCTCACCATTTCTATCATTAACTTCAATATCTGTTTTTTGTATGAATGATTCATGTAATGTAAATTGAACTGCATCACATACTTGATATATATATATATATATATATATATATATATATATATATATCAAAGTGTAGGAGAATGAATAGTAGGATTACAGTGTTCAAAACATTAATTTAAAAACAGTGCTCAATACAGAAAGTAGAGCCATAAATATTTATTTATCTTATGCAGTGTATCCACATATCCACTAAAAAATTGTACATTTTTGTTTCAATGTCAAAAAAAGGGAAAACCTTTTTTAGACATCTCATCAGATGGGAAATTATGGTGTTACTAAAAAATTTTCTATTCAGAAATACAGTTATCAAAGCAAATATCCCCTACTTCCATTCTTTGGAAATTTTCATAAAATGTCTTCTAGAATTTACATGTAGAGATGGAAGGAAATCTAATGGATTAAATAGTCGTGGGTGGGAAGAGAAAATGAAAAAAGGGGAAGGGAAAAGAAAGAAAGAGGCCATGGTAAGAGGATGAGGTGATAAGCGCTAAGAGGAGATAAAATCTGGCCATAGAATTTCATTATGATGTAGAATTTGAACTTCAACAGTCTCCTAGTTTGGTTAGGTAGGAGTTTCAAGTAAGAAATATATAAACACTAGAATTCTATATAAATCACATTATCAAAAACATCTCATTATTAGAGAGGCCCTGCATATCAAACATTTCTCTCCTACTATCAACCTCACATTTATTTAACAGTGGAAATGGAGTGTTAAAAGTTTGTTTAAAAACAGAAAGCTGCTCACATGAATTCCAGCTGCATGCAACACGTGAAGGCTTGGAATGAACGCTACTATTCAAAATAGCACAAAATAAATTACAACGTAACCGTCAAAGGAACAAGGAAAAAATAACAACAACAGAGACAAAACACCCTTAAAAATAACTATAGAGGTGGCCAAAAGTGCTTGGGACAAAAAAATTATGGAAAAATTTTACACTCAATTACTCCTACAAAACAGAAAAACTTAATAAAAACTAATTAAATCTTCCTTGTTGACTGTATTTAACGAAAGATGTTTGAAAGAAAGGTTGCTGCCTAAATAAACACACGCACACACACACACACACACATATATAGGACTAGCAGCATGGCCCGGCACTGCCCGTGCTTGATTAAAAAATTGTACGACTCATACAGCAATCGCTATCACTTGACTTAAAATATTTTTGCCCTTCCTTGCCTTTAAAGGATTGCCCTTTGCCGTGCTGATGTTGCTACATGCCTTACTTCTTGCCTATCTCACACTGCAAATTTTTTTCTAAGCTCTATACTAAACATTAAATCTGTTACGAAAAAAGAACTAAACAAAATGAACACAAAACGATCAGCTTTAAAAAAGTACTCTTAACTGGAAAAACCGAATGAAAAAAGAATATTAACAACAAACACTTTTTCACACCCAAACCAGTTCTGCGGACTCAGAATCAACATTGAGTTTAAGCAAGCGAATGAACCAGTTGGAGTAAAGTGCCATGCAGATTTCAATTTTTCCCACTTGTGACGAATGCAGTTAGCAATTTTTTTTGCATGCTAGCATGCTAGTTAACATTCATGTCAGTCAGCTGTTGACTCTCACGCTGGCCAATAGAATCTTCCTGCCTATTCATGGCAGCCAGTTATAGGCTCTCACTCTGGCCAGTAGAAAATGACCGCAAACTACATGAAAACTGTCATAGAAGCATGAAAAAATCAATTATTTCCACTATCGATGGGAGTTGAGAAATGCAAAGTGGTCTTGGCCTTACCACTAACTTGGAGCATGTGCGTGTAAATTTTGGTGCAAATCTGTCAAAAATTGCAGCCCTGCATTCGTTACACACACACACACACACACACACTCACACACACACACACACACACACACACACATCTTGCCTTTTATAGATAGAGTTTAATTCAAACCTGATATGTTATTTCTTTAGTGGATACTCATATATGAGATGTTCCATTTGTATTTTAAACAATATTTATTTCGTACACCAGCCTAATGTACTCTCTGGCTGGATTCAAGTGTACATCTCCCCTTGCAGGAGAAACTACCATCTGATCTAGTGAGCTTTAACCGCCAGGCTATGAAGAGCTACACAATCAAGCTTCTATTTACTGTTAAAGAACACTCACTTCAGATTTCTCAAAATGCATATCAACTCAGTTTCACATCTGAAATGTAAACAAAGCAATTTTTAAAGAATTAATGGATTTTATTTTTTAATCTGACCTTTATTTATTTCTTCAAACATTATGAAGGCAAATACACAGATACACAGAAAACAAATAAGTACCTCTATTTTCAAACAACAGCCTCAGGTCAATGATCAACGTTGAGTTTAAGCAAGCGAATGAACCAATTGGAGTAAAGTGCCATGCAGATTTAAATTTTTAAACCAATTTTTTTTAAGCTGGTGTTAAATTATGTTAGTCTAATTAGCACTTCTTGCTTGTAGAACTCTCTTTCAGTTTCTTGCTTTCCAGCCAACTTTGATCTTCAAAAATTTAAATGCAGTGTCAACCGTAATCATCTGCTTTCTTAATTCATATTCTCTAACACTCAGTAACACCTTGTGTCTTAGTGTTATTATTGCCTTGCTTGTCATGAAATGATTAAATGAAAAAAAAATTGATTACCTATTTTTTCCTTTAATTATTAACTAAATCTTTCATGGAGTTAATTCTTTTCACTTTTGAATTTTGCTTAGCAAATAAAACTGAAGAAATATATCGCAAAAAAAAATTATTTCTAAAAAGTGTCTTACCAACGCATACATTCTGGAAACCTCCGATCTGAACAGTTTTAGCACATTTTTATCAAAATTATGACCAATGCCTCAACTTTTATGTTAATATTACAATGTTTCAGCCATTCTGGTCTTCTTCAGGAGTCTGTCAATCTGTGAAACCCCTAGGGATTCTCGAATGGAAACATTTATCTAATATGCAGAGATTAGATTGTTCTGTTTATGTCTGGAGATATCTTGTCTTGTTCTTTTTAGCACTGTTCAGTTATTGCTCACCCAATTTCCACTGAGTCTGAGTTTGAACTACCTGGCCCAGGGATTGAAATCAGAATTGCTAGGCCACCAAATTCATGAACCAATGCTTTAATTCACTAGGCTATTGTCATGTGATAGTATAGACTCAGATTTTTCACTGAATTTGAGTTTGTTTTGTCAAGGCTTGAAAGAGTGGATTGGGCCACTCTATTATTTATTTATCAGACATTTTCCCCAGTTCATTTGTTGAACTCAGGCCTTTCCTCAAGGACTGCAGATATGGGAAGTAATGGGTCTTAACCTTCCATACAGTTCCATGACTGAATATGCTTTGTTTTACACTAGTTGCCCTATCAAGGCTACAGAGCCTAGTCTACTATTTATCTAGAGCCAGAGGAGAAATTAATTATTTATATTACATTACATTTTTGCTGTTGTTATCAAAACTTTTCAGCTGCTGTGACCTCTTGCTTTGATCAGGTGCTTGTCATTCCAGGTAACCTTTATTTAATATTGAACCCTTTATTTAATCTATTTACCACATATTTAGACTATTTACATTTGGATGATTGTCTTCATCTGTGTTTCAACCGTTGTGCCCTCTGGCCTTCATCAGGTGTATATCTATCTGGGCAATCAGTAGGGAATTTTGAACTAAACCCTTTATTTTATCTATGGGGGTAGCCTATTCTCATTTGACTGCCCATGTCTAGGGATATCTCATCTAATTGTTATTTTTAGTACTACTCAGTTATTCCTTACCTGTCTCTATTGAGTCCAAGTACACATTTCCCTGCCCCTAGGATTGAAATCAGAATTACCATGCCATTCCTCCAAATTCAAGAACCAATGATTTAATCCACTAGTCTATTGTCATATGGTAGTATAGACTCAGGTTTTCCACTGTGTTTGAGTTTGTACTACCTGCCCCAGGGATTGAAATCAGAATTACTATGCCACCAAATTCATGAACCAATGCTGTAATCCACTATGCTATTGTCATGCGGTTACTGTGGTCAACAGACATCTGATAAAGCATAGAGGTCACATTGGCCGAAATGTTGTGATAATAAAAACTAAGATATGGACTTAAATAATAGGAATAATGATAATTTTAGCTTTGTGAATTTTTACATCCTTTTCAGTAGAATTTATTTCACTTTCTAGGTATGTAAAAGATTCAATAGATTTTATTGATTCACCTGAGACAGTAGGGGAAATAAAAACATAAACGTCAATTATAACTAAGCCCCAGAGGGAAATGGTAAAGATATAGGGATGCTAAATTTTAAATTTTCTAGTGTCCAGCATGTCCATACACACAGCTCAGCTGATCACATTTGGTTTCCCAATGCTGTTTGTCTTCATCACTGTTGTTTGTAATTACCATATTTTCTGGCTTGGAAGATGCACCCTAATATTGGGAAGAAAGACACACACTTATAAGTCAGAAAATATGGTATCCCTTATTGTGACAACAGTAAAGTAACTCATTGTGCGTTCAGGGTCTAATATTATTGAGTAAAATGACCTTGAACAATTATATGAAGTCAATTTTTAAGTCTGTTGCTAGGAAAGTTGGTTGACTGTGTCAAGCTAGACAATTTTTCTCTCCAGAATCTATCTTGCATATTTATAAGTCTACCATTTGTCCATGCATTCAATATTGTTGCCACATCTGGTCTGCTGATTCTCTATCTCTTTAGATTGATTGATTTATTTTTTTATGGTTTATCAAACCCAATGCAGGTTATTTAAAGCCAGAAAATATTTTTAGATTCTAAGAATTTTTTTTTTTTCTGATAATAATGATTTGGTGATATCTTACTAATTAACCCATAACTGGGGGAAAAAGAGGTGGATTCATACCTTTCCCAAATGTATTTTGAAAGTGAATATAACAAACCCAACAAAAATTGGAACTTGGCTTCCTGATTAACAATTCTGAGCTGTTATCCATTACCCCACCTGCACATGCAAGCTTACATCAACTGGTAATCCCAGACAGTCAGCCATTGAGGGTTTGATGTTGGTTAACTTCGGTGATTGTACGAGAACTGGTATTTCAATGTGATGTGGCCATAAGCTATGTATCTAGTGATTCTTAACAAAATCCAAAGAAGAATCTGCAATGTTATCAGTCCTAATCTGGAAACTCAGCTTCAGTCTGTTAAATAATAGTTTAACAGACTATTATCTTTAAGGGGAATTGTTTCTTAGCTGCAAATTCTGCAGGCAGATCTTTGGGGTCAGATACAAGCCATATTTGTATTTTGTATATTTACTGAACTCATTTTCTATCCGTATGCAGAAACTTCCAAAACTAAGCAAAGTATTAAGAGACATAAAAATTTTATTAAAAACATAGAAAAGAGTACTGAACTGTTATGTAATATCAGTCCTCCTGTATGGCATTGAATGCTGGAGAATCTCCTCAAAGATGAAGAGGAGTCTTTAGGTAATAATGATGTGTTGAAATTCCTGGAATACATAATAAGGAAAGAAGGCTTAGAAAAATTGAGACTCACAGGACATTGAGGGTAAGTAGGGAAGAGAGGAACAGCAAGTAACCTTCCCTAACAAGCTTGTCTAAATGGAAATCAAAACAGGGAGGGGAAGAGATAGTAAAAAGAGAAGCATTGCTAATAACTATAAAGGATAGAATGTTGTGGAGAGCCATGATCTTCCATGTCCCTTCATGACATGACACATAGAAGAAGAAAAAAAAAAGGCACACAGAAGACAATAAGGGCAGATGGAAATTTATCTATTGACATGGCAGATGGTAACCTTCCTAACAAGCTTACATAGGATAGGAAGTTGTGGAGAACCATGATTTACCTACTTAACAAGCTTGTGTAAATGGAAAACAAGCCAGGGACTGGAAAGGATAGTTAGGGACAAACAATGGTTAGAGTCACATAGGATAGGAAGTTGTGGAGAGCCATGAACAACCTACTTAATGAACTTGTGTAAATGGATAGCAGACCAGGGACTGGAAGAGTTTGTTAGGAGACAAACATTGGTTAGAGTTACGTAGGATAGGAAGTTGTGGAGAACCATGATTTACCTACTTAACAAGCTTGTGTAAATGGAAAACAAGCCAGGGACTGGAAAGGATAGTTAAGATAGAAACAGTTGTTAGCGTTACATAGAATAGGAAGTTTTGGAGAGCCATGATCGTAGTTAACAAATTTATGTAAATGAATAGCAGACCAGGGACTGGAAAGGGTAGTTAGGGGATAAACAATGGTTAGAGTTATATAGGATAGGAACTTGTGGAGAGCCATGATCAAGCTACTTAAGAAGCTTGTGTAAATGGATGGCAGAACAGTGACTGGAAAGGATAGTTAGAAAACAAACATTGCATGGAGCTATAAAGAATATGATGTTGTGGAGAGTCCCAGTTACTGAGATAAAACATAAGTGCCATACTAAGTCTCTGAGGAGGCACTTGGATCATTCCTTCCTTTCAGCAACTGTGGTTAGTACATTTATATATTTGTAAAATCTTAAAACTAAATTGTCATGATTAACATTATTTTTTGTCAGATTCCATTTCTATTAAAGCTTATGACTGATGATTTCAACTTAGGCGGACACTGCCACAAGTTAGACAAATGAAGTTCACTTCCTTTTGCTACAAGGAAGTAAGGCAACTGAAATGTTATGGGATGTCTATTTCTTCTAGGTGTTCACTCGTCTTATTAGAATATCCATAGTTTAAAGCAGTAATACTACCATTATGTAATATCTGTTTCTGTGATTTTTACTCTGTCGTTCTTGAAACGATATGCTTGCACCAATTTTCAGGGCAAAATTATGAGTAAGCATTTGAATTTAATTCAATGATCTAATTAATATAATTAATGATTTAATGATAATTTAGTATAACTCTGTCGACTGCACAGTATAGTAGTGTCACCATCTATGAGGAAAAGAGCGCCATGATGCAATTCACTCCAACAGGGATTTGGAAAGGGCATGCTGTACAGCTTGGGATTTAATACAAGCATGAGTATTTGGGTATCAATCTGAGGACAGTGCAGAGAATTCAGAAAGAGTTGGATGAGTCTAATGGTGATTACGAAGGTAAGCCTGCTTGAAAAATTCACTCTGATCATTCTGATAAAAAAAGAACGATTGAATTTGTTCATGAGGGACTCAAACTCAATACGGAGGCCTACAAAAATGCCTTGAGGAGGTAGTGTTTCTCTGGGTTAAGAAGTTGGCTGCTGGAAGACCCTATGTCAGGTAACAGGACTCTGCAGTATTCCACACAAGCAAGAGAATCCAGTCATGACAATCAGACACACACCATGCCATACACAACCACATCACCCCTTAGATCTGTCCACATAACTCCCCAGACTCCAACCGCTTTGATTATTATGTGGGGTGAATTTGAGTGAGAGACCATCAAAACTCCTTGTAATATCAAAGATGAACTGAAGGCAAGGATTATGGCAGCATTCATCAAATTAAACAAGGAGAGCGTCCAGAAGAGATGCAAGAGATTCTGAAGTTGTATGGAGACTGTGGTTGAAGGCAATGGTGATTTTATTGAATAAATTTACTCTTTAGTATTTCAAGATATTTTTGTATAATTTGGGTAAATATACTTGTTAAAATGAGACATCAGTGTTATTTTCATTTTTGCATAATTTAGATAACAATTTATCCATCGCACCATCTGTGTGTGTGTGTGTATATATATATATATATATATATATATATATATATATATATATATATATATATAGTGGGAGAGAGAGAGAGAGAGAGATACATACATACATGCATACATACATACATACATATAATTCTGTTATTTCACCCCTAACTGGATTTATACCTTTCCTCAGGATATTTGTGTGAAAGTGAATTCAGCAGGCCTGGCTTGACAGTTTCATTTTCCATGCTGATAACCATTGTTGTATATTCAAATGGAATGATACTCAAACTGGAATGAGACATTGATTTATTACTGGGGGAAAAAATGAAATCATTTACCAAGAAAAGACACACAGGTCTCATATGCTTCAAGAAAAACTAGATGCTTATATAAAGATTGAAACAAAAAAAAAACAAATAAAAAAAACTTAGGAGAATTTACATTTATTTGACTGAATACAGGGCTGTATACAGAATATTCCATAAAATTTAAGATATTTTAAAAATAATGTGTATACATTTTGCTTGTTAGTATTCATTTTTTTTAAATATTTGAAGTTATAACACTAAATAGCATTTTCTAACAGCCTAAAACACACATGCATATATATATTCTATATGCAGAATCCATTATCTGTGTTGGCAGTCTGTCTCACTCATATATATATATAACCAGAGAAAATCTCTCTTATATTTGGGTTTCTCATATCTGGGTCTCTTATATCCGGGTTACACTGTATATATATATATATATATATATATATATATATATATATGTATGTACCACAGCATTATTTAAATACAGAAACAAGAAATAATAAATTATAAAAAAAGATTCTGAGGAGACTAAATTTATTAACTTTCATCTCAAGATAGGGTTTTGTGATAAAAAAATAAAATAATAATAGTGAAAATGCTTCATCTAAAAAGCAACAAAATTAAGATGCAGTAAAACAATTCACACTATTGTTTGGACTGTTGTCCTCATCTTTATTGTCATATTCAAATTTTGGCCATTGTACTTTCAGCCTTCTTCAGGTGATTTATGTTGTAGTGAATTCTCATTGCAGTAAATAAGCTTGTGAAGTAATGGCATTTTTCTGCTTCCTGGAAATTATCCTAAATGCTAAAATAAAGAAATCAATTTTTACAAAATGTTGCCAGAATTGTCCATTTAAATCTTTACAGCATTTCTTGGGAAATACATTCTGAAAATCCACCAATTAATTTTATGCTTCTAAGTTAACTTTTATCACACTCACTGAATGTGACTTTGATCCCTGAACAATAGTCTGTTTGAAGTTCATAGTAGTGTTGTCATATCCTTCTATGGCAACAGAAAAGACCTTAACTGAAATTAACAATAAGGATAATGCAATTGAGAGGCCTTGAAAAAAATGCAGTGGAAAGGGCAGTAATATCTAACCTGTTTTTTAGATTGTACAATTGTGGAATCATCCATAGATTATGACTATATCTCAAGTAACTCTCAACAGCATGTTCCTACTACCAGTTTCTTAATTTTGGGAGATTATAGGACCTTTTTACCTCTGACTTATTAATAGTAGAAGCAAATGAGACAAAGAAAATGAACATTATGGAAATATTTTAAGATATTGGAACTTTGGATATATATTATATTTTGGCCGTTGATGGTGGGAGGGCATTTATCTATTGTGGGTGGTGTTTGTTGTTGTTGGCACCCGTTCACATCAGGATCATCATCATCATCCTCTCTCCCTATTCCTTTTCTCTCCCTTGGTTGCGGTGACAGAGATGGCTGGAGTTTGACAAGGCCATTCCCGTGAATTTGATTTTGGTGGATATCTCTGCACGATGGAGAAGCCCACACACTTGGCCAGAAATGAGCCCCTTGCGGCTCGAAGTGGATTGAGACAGGTGAGATCTGGCAAACTGGATTGTCAGATGCTTGAAATGGTGGGTAACTGAATGACAAAATGGGAAATTCTTGTGACACTTTTCATCTGACAAAAGGACTCCTTTTAGGGTGGAAAAATAGGTTAGAAGTTTAACATTTTTATTATCGATGGAATCATATATATGCAGGGGAAACGAATGAAATACAAACATTGGTTATATTTTATACATTGAGAGAAATGTTGAAATCCAGAGATGTGTGACTTTAAATTTCTGACATCCAATATACCTAGATATACAAACTAGCTGGCCTCAGTCATTTTCTTACTGCTTTTGTTTTTATTTCTCTTGCTGTTTTCAAATATCCCACCTTGTAATCACAATAGTTTTGTTAAGAAAGGTAATATGCTGTATGAAACTGGATGTAAAATTACTGTGGAAAGCTCGGAAGTTAATGCACTTTCTATACATTTTTGCCTTAATAAATTATTTTATCTTTTGAGACTGCATATTTCATTTATTTATATTGTAATGCGGGCAAGACTTCATTGAAATATTTTCAATATGGGGCATTAAAAAATTTCAAATAATTTTAAATATAAATCGATATTCAAAAGCAATATGCTGTATGACCCGTGAAGTAAATTTACTGTGGAAAGCTTGGAAGTTAGTACACTTTCTATACATTTTTGCCTTAAATTATTTTATCTTTTATCTGGTAAAACTTCATGGAAATATTTTCAGTTTTATTAAAGCCTTTTAATTAAAGACATTGATGGACATTTTATTTTTAGTTTTATTTCTTTTGAGGTCATGTTATAGTTTGAAAGGCTTGTTTTTAATCTGTTCCCACGAGCCCAATTTATTCAACCTTCCCTGTTAGATTTGTAATTTTTTTCAACCACTCCCTCATATTTATTAAAATCGTCCTTTTCAGTACATACTCTGTTTTTTTTTTTCTTTCTCGCTATTTATTATAACCCCTACCCTTTAATTAGCACTGGACAGTGTCCATTTTAGTTCTATTTGTATTCGGATGTTCTTTTATTTTTCTTTATTTTATATTTTTCATAATTTTGTTTTTCATTTCATACATATAATATATTAATAAAAAAGAAAAAGGCAAAACTCAATAGCATCCGCTATGAACATGGCCACAATGTACTGACCCTGTTTTGAAAATAAAACATTCCTATAACACTACATAAAAAAATCCATACATTCAGTTAAAAGTAAAAATAAAATCATCCTTGATGATGGCTAAAAGTATAGCTGAAAGTGCTTGGACACACAGAACATTCGGACAATTTCTACATAATTTATGTCTGGAAAAGAAGAAAATTATTACAACGTTTCAGCCGTTGTATGCTCCAGCCTTCTTCAGGTGGTTGGAATGTTGAACTGAACCCTTTATTTCGCTCACTGGAGTAGACTGTTCTAGTTCCACGTGCCATGTTTTAATGGATGTCAGTTATCAGTTATCTCCTGTTAACTCCCCTCTCCAAGTTCTCCACTGCCTTAACCAGGTATTGAACTCACACTCTTTGGGTCCTGTCACTGGATCTAACCAACACCTTTATCCACTGTGCCATGTGTCCTTGAGGACAGTGAATATGGCAACAAAGATGAGGACAATAGTCTGAATAATGTAAATAGTGTACATAATACCTCATCTCAGAAATATAGACAGAAACTGAAGAAAAATTAAATAAAAAAATTAACAGGAAAATGTGGGAGACACATTTGTGGTGTTGAAACATGATTGTAATCATGTAGCAATTTTTTACATTTTTTTTTAACATCCTAAAATAAATAATAAATATTTAGCTCTACTCTGCATTGAGCCCTCTCTTAAATTAAATGTTACGTACAGTGAAATTATACTCCATTTGTTCTCATTTTACCTGGATTAGTAAAGATACCGTGCCTAAACAAACTCAGTGTAAGTTATAAAAGGAAGTGTTAATTAAAGAATGCGTATAAAAATTGAATCATAAGTTATATACCAGCAAAGGTATAGAGCTTATAAATAAATATTTAAACATCTATCAACATAATGAACAAACCAGAAAAAATATGAGACAAATGAATCTAACGAGATATATGAGTGCATTTAATGGCCTCGATATAATGTTACCTGAAATGATGAATAATTAAAGATACAGCTCTCCTGACATGTAAATATTAACATTGCCAGAGCATAAGATGCTGATTTCACCAGACAGTTTGAATATATTTATGGAGGCCCTCGAAAATACAAGGACCATAGTATTTACTACTTTTGCTACTCGGTTAAGTCACAACTGTAGATTTTATCGTGCAAACAAATATTTTATATATAAAAAAAATGATATATATAAATAATGTGTGTAGTATATATGTATATATATGTAGTATATCTATCTATGTGTGTGTGTATATATATATATATATATATATATAATGTGTGTAGTATATATGTATATATATGTAGTATATCTATGTATGTGTGTGTGTATATATATATATATATATATAATGTGTGTAGTATATATGTATATATATGTAGTATATCTATCTATGTGTGTGTATATATATATATATATATATATATATATATAATGTGTGTAGTATATATGTATATATATGTAGTATATCTATCTATGTGTGTGTATATATATATATATATATATATATATAATGTGTGTAGTATATATGTATATATATGTAGTATATCTATCTATGTGTGTATATATATATATATATATATATATATATATATATATATAGATCTTCCAGTGTGTGGCAACATTGGAAAGTGCCTGAAAAACCACACCACAGGTTGACCCAATCCTTATGAGTGAAATTGGTAGACAAAACTATTGAGGGCCGTCAATAGCTGTGCTAGCACAGTCATAAGTCCTTGTGGTATCCAAGGGTTTGAGCATGCTGGCCTTGTTCAAATTGTTGATCATGCTAGATAACACGCTCTCTCCCAGAAACTGTAACTAAGCTCTGCTTGGCATAGTTGCAGTTTAAGCCACAGGTGGGCTCTGCGGGTGTTGAGCAAACACAAATGTGCCTGAACGAGCGTCTGCAATAGGGATTGGCTAGCCACCCTAGTAGACTGGTATTCATGAATATGAGTGACTAGCTATTATATATATATATATATATATATATATATATATATATATATATATGCATGTGTGTGTGCATGTATGTAGTATATATGTATATATATGTAGTATATCTATCTATCTGTGCATATATATATATATGTAAAACTACGAAGAGTAAAATTGCAGTGTTCAAAACATTAATTTAAAACAGGGCTCAATACAAAGTAGAGCAATATATTTATTATGCAGTGTTACATTAGAACATGCACATACCCACTACAAAACTGTACATCTTGTTTCGACGTTAAAATATTTATATTTATAAAGTTTCATCAGGTGAGAAATCATGATGCTAGCATGCTATGCATGTTCTAATGTAATACTGCATAACATATATATATATATATATATATATATATATATATATATATATATATAAGGAAGAGGTTATAGTAGTTCCAACGATAGAAAAGTGTGTATATTAAAAAGAAGAGAGAAACCACAGACGTTTTTGGTTGTAATATGGATTTAAAAAAAAAAAAAATTATGTTTTATTTTCCATAATTTTGCTACATGTGCTTCCAGTCTCGCAACATTCCTCAGGCAAAGATGATATTTCCACATATTATTAAAAGGAATTAATTTTTCTTATGTTTTTCAATGTTAAATATTCTTGATATTAGACATTCTCTTTTTGTGTGTTAGTGACCCAAATGTCTTTGTGGGTGCATGTGTGTGTATGTGTGTATCCTAATTCCTTATAATAAGAGAGTAGCGCTCCCAATTATGCTCCCTCCCCCCGGTTGTGTGGTTCAGAGGTAGTATGCACTGGCGCTGATAGGATATATACGAATATCTGTTGAGCATATCTATCTGTCTAATATATATATATATATATATATATATATATATATATATATATATATATATATATATGTATGTATGTGTGTGTGTGTGTGCATATGTGTGTGTGCATGTGATATAGCTTATAAAGTAGGTAAATATTTAAATATCTACTAACATAATAAACAAAAGAAGGAGAAAAATATAAGGCAAATGATTCTAACAAGATATTTGAGTAGATTTAATGGCCTCGATATAATGTTACCTGAAATGATGAATAATTAAAGATACAGCTCTCCTGACATGTAAATATTAACATTGCCAGATCATAAGATGCTGATTTCATCAAAGATCTAATGCGAAGCTGTCGAATGTATGGCCCGTGGCATTTACTACTAGATTAACACATTGACTGCCAGAGGTCAATTACGAAATCTAACTTCAAATACCAACTTTATAATAGCCAACTTCTATGTGCTGTATCCCTTCAGGACATTTGAGATCATGGCTCTCCACAGTTTCCGGTCTATTGTAGCTTTTAATAAATTTTGTCTTTTTGTTATCTCTCCTAAACCTTGCTCTGCTATCTATTTACTCAAGCTTGCTAGGTAGATTATGCATTGTTTTCCTCTCCCTCTTGCCTTCAATATATCCTGTGAGTATCAAATTTTCCAAGCCCTCTTTCCCCTTTATGTGCCATAGAAAATTCAACTCTCTCTTTCTGATTTTAAGTATGTGTCCCATTTATTTCCATTTTCTCTAAAACTTATTCATTGCTCACATGTTTGGTCCATGGTATTCTCAGCATCCTTCTGTTGCTTAAGTCTCTTTTTCATCTGTGAGGAAATTGTCCAGCATTCACTGACATATAGGAGGACAGATATCACATAACAGTTCAGTACTCTTTTCTTTGTTTCTAACAAAATTCTTCTGCTTCTTAATACTTTGCTTAGCTTTTGGAAGACATCTTTCGCTATTCCAATATGTCTTCAGATTTCAGTGTCACACTTTCTGTCCTCTGTTAAAACACTTCCCAGATATTTAAATTGTATTTGTTTGGTTAAAAACAATTATGAGTTGATTTATAGCTTTAACTGAAGTCATAACATTGTTTTCATGCTAAAAGTATCACTGCAAATAAACTCGTTGTTGGTGGCCGCAGATGAAAACATAACAGAAAATTTCCATGCACAAGATAAATTATAGTCTGCATGAGATAACATCTAATCGACATGAGTTGGCAGTCAATGTGTTAATCTGGTGATGAAAGATGCAAACATAAACACACAAATAATGATTGTTTCTTTATTAGCTGAAAAAAATGTGAAACACTTTACCTACTGAAGAATATATATTAGGTGCTGTCTCCAGAGTTTTGGAAAATTAAGGTGTTAAAAGATTTCCTTGAAGAGAAAGAAAGAAACAAAAAAAAACAACCTCCCCAAAAAAACAGATGTTTATGGCCAGGTCTGGATTAAGTTAGTGCCTTTAAATTAAAAAAAACTACACATAAATATTAAATTCTGAATTATTTACTTGTGTTGTGATAGAGATTATAAAACAGATAAATATTTAAACATCTATCAACCTAATAAACAAATTCAGAAATATCTGCGGCAAATGTTTCTAATAAGATACTTGAATAGATTTAATGGTCTGAAATGATGAATAATTAAAGTTGGAGATATTCTGAGAAAAAAAATAGCATTAGTTTTGCCAGATCATGAGATATTGATCAAACGGCTTCAAAGCTGTTGAATGTGGTCTTTACAATATTAGGATGCATAAAAAAATTATAGAATTTTTTTTTATTATATAAGAAATAAGGATCACAATCAAATATATTGATATAGGTATACATCATAGTTTCCCATCCCTATTTCTCAACGTAATCACCACCTATTCCAATGGCAGTGTTCCACTACTGGATGGTGTCACGTGGCCAGCTAACTGTACATGATGTCTTTTGGTATACAGTCATCAATCCTTTGATGTTCATGACCCAGCAATTGAAGGCATTGAAAAAAGGAGTCCAGGAGTCTGCTTGCTCCAGCAGGACAGTGTTGGTAACATTGTCTCTCCCTGTAATGCCGAGGGATATGTTGTAGGTAGTGGAGATGGAAGGTTTTCAGGTGGTTTTCATTGTGATAGATATTACGAAATGAATAAATAATTGAACTGCTATCAACATAATAAACAAAACCAGAAAAAACCTTCAGTCACGGGATCATCTCCCCAATATTGTCAAGAAGTCAATTCTTTGATATATTGAGAATCAAACCCAAGACTCATGGTCAGAATGCTAATGTTTCAACCAATAGGCCATGCAACCCACAGCAAAACGATAGAGTTTATAAAACAGATATATATTTTGAACTTCTATCAACATAATAAAGAAAACCAGAAAAATATATGGCAAATGAGTTTAACAAGATATTTGAATAAATTTGATGGCCTTGATAGAATGTTACCTGAAATAATGAATAAGTAAAGGAGATCTCCCCGAGATGTAAACATTTGACAGATTTTAAGATGCTGATTTCACTAAACAGCTGGAAAATACAGGGCATGTAACATTTGTTACTTTTGCTACAAGGTTAATCTTGCGTTTGTTTTGGCATTCACAATATATATTGAAAATCTGGAAGAAAAGTGATTTTCAGGGGCCAGACATTAATGGGAGCATTACTGACAGAATAGGGCTATTATATATAAACTAGAAATAACTTGAAAATTTTACGGTTTTCCTATTTGAATTTTCTCATGTATCTTAATTCTTAAGTTAATGATTGAATCAGTTCATGACAAGTTCTACGACAGCAAAATATCTGTAGAAATTCCCCTATCACATCGTTAAATATTTGAGCATAACAACTTTAACAAAATATTGCAACAACAATCATAAATAAATGTGAATGCTAGTCTTTAATTTAAGAAGTAAGGGGATACAAATGAAAAGATTTGAAATGGCAACTTTTCCATTTCACTGAAACAGGCATTAAACACTTCTATCTGCTTTCATGTTCTCACTGAAACCATGTAGCATCTCTGATATCTTTTCCATCTTTCTACATGAGCAAAACGGAATAATCCATTATTTATGAGTTTTTTTTTCTTTTTTTAAATTAATTTACCCCAAGCAAGGTGACAATGCAACTAAGATGCAAGGAGTTACTGTGAGTGAAAGAGAATGAAAAGATTTTAAAAAGAACTGGAAACGCAATCCTAAACAGGGAATAAGGGATAAAACCCTACTCTTGTTCAAAAGACAGAGGAAGATCTTCCTTATGAGTGATGGATTATTTCCCCCCATACACCACCTTCCCTACAGATGAAACATTGCAAGACTCTTGCAACACTATCACTATATCTGTGGAAAGTGTTCAGATGAACTACTTGCCTTTGTTACACCAGCTCGAAACTTCACGGCACAGACCTGCTATGATATGCACATTTTACTGAACAACCCTTATTCCTTTCGTATTCCATTGGTGAAAGGTAAGTTCCACAAGAGTGGCTTCTTCCAACAAACTGCTACTTCGTGGAACCTACTCCCAAGAAGATGCTTTCCTGATCACTACACTCTTAACCTGTTCAAGTCTCCTCCTTTTTTGTCTTTTCTCCCCCCCACGTCTGTTCCTATTATTCTTTTCCTTTCTTGTCTTTTCACCTACTCCTCATATGTTCTTATAATTCTCCTCCTTTCTTGTTTTTTCTCTTTCTTCTCATGTGTTCTTATTATTCCTCTCTTATTTTGTCCTCCTCCTCATCTGTTTTTATTATTCTCCTCCTTTCTTGTCTTTTCTCTTTCTTCTCGTGTGTTCTTATTATTCCTCTCTTATTTTGTCCTCCTCCTCATCTGTTTTTATTATTCTCCTCCTTTCTTGTCTTTTCTCTTTCTTCTCATGTGTTCTTATTATTCCTCTCTTATTTTGTCCTCCTCCTCATCTGTTTTTATTATTCTCCTCCTTTCTTGTCTTTTCTCTTTCTTCTCATGTGTTCTTATTATTCCTCTCTTATTTTGTCCTCCTCCTCATCTGTTTTTATTATTCTCCTCCTTTCTTATTTTTTCTCTTTCTTCTCATGTGTTCTTATTATTCCTCTCTTATTTTGTCCTCCTCCTCATCTGTTTTTATTATTCTCCTCCTTTCTTGTCTTTTCTCTTTCTTCTCATGTGTTCTTATTATTCCTCTCTTATTTTGTCCTCCTCCTCATCTGTTTTTATTATTCTCCTCCTTTCTTGTCTTTTCTCTTATTTCTCATGTGTTCTTATTATTCGTCTCTTATTTTGTCCTCCTCCTCATCTGTTTTTATTATTCTCCTCCTTTCTTATTTTCTCTCTTTCTTCTCATGTGTTCTTATTATTCCTCTCTTATTTTGTCCTCCTCCTCATCTGTTTTTATTATTCTCCTCCTTTCTTATTTTTTCTCTTTCTTCTCATGTGTTCTTATTATGCCTCTCTTATTTTGTCCTCCTCCTCATCTGTTTTTATTATTCTCCTCTTTTCTTATTTTTTCTCTTTCTTCTCATGTGTTCTTATTATTCCTCTCTTATTTTGTCCTCCTCCTAATCAGTTTTTATTATTCTCCTCCTTTCTTATTTTTTCTCTTTCTTCTCATGTGTTCTTATTATTCCTCTCTTATTTTGTCCTCCTCCTCATCTGTTTTTATTATTCTCCTCCTTTCTTATTTTTTCTCTTTCTTCTCATGTGTTCTTATTATTCCTCTCTTATTTTGTCATCCTCCTCATCTGTTTTTATTATTCTCCTCCTTTCTTATTTTTTCTCTTTCTTCTCATGTGTTCTTATTATTCCTCTCTTATTTTGTCCTCCTCCTCATCTGTTTTTATTATTCTCCTCCTTTCTTGTCTTTTCTCTTTCTTCTCATGTGTTCTTATTATTCCTCTCTTATTTTGTCCTCCTCCTCATCTGTTTTTATTATTCTCCTCCATTCTTATTTTTTCTCTTTCTTCTCATGTGTTCTTATTATTCCTCTCTTATTTTGTCCTCCTCCTCATCTGTTTTTATTATTCTCCTCCTTTCTTGTCTTTTCTCTTTCTTCTCATGTGTTCTTATTATTCCTCTCTTATTTTGTCCTCCACCTCATCTGTTTTTATTATTCTCCTCCTTTCTTATTTTTTCTCTTTCTTCTCATGTGTTCTTATTATGCCTCTCTTATTTTGTCCTCCTCCTCATCTGTTTTTATTATTCTCCTCTTTTCTTATTTTTTCTCTTTCTTCTCATGTGTTCTTATTATTCCTCTCTTATTTTGTCCTCCACCTCATCTGTTTTTATTATTCTCCTCCTTTCTTATTTTTTCTCTTTCTTCTCATGTGTTCTTATTATTCCTCTCTTATTTTGTCCTCCTCCTCATCTGTTTTTATTATTCTCCTCCTTTCTTATTTTTTCTCTTTCTTCTCATGTGCTCTTATTATTCCTCTCTTATTTTGTCCTCCTCCTCATCTGTTTTTATTATTCTCCTCGTTTCTTATTTTTTCTCTTTCTTCTCATGTGTTCTTATTATTCCTCTCTTATTTTGTCCTCCTCCTCATCTGTTTTTATTATTCTCCTCCTTTCTTATTTTTTCTCTTTCTTCTCATGTGTTCTTATTATTCCTCTCTTATTTTGTCCTCCTCCTCATCTGTTTTTATTATTCTCCTCCTTTCTTGTCTTTTCTCTTTCTTCTCATGTGTTCTTATTATTCCTCTCTTATTTTGTCCTCCTCCTCATCTGTTTTTATTATTCTCCTCCTTTCTTGTCTTTTCTCTTTCTTCTCATGTGTTCTTATTATTCCTCTCTTATTTTGTCCTCCTCCTCATCTGTTTTTATTATTCTCCTCCTTTCTTGTCTTTTCTCTTTCTTCTCATGTGTTCTTATTATTCCTCTCTTATTTTGTCCTCCTCCTCATCTGTTTTTATTATTCTCCTCCTTTCTTGTCTTTTCTCTTTCTTCTCATGTGTTCTTATTATTCCTCTCTTATTTTGTCCTCCTCCTCATCTGTTTTTATTATTCTCCTCGTTTCTTATTTTTTCTCTTTCTTCTCATGTGTTCTTATTATTCCTCTCTTATTTTGTCCTCCTCCTCATCTGTTTTTATTATTCTCCTCCTTTCTTATTTTTTCTCTTTCTTCTCATGTGTTCTTATTATTCCTCTCTTATTTTGTCCTCCTCCTCATCTGTTTTTATTATTCTCCTCCTTTCTTGTCTTTTCTCTTTCTTCTCATGTGTTCTTATTATTCCTCTCTTATTTTGTCCTCCTCCTCATCTGTTTTTATTATTCTCCTCCATTCTTATTTTTTCTCTTTCTTCTCATGTGTTCTTATTATTCCTCTCTTATTTTGTCCTCCTCCTCATCTGTTTTTATTATTCTCCTGCTTTCTTGTCTTTTCTCTTTCTTCTCATGTGTTCTTATTATTCCTCTCTTATTTTGTCCTCCTCCTCATCTGTTTTTATTATTCTCCTCCTTTCTTGTCTTTTCTCTTTCTTCTCATGTGTTCTTATTATTCCTCTCTTATTTTGTCCTCCTCCTCATCTGTTTTTATTATTCTCCTCCTTTCTTATTTTTTCTCTTTCTTCTCATGTGTTCTTATTATTCCTCTCTTATTTTGTCCTCCTCCTCATCTGTTTTTATTATTCTCCTCCTTTCTTATTTTTTCTCTTTCTTCTCATGTGTTCTTATTATTCCTCTCTTATTTTGTCCTCCTCCTCATCTGTTTTTATTATTCTCCTCCTTTCTTATTTTTTCTCTTTCTTCTCATGTGTTCTTATTATTCCTCTCTTATTTTGTCCTCCTCCTCATCTGTTTTTATTATTCTCCTCCTTTCTTATTTTTTCTCTTTCTTCTCATGTGTTCTTATTATTCCTCTCTTATTTTGTCCTCCTCCTCATCTGTTTTTATTATTCTCCTCCTTTCTTGTCTTTTCTCTTTCTTCTCATGTGTTCTTATTATTCCTCTCTTATTTTGTCCTGCTCCTCATCTGTTTATATTATTCTCCTCCTTTCTTATTTTTTCTCTTTCTTCTCATGTGTTCTTATTATTCCTCTCTTATTTTGTCCTCCTCCTCATCTTTTTTTATTATACTCCTCCTTTCTTGTCTTTTCTCTTTCTTCTCATGTGTTCTTATTATTCCTCTCTTATTTTGTCCTCCTCCTCATCTGTTTTTATTATTCTCCTCCTTTCTTATTTTTTCTCTTTCTTCTCATGTGTTCTTATTATTCCTCTCTTATTTTGTCCTCCTCCTCATCTGTTTTTATTATTCTCCTCCTTTCTTATTTTTTCTCTTTCTTCTCATGTGTTCTTATTATTCCTCTCTTATTTTGTCCTCCTCCTCATCTGTTTTTATTATTCTCCTCCTTTCTTATTTTTTCTCTTTCTTCTCATGTGTTCTTATTATTCCTCTCTTATTTTGTCCTCCTCCTCATCTGTTTTTATTATTCTCCTCCTTTCTTATTTTTTCTCTTTCTTCTCATGTGTTCTTATTATTCCTCTCTTATTTTGTCCTCCTCCTCATCTGTTTTTATTATTCTCCTCCTTTCTTATTTTTTCTCTTTCTCCTCATGTGTTCTTATTATTCCTCTCTTATTTTGTCCTCCTCCTCATCTGTTTTTATTATTCTCCTCCTTTCTTATTTTTCTCTTTCTTCTCATGTGTTCTTATTATTCCTCTCTTATTTTGTCCTCCTCCTCATCTGTTTTTATTATTCTCCTCTTTTCTTATTTTTTCTCTTTCTTCTCATGTGTTCTTATTATGCCTCTCTTATTTTGTCCTCCTCCTCATCTGTTTTTATTATTCTCCTCTTTTCTTATTTTTTCTCTTTCTTCTCATGTGTTCTTATTATTCCTCTCTTATTTTGTCCTCCTCCTCATCTGTTGTTATTATTCTCCTCCTTTCTTATTTTTTCTCTTTCTTCTCATGTGTTCTTATTATTCCGCTCTTATTTTGTCCTCCTCCTCATCTGTTTTTATTATTCTCGTCCTTTCTTATTTTTTCTCTTTCTTCTCATGTGTTCTTATTATTCCTCTCTTATTTTGTCCTCCTCCTCATCTGTTTTTATTATTCTCCTCCTTTCCTATTTTTTCTCTTTCTTCTCATGTGTTCTTATTATTCCTCTCTTATTTTGTCCTCCTCCTCATCTGTTTTTATTATTCTCCTCCTTTCTTGTCTTTTCTCTTTCTTCTCATGTGTTCTTATTATTCCTCTCTTATTTTTTCCTCCTCCTCATCTGTTTTTATTATTCTCCTCCTTTCTTGTTTTTTCTCTTTCTTCTCATGTGTTCTTATTATTCCTCTCTTATTTTGTCTTCCTCCTCATCTGTTTTTATTATTCTCCTCCTTTCTTGTCTTTTCTCTTTCTTCTCATGTGTTCTTATTATTCCTCTCTTATTTTGTCCTCCTCCTCATATGTTCTTATAATTCTCCTCCTTTCTTGTTTTTTCTCTTTCTTCTCATGTGTTCTTATTATTCCTCTCTTATTTTGTCCTCCTCCTCATCTGTTTTTATTATTCTCCTCCTTTCTTGTCTTTTCTCTTTCTTCGCGTGTGTTCTTATTATTCCTCTCTTATTTTGTCCTCCTCCTCATCTGTTTTTATTATTCTCCTCCTTTCTTGTCTTTTCTCTTTCTTCTCATGTGTTCTTATTATTCCTCTCTTATTTTGTCCTCCTCCTCATCTGTTTTTATTATTCTCCTCCTTTCTTGTCTTTTCTCTTTCTTCTCATGTGTTCTTATTATTCCTCTCTTATTTTGTCCTCCTCCTCATCTGTTTTTATTATTCTCCTCCTTTCTTATTTTTTCTCTTTCTTCTCATGTGTTCTTATTATTCCTCTCTTATTTTGTCCTCCTCCTCATCTGTTTTTATTATTCTCCTCCTTTCTTGTCTTTTCTCTTTCTTCTCATGTGTTCTTATTATTCCTCTCTTATTTTGTCCTCCTCCTCATCTGTTTTTATTATTCTCCTCCTTTCTTGTCTTTTCTCTTATTTCTCATGTGTTCTTATTATTCGTCTCTTATTTTGTCCTCCTCCTCATCTGTTTTTATTATTCTCCTCCTTTCTTATTTTCTCTCTTTCTTCTCATGTGTTCTTATTATTCCTCTCTTATTTTGTCCTCCTCCTCATCTGTTTTTATTATTCTCCTCCTTTCTTATTTTTTCTCTTTCTTCTCATGTGTTCTTATTATGCCTCTCTTATTTTGTCCTCCTCCTCATCTGTTTTTATTATTCTCCTCTTTTCTTATTTTTTCTCTTTCTTCTCATGTGTTCTTATTATTCCTCTCTTATTTTGTCCTCCTCCTAATCAGTTTTTATTATTCTCCTCCTTTCTTATTTTTTCTCTTTCTTCTCATGTGTTCTTATTATTCCTCTCTTATTTTGTCCTCCTCCTCATCTGTTTTTATTATTCTCCTCCTTTCTTATTTTTTCTCTTTCTTCTCATGTGTTCTTATTATTCCTCTCTTATTTTGTCATCCTCCTCATCTGTTTTTATTATTCTCCTCCTTTCTTATTTTTTCTCTTTCTTCTCATGTGTTCTTATTATTCCTCTCTTATTTTGTCCTCCTCCTCATCTGTTTTTATTATTCTCCTCCTTTCTTGTCTTTTCTCTTTCTTCTCATGTGTTCTTATTATTCCTCTCTTATTTTGTCCTCCTCCTCATCTGTTTTTATTATTCTCCTCCATTCTTATTTTTTCTCTTTCTTCTCATGTGTTCTTATTATTCCTCTCTTATTTTTTTCCTCCTCCTCATCTGTTTTTATTATTCTCCTCCTTTCTTGTTTTTTCTCTTTCTTCTCATGTGTTCTTATTATTCCTCTCTTATTTTGTCCTCCTCCTCATCTGTTTTTATTATTCTCCTCCTTTCTTGTCTTTTCTCTTTCTTCTCATGTGTTCTTATTATTCCTCTCTTATTTTGTCCTCCTCCTCATCTGTTTTTATTATTCTCCTCCTTTCTTGTCTTTTCTCTTTCTTCTCATGTGTTCTTATTATTCCTCTCTTATTTTGTCCTCCTCCTCATCTGTTTTTATTATTCTCCTCCTTTCTTATTTTTTCTCTTTCTTCTCATGTGTTCTTATTATTCCTCTCTTATTTTGTCCTCCTCCTCATCTGTTTTTATTATTCTCCTCCTTTCTTATTTTTTCTCTTTCTTCTCATGTGTTCTTATTATTCCTCTCTTATTTTGTCCTCCTCCTCATCTGTTTTTATTATTCTCCTCCTTTCTTATTTTTTCTCTTTCTTCTCATGTGTTCTTATTATTCCTCTCTTATTTTGTCCTCCTCCTCATCTGTTTTTATTATTCTCCTCCTTTCTTATTTTTTCTCTTTCTTCTCATGTGTTCTTATTATTCCTCTCTTATTTTGTCCTCCTCCTCATCTGTTTTTATTATTCTCCTCCTTTCTTATTTTTCTCTTTCTTCTCATGTGTTCTTATTATTCCTCTCTTATTTTGTCCTCCTCCTCATCTGTTTTTATTATTCTCCTCCTTTCCTATTTTTCTCTTTCTTCTCATGTGTTCTTATTATTCCTCTCTTATTTTGTCCTCCTCCTCATCTGTTTTTATTATTCTCCTCCTTTCTTGTCTTTTCTCTTTCTTCTCATGTGTTCTTATTATTCCTCTCTTATTTTTTCCTCCTCCTCATCTGTTTTTATTATTCTCCTCCTTTCTTGTTTTTTCTCTTTCTTCTCATGTGTTCTTATTATTCCTCTCTTATTTTGTCTTCCTCCTCATCTGTTTTATTATTCTCCTCCTTTCTTGTCTTTTCTCTTTCTTCTCATGTGTTCTTATTATTCCTCTCTTATTTTGTCCTCCTCCTCATCTGTTTTTATTATTCTCCTCCTTTCTTGTCTTTTCTCTTTCTTCTCATGTGTTCTTATTATTCCTCTCTTATTTTGTCCTCCTCCTCATCTGTTTTTATTATTCTCCTCCTTTCTTGTCTTTTCTCTTTCTTCTCATGTGTTCTTATTATTCCTCTCTTATTTTGTCCTCCTCCTCATCTGTTTTTATTATTCTCCTCCTTTCTTATTTTTTCTCTTTCTTCTCATGTGTTCTTATTATTCCTCTCTTATTTTGTCCTCCTCCTCATCTGTTTTTATTATTCTCCTCCTTTCTTATTTTTTCTCTTTCTTCTCATGTGTTCTTATTATGCCTCTCTTATTTTGTCCTCCTCCTCATCTGTTTTTATTATTCTCCTCTTTTCTTATTTTTTCTCTTTCTTCTCATGTGTTCTTATTATTCCTCTCTTATTTTGTCCTCCTCCTCATCTGTTTTTATTATTCTCCTCCTTTCTTATTTTTTCTCTTTCTTCTCATGTGTTCTTATTATTCCTCTCTTATTTTGTCCTCCTCCTCATCTGTTTTTATTATTCTCCTCCTTTCTTATTTTTTCTCTTTCTTCTCATGTGTTCTTATTATTCCTCTCTTATTTTGTCCTCCTCCTCATCTGTTTTTATTATTCTCCTCCTTTCTTATTTTTTCTCTTTCTTCTCATGTGTTCTTATTATTCCTCTCTTATTTTGTCCTCCTCCTCATCTGTTTTTATTATTCTCCTCCTTTCTTGTCTTTTCTCTTTCTTCTCATGTGTTCTTATTATTCCTCTCTTATTTTGTCCTCCTCCTCATCTGTTTTTATTATTCTCCTCCATTCTTATTTTTTCTCTTTCTTCTCATGTGTTCTTATTATTCCTCTCTTATTTTGTCCTCCTCCTCATCTGTTTTTATTATTCTCCTCCTTTCTTGTCTTTTCTCTTTCTTCTCATGTGTTCTTATTATTCCTCTCTTATTTTGTCCTCCTCCTCATCTGTTTTTATTATTCTCCTCCTTTCTTATTTTTTCTCTTTCTTCTCATGTGTTCTTATTATTCCTCTCTTATTTTGTCCTCCTCCTCATCTGTTTTTATTATTCTCCTCCTTTCTTATTTTTTCTCTTTCTTCTCATGTGTTCTTATTATTCCTCTCTTATTTTGTCCTCCTCCTCATCTGTTTTTATTATTCTCCTCCTTTCTTGTCTTTTCTCTTTCTTCTCATGTGTTCTTATTATTCCTCTCTTATTTTGTCCTCCTCCTCATCTGTTTTTATTATTCTCCTCCTTTCTTATTTTTTCTCTTTCTTCTCATGTGTTCTTATTATTCCTCTCTTATTTTGTCCTCCTCCTCATCTGTTTTTATTATTCTCCTCCTTTCTTGTCTTTTCTCTTTCTTCTCATGTGTTCTTATTATTCCTCTCTTATTTTGTCCTCCTCCTCATCTGTTTTTATTATTCTCCTCCTTTCTTATTTTTTCTCTTTCTTCTCATGTGTTCTTATTATTCCTCTCTTATTTTGTCCTCCTCCTCATCTGTTTTTATTATTCTCCTCCTTTCTTATTTTTTCTCTTTCTTCTCATGTGTTCTTATTATTCCTCTCTTATTTTGTCCTCCTCCTCATCTGTTTTTATTATTCTCCTCCTTTCTTGTCTTTTCTCTTTCTTCTCATGTGTTCTTATTATTCCTCTCTTATTTTGTCCTCCTCCTCATCTGTTTTTATTATTCTCCTCTATTCTTATTTTTTCTCTTTCTTCTCATGTGTTCTTATTATTCCTCTCTTATTTTGTCCTCCTCCTCATCTGTTTTTATTATTCTCCTCCTTTCTTGTCTTTTCTCTTTCTTCTCATGTGTTCTTATTATTCCTCTCTTATTTTGTCCTCCTCCTCATCTGTTTTTATTATTCTCCTCTATTCTTATTTTTTCTCTTTCTTCTCATGTGTTCTTATTATTCCTCTCTTATTTTGTCCTCCTCCTCATCTGTTTTTATTATTCTCCTCCTTTCTTGTCTTTTCTCTTTCTTCTCATGTGTTCTTATTATTCCTCTCTTATTTTGTCCTCCTCCTCATCTGTTTTTATTATTCTCCTCCTTTCTTATTTTTTCTCTTTCTTCTCATGTGTTCTTATTATTCCTCTCTTATTTTGTCCTCCTCCTCATCTGTTTTTATTATTCTCCTCCTTTCTTATTTTTTCTCTTTCTTCTCATGTGTTCTTATTATTCCTCTCTTATTTTGTCCTCCTCCTCATCTGTTTTTATTATTCTCCTCCTTTCTTGTCTTTTCTCTTTCTTCTCATGTGTTCTTATTATTCCTCTCTTATTTTGTCCTCCTCCTCATCTGTTTTTATTATTCTCCTCCTTTCTTGTCTTTTCTCTTTCTTCTCATGTGTTCTTATTATTCCTCTCTTATTTTGTCCTCCTCCTCATCTGTTTTTATTATTCTCCTCCTTTCTTGTCTTTTCTCTTTCTTCTCATGTGTTCTTATTATTCCTCTCTTATTTTGTCCTCCTCCTCATCTGTTTTTATTATTCTCCTCCTTTCTTATTTTTTCTCTTTCTTCTCATGTGTTCTTATTATTCCTCTCTTATTTTGTCCTCCTCCTCATCTGTTTTTATTATTCTCCTCCTTTCTTGTCTTTTCTCTTTCTTCTCATGTGTTCTTATTATTCCTCTCTTATTTTGTCCTCCTCCTCACCTGTTTTTATTATTCTCCTCCTTTCTTGTCTTTTCTCTTTCTTCTCATGTGTTCTTATTATTCCTCTCTTATTTTGTCCTCCTCCTCATCTGTTTTTATTATTCTCCTCCTTTCTTGTCTTTTCTCTTTCTTCTCATGTGTTCTTATTATTCCTCTCTTATTTTGTCCTCCTCCTCATCTGTTTTTATTATTCTCCTCCTTTCTTGTCTTTTCTCTTTCTTCTCATGTGTTCTTATTATTCCTCTCTTATTTTGTCCTCCTCCTCATCTGTTTTTATTATTCTCCTCCTTTCTTATTTTTTCTCTTTCTTCTCATGTGTTCTTATTATTCCTCTCTTATTTTGTCCTCCTCCTCATCTGTTTTTATTATTCTCCTCCTTTCTTGTCTTTTCTCTTTCTTCTCATGTGTTCTTATTATTCCTCTCTTATTTTGTCCTCCTCCTCACCTGTTTTTATTATTCTCCTCCTTTCTTGTCTTTTCTCTTTCTTCTCATGTGTTCTTATTATTCCTCTCTTATTTTGTCCTCCTCCTCATCTGTTTTTATTATTCTCCTCCTTTCTTGTCTTTTCTCTTTCTTCTCATGTGTTCTTATTATTCCTCTCTTATTTTGTCCTCCTCCTCATCTGTTTTTATTATTCTCCTCCTTTCTTGTTTTTTCTCTTTCTTCTCATGTGTTCTTATTATTCCTCTCTTATTTTGTCTTCCTCCTCATCTGTTTTTATTATTCTCCTCCTTTCTTGTCTTTTCTCTTTCTTCTCATGTGTTCTTATTATTCCTCTCTTATTTTGTCCTCCTCCTCATCTGTTTTTATTATTCTCCTCCTTTCTTGTCTTTTCTCTTTCTTCTCATGTGTTCTTATTATTCCTCTCTTATTTTGTCCTCCTCCTCATCTGTTTTTATTATTCTCCTCCTTTCTTGTCTTTTCTCTTTCTTCTCATGTGTTCTTATTATTCCTCTCTTATTTTGTCCTCCTCCTCATCTGTTTTTATTATTCTCCTCCTTTCTTATTTTTTCTCTTTCTTCTCATGTGTTCTTATTATTCCTCTCTTATTTTGTCCTCCTCCTCATCTGTTTTTATTATTCTCCTCCTTTCTTGTCTTTTCTCTTTCTTCTCATGTGTTCTTATTATTCCTCTCTTATTTTGTCCTCCTCCTCACCTGTTTTTATTATTCTCCTCCTTTCTTGTCTTTTCTCTTTCTTCTCATGTGTTCTTATTATTCCTCTCTTATTTTGTCCTCCTCCTCATCTGTTTTTATTATTCTTCTCCTTTCTTGTTTTTTCTCTTTCTTCTCATGTGTTCTTATTATTCCTCTCTTATTTTGTCTTCCTCCTCATCTGTTTTTATTATTCTCCTCCTTTCTTGTCTTTTCTCTTTCTTCTCATGTGTTCTTATTATTCCTCTCTTATTTTGTCCTCCTCCTCATCTGTTTTTATTATTCTCCTCCTTTCTTGTCTTTTCTCTTTCTTCTCATGTGTTCTTATTATTCCTCTCTTATTTTGTCCTCCTCCTCACCTGTTTTTATTATTCTCCTCCTTTCTTGTCTTTTCTCTTTCTTCTCATGTGTTCTTATTATTCCTCTCTTATTTTGTCCTCCTCCTCATCTGTTTTTATTATTCTCCTCCTTTCTTGTCTTTTCTCTTTCTTCTCATGTGTTCTCATTATTCCTCTCTTATTTTGTCCTCCTCCTCATCTGTTTTTATTATTCTCCTCCTTTCTTATTTTTTCTCTTTCTTCTCATGTGTTCTTATTATTCCTCTCTTATTTTGTCCTCCTCCTCATCTGTTTTTATTATTCTCCTCCTTTCTTATTTTTTCTCTTTCTTCTCATGTGTTATTATTCCTCTCTTATTTTGTCTTCCTCCTCATCTGTTTTTATTATTCTCCTCCTTTCTTATTTTTTCTCTTTCTTCTCATGTGTTCTTATTATTCCTCTCTTATTTTGTCCTCCTCCTCATCTGTTTTTATTATTCTCCTCCTTTCTTGTCTTTTCTCTTTCTTCTCATGTGTTCTTATTATTCCTCTCTTATTTTGTCCTCCTCCTCACCTGTTTTTATTATTCTCCTCCTTTCTTGTCTTTTCTCTTTCTTCTCATGTGTTCTTATTATTCCTCTCTTATTTTGTCCTCCTCCTCATCTGTTTTTATTATTCTCCTCCTTTCTTGTCTTTTCTCTTTCTTCTCATGTGTTCTTATTATTCCTCTCTTATTTTGTCCTCCTCCTCATCTGTTTTTATTATTCTCCTCCTTTCTTGTCTTTTCTCTTTCTTCTCATGTGTTCTTATTATTCCTCTCTTATTTTGTCCTCCTCCTCATCTGTTTTTATTATTCTCCTCCTTTCTTATTTTTTCTCTTTCTTCTCATGTGTTCTTATTATTCCTCTCTTATTTTGTCCTCCTCCTCATCTGTTTTTATTATTCTCCTCCTTTCTTATTTTTTCTCTTTCTTCTCATGTGTTATTATTCCTCTCTTATTTTGTCTTCCTCCTCATCTGTTTTTATTATTCTCCTCCTTTCTTGTCTTTTCTCTTTCTTCTCATGTGTTCTTATTATTCCTCTCTTATTTTGTCCTCCTCCTCATCTGTTTTTATTATTCTCCTCCTTTCTTATTTTTTCTCTTTCTTCTCATGTGTTCTTATTATTCCTCTCTTATTTTGTCCTCCTCCTCATCTGTTTTTATTATTCTCCTCCTTTCTTGTCTTTTCTCTTTCTTCTCATGTGTTCTTATTATTCCTCTCTTATTTTTTCCTCCTCCTCATCTGTTTTTATTATTCTCCTCCTTTCTTGTTTTTTCTCTTTCTTCTCATGTGTTCTTATTATTCCTCTCTTATTTTGTCTTCCTCCTCATCTGTTTTTATTATTCTCCTCCTTTCTTGTCTTTTCTCTTTCTTCTCATGTGTTCTTATTATTCCTCTCTTATTTTGTCCTCCTCCTCATCTGTTTTTATTATTCTCCTCCTTTCTTGTCTTTTCTCTTTCTTCTCATGTGTTCTTATTATTCCTCTCTTATTTTGTCCTCCTCCTCATCTGTTTTTATTATTCTCCTCCTTTCTTGTCTTTTCTCTTTCTTCTCATGTGTTCTTATTATTCCTCTCTTATTTTGTCCTCCTCCTCATCTGTTTTTATTATTCTCCTCCTTTCTTATTTTTTCTCTTTCTTCTCATGTGTTCTTATTATTCTTCTCTTATTTTTTCCTCCTCCTCATCTGTTTTTATTATTCTCCTCCTTTCTTGTTTTTTCTCTTTCTTCTCATGTGTTCTTATTATTCCTCTCTTATTTTGTCTTCCTCCTCATCTGTTTTTATTATTCTCCTCCTTTCTTGTCTTTTCTCTTTCTTCTCATGTGTTCTTATTATTCCTCTCTTATTTTGTCCTCCTCCTCATCTGTTTTTATTATTCTCCTCCTTTCTTGTCTTTTCTCTTTCTTCTCATGTGTTCTTATTATTCCTCTCTTATTTTGTCCTCCTCCTCATCTGTTTTTATTATTCTCCTCCTTTCTTGTCTTTTCTCTTTCTTCTCATGTGTTCTTATTATTCCTCTCTTATTTTGTCCTCCTCCTCATCTGTTTTTATTATTCTCCTCCTTTCTTATTTTTTCTCTTTCTTCTCATGTGTTCTTATTATTCCTCTCTTATTTTGTCCTCCTCCTCATCTGTTTTTATTATTCTCCTCCTTTCTTATTTTTTCTCTTTCTTCTCATGTGTTATTATTCCTCTCTTATTTTGTCTTCCTCCTCATCTGTTTTTATTATTCTCCTCCTTTCTTGTCTTTTCTTCTCCTTCTCCTTTTCCCTTTTCTTTTCCATTTTCTTTTTCTTTTTCTCTTTGTCTTCTCCTCTTTGTTCTTCCTCTTCACTTTAATTTCAACTTTTTATCTTCTTCTTCAACTCTCTGTCATCTTTTCTACGTCTACTTTTATTTTTCTCTTTCTCTTCTTCTTCTTCTTCTTCTTCTTCTTCTTCTTCTTCTTCTTCTTCTTCTTCTTCTTCTTCTTCTTCTCTTTGTGGAAAGTGTTCTGATGAACTTTTCCCTTCATTCCACCAGCTCAAACCTTCATGGCTCAGACCTGCTATGTCACACATATTTTACTGAACAACCCTTATCCTTTCATATTACATTGGTGAAATGTAAATTTCACAAGAGTGGCTTCTTCCCACAAACTGCTACTTTGTGGAACCGGTTCCCAAGAGGATGCTTTCCTGATCACTACAATCTTAACCTCTTTAAGTCTGGGGTTAACCATTATCTTCCCCAAATATCCCCATAAACTGTGATTCTCACTCATTAACCCTCTACCTTGAGTAGCTCTCGAGCTCTGTAAAAGGTGAATATTATTGTAAAAAAAAAAATACCTTCTGTTGGAATTCCAGCATTTTCTTTTTCATGTCAGTTATCAACACACCATCATCTGCATATGTAATGTTGATAAGATTGTAGTTGACAATAATGAATCCTGGTAGAAATTCTAATTCCCTCAGAATCCTCTCACTTTAAAGGTTGAATAAATCTGGTCAGAAGACACATCCTTGTCTTACACCCCTTTCTCATTTTTGTATATTTACAGAATTCTTTTTCTCTCCACAAGCAGTTTTCTCCCAGTATAAGTTCTGGGTTATTCTAATATCCTTCCCAAATATATCACGCTTACCTAACAGGTCCATTTATTTATTTCTCCCATAGCACTTTTGGATTTCAGTGTTGCACTTTCCATCTTCTGTTAAAACACTTCCTAGAAATTTAAATTGTTGTACTTGTTTAATTTTAGTATCTCTAATTTGTAATTTTCATGTTGGTAATGTTCCTTAGTCAATTGCATCATCCACCGCAAGAAAAGTTGGTTCCCTGTGCCAAGCCAGGAAATTTTTCTCCCCGGAATTGATCCTCCAAATCTATTAAACGACAATTCGCCCTTGCATGGAGTATTGCTGCTATATACAGTCTGGAGCCCCTGCTGTTTGCCTCAGGGTTCTTGAAAAGATCCAGAGACGGATATGCAATGTAATTGGCCCTGATCTGTCATCTCGTCTGCAGTCGCTCTCTCACAGACACGACGTTGCCTCGCTCTGTCTTTTTTACAAATATTTTCATGGTAATTGCTCCGATGAGCTGCTTTCGCTGGTTCCTAGGCCTCATGAATTTAAACGTCCTACGAGGCTGGCATCCCGTTCCCACCCCTTCAGCGTTGAAACTGTTAGATGTAGACGTCTCTTCTACTCCAATAGCTTCATGTCTCGCACATCTCGCCTGTGGAACTCCCTTCCTTATTCCTGTTTCTCTGACAAATACAATCTCCAACTATTTAACTGTAACGTCAATCGACATCTCCAGTTGCCTTGATCTATCCACTTCCCTTCTCCACATCTTTTCCCCTTTCATTCCCATCTGCTCTCACTCCAAATCTTCTGTAACCCCCTTGCCTTGATTGATCCACTATCTTTCTCCACATCCTCTCCTTTACCACTCCTATATGCTCTTCCTCCAAACCTACTGTAACCCCTTGCGTGCTAGTGGCTTCCAGCCTTGCTTGGGGTGATAAGCTTAAAAAAAAAAAAAAAATGTATTGTTATCTTATTACAACTGATGTTTAGTCCTTTCTTCTTGCTTTCTTTTATTAGCTTCTGTAGGAGTTTCTGTATTTCCCTTTCTATGTCTGCTATCAATATTACATATATAATGTTGTTAAGATTGTGACCGCCAATAATGAATCCTGGTAGGAATTATAATTTTCTTAGAATCAGCTCAAAGTAAAGGTTGAACAGGTCCAATGAGAAGACACATCCTTGTGTTACACCTTTTTCTATTTTTGCACATATTTTTAAAATTTTATTTCCTGATTTAACTTGTGTTTAAAATATTTTTAACTTAATCTTAACTTTGAAATAGTATTTGACTTTAACACTTTTAATCAAACCTTGTAAAATTCACTATCACTGAATGCATTTGTTTATTTTCCTTTTTTAAATACTTCATTCTTTTCCTCTTTGTCTTATTTAATCTATACTTTCATATTTTGCCTAACTTTTTCTTCCTTACTTTTATTTTTTTTCCTTATCAACCTTAACTTTTCATTTTCCTCTCAGTTTTTCCCTGATTTATTTTTATTTTTCTATTCTCCTAGTCTTACTTTTCTTCTTCTCTGCCTTTTCCTCACTCTTTTCCTTACCTTTTAGCTTTTCCTTTTCCTTCTTGATTTTTGTCTTCTTCCTTTTTGTCTTTCTTTTCTTTAGCTTTTCTTCTCTATTTCTTTAACATTTCTTCTCCTTTGCCTTTTTCTTCAGCTTCTCTCCCTTGATTTTGCTCCTCCTTCTCATCTTTTCTCATTATTCTCCTTTGTTCTCCTCTTTGTCTGTTTTTATTATTCTCCTCCTTTCTTGTCTTTTCTTCTCCTTCTCCTTTTCCCTTTTCTTTTCCATTTTCTTTTTCTTCTACTTTTTGTCTTCTCCTCTTTGTCATTGATCTTCACTTTAATTTCAATTTTTTCTCCTCTTTATCTTCTTCTTCAACTCTCTGTCATCTTTTCTACTTTTACTATTATTTTTTCTTTGTGTTCTCCTTATTTTCTTCTTCTTCCCTCTGTTGTCTTCTCTTTCTTCTTCTATTTGTTTTCTTTTTTCTCTTTATCTTCATCTTTTTCTACTTCTATTGTCTTCTTCTTCAGCTTTTTGTAATCTTTTTTCTTTGACGTCTTCTTCTTCTTCTTCTTCTTCTTTTTGTTGTCGTCCTTTCATTTTCTACTTTTCTCTTTGTTTTCTTCTTCTTTCTTACTTTTCCTCTTCTTTATCCTCCTCATCTATTTTCTATTCCAATGCTAACATTATTCAATCACCAATATTCCTAAAATGCAAACCACAACAGAACCAAGAACAAGTTAAGTGATTGGCCAGTAAACAAAAAACAAAAAAAATATCAAAAATGATTTGAGAAGAAAGGAAAAAAATGAAAAAAAAAAAGAAAGAAAAAGGTAAAAGAACTTAGTTCGATTCCCAGAATTCCCCAAATACATTTAGACATTTTAATAATGGAAAATACTTTATGGATTTGAATGTTTTGGGGGAGATTTTTTGAATAAACTTACTTAGTGTTTCCTTTTTTTCTTATTGTCCATCAATTATATCTATTTATCTACCTATTTTCTTCTATCCCTCTCCATTTATATATATATATATGATTATACATACATACATATACATACTTACATATATATATATATATAGATATATACAGATATAGATATATATAGATATATATATATATACATATACTGTGTATATATATATATATATATATATATATATATATATATATATATATATACATATACTGTGTATATATATATATATATATATATATATATATATATGTATGTATGTATATGTATGTATGTATAATCATATATATATATATATATATATATATATATAGATATATATATAGATATAGATATATATAAATATATATATATATACATATACTGTGTATATATATATATATATATACACATACACATATACTGTATATTTCCGCATATCACCCTTGAAAATTGGGGGGCTTCTTATACTGCTGTTCTAAAAAAGAAACCTTAAATTCTGAGTGATGTTTGTCGGTAGGCTAACCTCGGCCTCACTGCGATAACCAATAACATACATGAAAAGATTCACATTATCAAATAAACCGATAATAAAAGCCATAAAGCCATTTCTACCTCATATATTACTGGCATAACGTCATAATAAATTGCCTATTTGAAGAATATTTCCATATCGATGAAATCAACTTGTATCCATGCAAGCTCAGCTGAAAAAATGTAAACATCAAATTATGATTGCGTTCACAGCAATGGAATGTAGGATTATCATACTGTTACTAGTGGTATTTTGTGATTGTCGATGAAGTATAAGTAAATGATCATTAGTACACCAGGCTGTTTGCAACAGTTTAGATATAGGAAAAGAAGAGGAAGAAGAAATATCATTATTCACAAGAGATCATGTGATGAAACATAAACAAAAACATGAAGTAGAATTGGTTTCATTACATCATTTATTTTGAATTTCTAAGGTTACAGTAAGTAATAACATTTTCAATAACATTTTTATATAATAAATAAGCAGTCATCTTATATTACAGGTATAGGGTAAATTCACGATAATTTGTTATATTTTTACCTTGTTTTAGCTAAAGGTTGCCTTATACATGAAAATATATGGTATATATATATATATATATATATATATGAAGAAATATACTATATATATATATATATGTGTGTGTGTTTGTGTATATATATATATATATATATATATATATATATATATATATATATATATATATATAATAAAATATATTTTTACGGCATGCCAAATTTATGGGTTAAAATGCCCAATATCAGGGATAGACAGTATGTAAATATAAAAGTGTACATTAAAGTCAACACCCAGTGGTGACAGTTTGTGTACACAATCGTCAGGACATATGTGTTGTGTTTTTGCTAGAGTATTTATGTATATACAGGTCAGTGATGCATTATGGGTAATCTAATGTAATAGACTATGGATATTCAGATAGCTTAGGAATACTCCCTGAAATTGGGTTTCAACCTGTCAATGTATGGCTATTTTAAAGGTTGTGATGGATGGTGGACTCACAGAAGTCACATAATTTTATATGGAGGTAGATAGATAGATAGATTTGCCATATTATAAAGAAATAACTATGAAAACTTTTTATACTTTTACAATACTATTTTTATACTTTTATTATATAACTATAAAAATTTATTTTTGGTCATCTGGTCACAGTCCTAGATTTGCCATATTATAAAGAAATAACTATTAAATTTTTTATACGTTTACAATACTATTTTATACTTTTATTATATAACTATAAAAATTTCTTTTTGGTCAACTGGTCACAGTCCTTGATGGTCACACATTGTCTACTTCCTGCCTTTTCACACAGTCTGTTGATATCAGCAGTGTGTATGGCCATTAGATGTCTGATCTATTAGACAGGATAAGAGAACAAAATTTATTATTACAGTTACTTATAGTTAAATTTTTATTATATTCTGTGCTAATAGGAATATGGAATGGACAAACATGGTGAATAAATAGTAACAGGTTTATTGTAGAATTCAGTACAATAAGCAAGGAAGTAATAGTTATGTGTATGGTCGTCGTAAGTCAGTACAGTCATGTGCGTGCTGCTATCGGAAAGCCGCTAGTTCTCGCAGATCCCAGCTTGACTCTCCCGTCTGCTGTCCTCCTGGATACATATAGGTGGCTACCACCTATAGTGCCACCATTCATTGGTGGGGCAGGTTATTCCGTCACATCAATTTTCTTGTTCAGGGACATTTTTATAAATTATCTTACTACTGATAATACACATATGTTCTGTCAGAATTTTGGAGATGAATTATCATTGCTATGTGAACTGGAATTCTCTTCATGGGTGTTATACTCAAAATATTTTGTCCGTTTTTATTCTTCAGTCATTTTCAGGTGACTTTGTACTTGGTAACATTCTTGCATTGTGTACAGAACCCTTTATTCAAACCACAAGTTGGCTGATTTTGTTTAGTTTCATATCAACCTCTACAGTTTATTTAATGTTGAAATCTAAATACTTTCAACACAATTTTATGGCTTCAACTAAATATATTTTGAAAGCAATTGTATGCCTTCAACTACAGATAAACTATATTGTTGGTAATTCTACTATAAAAGGTACCACTGGTCATTTTGCTTTAAAATTATATTGCTGGTAATTTTATTATAAATATGTATGGTTGGCAATTTATATATATATATATATATATATATATATATATATAAGTGATAGAAATTTTTAGGAGGATTTGAATAATCATATTAAGGTAATTCATTGAGTCTAGAAGAATTCTCAACAGAATAAAGAAATCACTAGATGACCATTTCATCCTATTTTGGGACTCATCAACAGTGCTCATCCAGCCATCCAGTGCTTTCTGTATTCTGTTCAGGATTCTTCGAGACTTGATGTTCTTTTTTGCTCTTGCCATAAAAAAATTGCAGAAATAGATTGCAAGCATTTGGATTTATAATTTTTTTTTCTTGAGAATTGACAAAGAAAATGTTAAACTGTTTATTTATTATAGTGTAATTTTACAAGTATGATAATTTACCCATGCATGCATGGACTCTCCCAGCTATAAATAAGAGCAGGTACTGCCTTTTAGAGAGTGTAGTTTCCAGCAGTCAGCTCTGACAGTCAGAGTGAACATTCTTGCTCATTTGTATATGTTTTGTATTACTGTTTTCTGTCAATATATTTGTTTAACTCAATTCTTTTCTTTGTGTCTTTATTTCTGGCTGCAACAAGGCCACAACAAGAAGGATAGTGTTTAACTTTTTTGTCATTAATTGTTGAGAAGAACTTTATAAAACAATAAAAATTGCTGATAGAGTATACAGTCATAATGAAAAAAAAGTCATCCTTTGATGCAACACTTTTTGGCGGGTAGATCTGTTAAACTTTGCCACAACTTATTTCAATCCTTATAAAATTCTCTTAACAGGAAAATCTTTAGTTTTCTTGAATCCTGTAAGAACCACTTAAACCAGTTCATCACCCAGAAAGATACCAAGTTCTAGGAGTATAAAATCATAAAGCTGCCTCAAAGATGGTGAAATCTAGTGGAACAAAATGTAACAGATATGGTTGAATAAATCTATCTACAAATATCTTGGTTTTGTCTTTGAAATTCACTTATATAATGCTACAAAATGTTGTTTCAACACAATCTCTCTCTCTCTCTCTCTCTCTCTCTCTCTCTCTCTATATATATATATATATATATATATATATATATATATATATATATATGCACACATATAGATATATATATATATTTTTATTACTTAAATGTCATTCTTAGTGGATACTCATATTTGAATAGATACTTCATTTATTTATTAAACAGTATATTTATTCATTTTTGATTTTATATTCAAGAAATCTTATTAGACCAAAATATGCACTCTCTGGCAGGAGTTGAATCTGTTAAATTAAAAAAGCTATTATAGTGAATTTCTAAGCATAGCTTAAGTGTGGCACAAGACTGAAAAATGAGCTGCTATTATAGATACTAGAAAAATGTACACATTCGTTTATGAATTTTACAAATCTTTAAATTAATTTTTTATTTGCCCTCAGACTCTTTACTGAGGGCAGGGAGTTTGGTTTGTATTAAAGCACATCAATCTTCTGTGGGTTGGGGGACTTTGATTTATATTAGAGCATATCAATCATTTCCAGGTCATTTAAGATCAAGTTATTCTGTTTTGCTAAACAATAGATAGGTCGGCATGGGTCTGACTTTCATCAGAGTCAAAATGATAAAAGCAGGTATAGTTAACACTAGATCCCAAAAGGTAAATATTGGTCTGGTTTACAGGGGAATAAAAAAAGGTAGACATAGGTTTTATTTGCAGAAGTATTAAAAGTTAAGTATAGGTATGGTTTACATGAGAGTAAAAATGATAGACATGAGTATAGTTTAGAGAGATGCCAAAAGGTTAGGCATAGGTCTATTTTGCATGGAAATCAAAAAAGTAAACTTATGTCCAGTTTCCAAGAGAATCAAAACTTTGTCATAGGTACAGTAAATAGGTAGCTTCTTTTTTGGTGGTGTTAACCCCATTCCTGTGAACTTAGTGTATTCTTGACCCCAAATTGGTAATTGTTTTGATAAACTTTCCTCTTTGGTACCAAGACTTTACAGATTTAAGCACAGTACTACATTGGCAGCAAAGTCTCTTCTTTTTACAGCAGAAATGGCTAGATATTCGTTGGCAACAAGGCCTCTTCTTTTTGCAGGAGAAATGGCTAGATATTCGTTGGCAACAAGGCCTCTTCTTTTTGCAGGAGAAATGGCTAGATATTCGTTGGCAACAAGGTCTATTCTTTTTACAGTAGAAATGGCTAGATATTCACTGGCAACAAGGCCTCTTCTTTTTGCTGGAGAAATGGCTAGATATTCATTGGCAACAAGGTCTATTCTTTTTACAGTAGAAATGTCTAGATATTCGTTGGCAACAAGGCCTCTTCTTTTTGCTGGAGAAATGGCTAGATATTCATTGGCAACACGGTCTATTCTTTTTACAGTAGAAATGGCTAGATATTAACTGGCAACAAGGCCTCTTCTTTTTGCAGGAGAAATGGCTAGATATTGGTTGGCAACAAGGTCTATTCTTTTTACAGTAGAAATGGCTAGATATTCACTGGCAACAAGGCCTCTTCTTTTTGCTGGAGAAATGGCTAGATATTCATTGGCAACAAGGTCTATTCTTTTTACAGTAGAAATGTCTAGATATTCGTTGGCAACAAGGCCTCTTCTTTTTGCAGGAGAAATGGCTAGATATTCGTTGGCAACAAGGTCTATTCTTTTTACAGTAGAAATGGTTAGATATTCACTGGCAACAAGGCCTCTCCTTTTTGCTGGAGAAATGGCTAGATATTCATTGGCAACAAGGTCTATTCTTTTTACAGTAGAAATGTCTAGATATTCGTTGGCAACAAGGCCTCTTCTTTTTGCTGGAGAAATGGCTAGATATTCGTTGGCAACAAGGTCTATTCTTTTTACAGTAGAAATGTCTAGATATTCGTTGGCAACAAGGCCTCTTCTTTTTGCAGGAGAAATGGCTAGATATTCGTTGGCAACAAGGTCTATTCTTTTTACAGTAGAAATGGTTAGATATTCACTGGCAACAAGGCCTCTCCTTTTTGCTGGAGAAATGGCTAGATATTCATTGGCAACAAGGTCTATTCTTTTTACAGTAGAAATGGCTAGATATTAACTGGCAACAAGGCCTCTTCTTTTTGCAGGAGAAATGGCTAGATATTGGTTGGCAACAAGGTCTATTCTTTTTACAGTAGAAATGGCTAGATATTCACTGGCAACAAGGCCTCTCCTTTTTGCTGGAGAAATGGCTAGATATTCATTGGCAACAAGGTCTATTCTTTTTACAGTAGAAATGGCTAGATATTCACTGGCAACAAGACCTCTTCTTTTTGCTGGAGAAATGGCTAGATATTCATTGGCAACAAGGTCTATTCTTTTTACAGTAGAAATGGCTAGATATTCGTTGGCAACAAAGCCTCTTCTTTTTGCAGGAGAAATGGCTAGATATTGGTTGGCAACAAGGTCTATTCTTTTTACAGTAGAAATGGCTAGATATTCACTGGCAACAAGGCCTCTTCTTTTTGCTGGAGAAATGGCTAGATATTTGTTGGCAACAAGGTCTCTTCTTTTCCCAGTAGAAATGGCTAGATATTCGTTTGCAACAAGGTCTCTTTTTTTACAGCAGAAATGGCTAGATATTCATTGGTAACAAGGTCTCTTCTTTTTGCAGTAGAAATGGCTAGATGTAACCATAAGTTCCGTGATAACAGTTTCTTCTTTTGCTCTTCTTGCTTATGGTACTTTCTACCGGCTTCTTACTTTCCAGTCAAATTTGATCTTCAAAAATTTAAATGTAATGTCAATCATTATCTTCTGTTTTCTTAGGTCTTGTTCTTTTATTGTTCTCCCTCCTTGATAATGTTTTTTTTTCTCGTTTTCTCTCACACTTATGTCTTAGTGGCTTTACTGCCTTGTTTCAGGTGAAATGATTAAAAAAATAGTTTCCATTTACAGTTGAAATGGCGAGATGCAATCATATGATGTATGATAGCAATTTCTTCTCTTACACTTTCTTTCTTGTGGTACTCTATTCCGGATTTGTGCCAGTCAACTTTTTTGATCTTCAAAAATTTAAATGCAATATCGAACATTAACTTCTGTATTCTTAATTCTTGTTCGTTTATTGTTCTCTCTTTAACCCTAGAACACTAACCATGGGTATATAGTACCCAGCGCAAATTTTTCTATTTTTAATTACAATTTTCAGTACCTGATTTTCTTGCCTAAATAATATGTTTTTCAGTTCCTCAAAGTACAAAGTTTGAAGTGCCTGCATGTAAAATATTTAAAATAAAGTTTTATATATTTTTTTTTCTTTATTATTTTCAATATTGGGTATGATATACCCATGGTTAGTAGTGGTGTAACTTTAATTGATGGTTAGTGTTCTACGGTTAATAATGTTTTTTTTCTTTAATGCTCATATTCTCTCAATTTTTGTCCTCATATTCTCTCACACTTGCATTTTAGTGGCTTTACTGCCTTGATTAAGATGAAATGATTACATATATATATATATATATATATATATATATATATATATATATATATATATATAAAGACAAAAAACACAGGGCTGTTATTTGTTTAAAAAAATGAAAAAAAACTTATATATTTATACCAAAGTTTACTTAAGACTTTGAACAGATTATTCCTGCTTTTAAATACTAATATCTGTATCTGCTCCAAGGATGTGGATGTTTTGCCAAAACAATCCACTACTCGGCATTTGATAACAAATATATAATTAAGCCACATTTCTGAATGACTCTACTTTCTTAATCTGTACGTTCCTTTTTGTTTTTGTTCGTTTTGAGTTTGTGACAGTTTTTAGCAACAATAGCTCATCCATCACAGATAACAAATGAAATGGCTTTGGCCCAAGATGCTGCTGAGCAAAAAATGCAAATGGCTAATTACGAAAAAGATTAATTATTCAAATGTGCAGGCAATATCAGTTTTTAATTAGCATCCTTTGTTGTTTTGACTAGTTTCCTGGTCACGTTGTAACTGACATATCACACACACACACACACACATATATATATATGATAAATATATAGTTTAGTTTAGTTTTGATAGTATCAGAGATGGTATGTAAATGAAAAATAGATACTAAGGTAAACACCAAGTAACAACAGTCTGTTTCATGCCTGTACGCAAGAAGATTATGTTCATGCATTAAACAGACAGACACCACTTGGTGTTAACCACAGTGCCCAATTTGATATATATATATATATATATATATATATATATATATATATATATGGGAGAGAGAGAGAGAATTAATATGAGTAAAAGTTTGTCACTTAGTTAACTGATGTTACATTCAGCATCCTGACTCCAGAGTTTTACAAGTGGACTTGCCCATCCACTCTTCCAGTGTGTGTTGGAATGGTATCAGCAATATATAGACAGATGGTAAAGAGGTATATATATATATATATATATATATATATATATATATATATATATATATATATATATATATATATATATATATATATGTATGGAGACAGATTGATAAGGAGATACATATAGATATGTAGACAGATTTTTAAGAAGAAAGATATCAAGTTGTGTAGACTGAGTGTGAAGTTTGAAAATATAGCAAATTTTTAAAAATATTCGGGGTGCGATGGATAAATTGTCATCTAAATTACACAAAAATGAAAATAACACTGACATCTCATTTTAACGTATATATTTACCAAAATTACACAAAAATATCTTAAAATACTATAGAGTGAATTCATTCAATAAAACTGCCATTGGCTTCAACCATGACCTCCAGATGACTTCGGAATATCCTTCATCTCTTCTGGATAGTTTCCTTGTTTAAGTTGGCGAATGCTGACATAATCTCTGGTTTAAGTTCACTTTTAATGTTGCAAGGACTTCTTTTTGGTTTCTCACTGAACTGGGTTCCACACTTAATAATCAAGGGAGTTGCAGTCTGGGACAGATATAACGGGTGATGTGATCGCAGAAATTGTCTGACAACCATAACTGAGTTATCCTGCTTGTGTGGCATGGTGCAGAGTTCTGTTGCATGACATAGGGTCTTTCAGCAGCTAGCCTCTTGACCCAGGGCAGCACTACCTCCTCAGGGTACTTGATGTAGACCTCCATGTTGAATCAGAGACCCTCATCAACAAATTCAGGAGTTGTTTTCTTATCAGAATGATCAGAGTGAGTTTTCCAAGCTTCCCATAATCCAACTCTTTCAGAATCCTATGCACTGTTTCCAGATTGATAACCAATCACTCTGAAATATTTGTATTGGAGCTTCCAGTGTGAATGCCAAGCAGTACAGCATGCCATTTCCAAATTTCTGGTGGACTGAATCGCGTCATGGTGCTCTTTTTCTCACGGATGATGTCCAACTGACCCTACCTTACTGTGCAGTCGACAAAAACAGAAACAAACGATGCCAACAAAATTAAAAAAATAAAATGGTGACAATATGTATGTGTGTGTGGGTGTGTATGTAAGCATATATAAATATATGCATAAATGCAAACATATATACATATAAATATATATGTGTATGTGTGTGTGTATGTGTATATATATATATATATATATATATATATATATATATATATATATTTACACACATACGCACATACACATACATATATATATATATTTATATATATGGGTAGGATAAAGATGTACATACATGCACAAATACTTGCACATATGTATGTATATTAATTCTTCAGGTGTTATAAATACAAACACATGAAACTTCACTTGAAATATAAACACATAAAACAAGTTGTTTCATCGACGTTGGATATCATGAATATTCACTAATATATATATAGATATATATATATATGATAAAGTGGAAAAAGTCATACATCTTTCCTACAAAATTGTTCGTAATATATAAGAATTTATATATTTTTATTTCATATATATGTATATAAAATATTACGCATTGACTGATGATACTAATAAAATAGTGCTTGATGAACAATAACAGCACTATAATTTATATTGACATTAATATACATTTTTCCTCACCAGTAACACATCATATATATATATATATATATATATATATATATATATATATATATATATATATATATATATGTATATTTGAGCAGCAACATTTCTTTTAAACATCTTTTATGAAATATGATGCAGAAGGAAATTTAAAAAAAATTTTTATTTAGCTTTTGCAGCATTCTTACATTATATATCTATATCTATATCTATATATATAGATATAGATATAGATATATATATGGAAGAATATAATAGAAAAATCTCTATGTATCAGAAGAATCTTAGGCAAATGAATAGCAAAGTGGAATAATTCTTTGTAACGCATTTACTGGCCTGAACGTTCAAGAAATTTAATAGAAAATATGCATTCTCCTACAGGGATACCATCATTTGACCTGATGTGCTACATTTAGCTACTGGAGAACTCATATTTTTTTTTAAATTTCTAAAATATTCAGACTGGTAAATGTAATTAATACTGTTTAATTAAACAACAGAGTATTTACTTAAATAAATTGTATCTAATAATAACATATAAACAGAAAATATATTAAATAATTGATGGCCTTAATTCATTTCAGATATGTTTCATGAGCAGATATGATCAATCGAGAGAAATCATCGAAGATTGTGTTTAAAAGCTGTAATTTGGACTTTGCTAACCAGATGCTTCTATGTAGCTAAATAGTGTAGAACGTCAGGTCATATATAAATATATAAACATATTATATGTTTTTAATCCTACCAGAGAGTGAATTAGATTTCTTGAATATTCAGGCCAGTAGATGAAAATAAATAAATGTACTGATTAATAAATAAACGGAGTGTCTACTCAAATATGTGTATCCACTAAAAATAACATTTAAAGTGAATATATATATATATATATATATATATATATATATATAACATCATCGCGTCTTTTGAATTTAAAAGGATTTTAACGTTTTTAGTTTGTAAAAAAGTAGCAACATGATTACGCTACAAGATAATTGGCAAATGTTTGTTTAAAAAAAATGTTGACTAAAAATATTGACCCTGAAGATGAACAATGATGTTCGAAAGCGCTAGGTCATCATATGGACAATACATATTTCGAAACTATTTTCAAATAGAAAGTCTCATTAGAGAATATGAGAAAATTCAAAAGAAAATATGCAAGACTATGTTGTCTTTAACATTCAATACTACATGTTTAAAAGAAAAGTTGCTGCCAAATTACACATATATATATATATATATATACATTTCTAATGAGACATTGAGTGGTTAAAGAACTTGCTTGTAATGTTCAATAACCCCAAAAAATAAGCTATAACATTTCACTGTCAGCAAGCAGACCTTGAATTTTCTCCAGTCCTGATGAATGGTTGTACTCTCAATGAGGCTCGTTGCTCAGAACATCTACTGTGACTCAAGCTCACTCCAGACCTCAAGTGGATCCATCACTGAAGTTGCTGGTAAAATGATTGTTACCTTGTTACTTTCTTTTTATGTGCCATGTCCTTTCGGGACGTAGGCAATCATGTCTCTCCACCTCCTCCCTCTATCCCTTGCATCTCTCATCAAGTTCCTTCCCTCTGCTTCCTCCCCCAGACCACCTGCTCAAGCTTGTCAGGTATGTCACATGCTGCTTTCCCTTGTCTCTCTTTCCCTCTATTCAACCCGTGAGTATCAGATTCTCCGGGCCCTCATTCCTCATTATGTGTCCCAGAAACTTCAGCTGCCTCTTTCTGATGCTAAGTATAAGCCTTCTCCTTGTTTGCAACCTCTCTTAGACCTCATGGTTGCTCACACACTCGGTCCATGATATCCTTAGCATCCTTCTGTAGAACCACATATCCGTCGGCTCGGGTCTCTTCTTCATCTTTGAGGAGATCGTCCAACATTCGCTGCCATAAAGAAGGACAGATGTTGCATAACATCTCAGCATTCTTTTCTTTGTTACCAAAGAAATCCTCCTGTCTTGCAATACTCTGCCCAGCTTTTGGAATGTGGTCCTTGGCCATCCCAATATGTCTATGGATGTCAGTATGAAGATGGCACATTACTGATAGCAGACATGAAAAAGAAATTACAAAATCTCCTACAGAAGGTAGTGACCGAGAGTGAGAAGAAAGGACTAAGCATAAACTACAAGAAGACTGAATACATGGTCATCAGTAAGAGGAAAAGCCCAAAATCAATTTGCAAATCGGGAACACTAGAATCAAGCAGACGCAGAAGTTTAATTGTCTGGGAAATGCCTTGACAGAGGATGGTAAGTGCGACACTGAGATCTGTAGGCGTATTGGGATGGCCAAGGATACCTTGTTACTACTTTGCTTTAATCCCCATTGGTGAAAGTGAAGCAAAGGTGAATAAGACTAGTGTGTATTAACTGATAAAACAACTGAAGAAGGCCAGTGGTGTTCACATTCGAAACATTTTAAGCATAACAAAAAAATGAGTTTGCTAGTCTGGATGAAAAGGTATATGATAATAAACCAGTTATATTAAGTTTTATTTGTTAGATATCATTAGCAGTTGAGGTGTGGTTAGTATATCGTGAACAGGACACCAATGCGAAAGGTGACACATCTGTAGCTGGAATGCATGAGAAGAAAATTGTTTTTAATGCACAGGAGGATCATGCATAACTTCCATGGTTACTGGTGCAGGAAAGGGGATCAGCAAACCAAGTTCAAATCTTAGTTAAGGCTGTTTGTATTCATTTGATACTAATGGCCTTGGGAAAGGCATGAATCAGCCTTTTCGACACTTCTAGCTATGGGTGAAATAATAGAGCAGATTAAGTCGGCATTTTCATTTTTATTTCACAAAATACAAATCTTGAGAGCCCCTCAAGGCAGAGAGTTACCGAACGATATGTGAGATATGAATAAAACAGCAGGTAGACAGAAGTGACGATTGAGGATAAAAGAGGATAGATAACGATTGACTCTTGACCCAGGTTAAGAATGTAGTGTTCAGGGAAGTATCCACATGGGATTCTTTTCTCCTATGTATCAGTTCTTGAGGAAAAAGCTGTACATTTGGAATATGGACGTAATGAGGGTGATTCAACTCTGTGGATGTAACATGGTGAGTCCTAGCTTAAAAGGTTTGTGCTCTGGCCATGACAGTAGTGATGGGCTTATGATATTATGTCTGTGGCAGCTGCAGAGTGGAAAATAAGTCATCTCCCTGAAGAGGGATGGGCTCCGTCAGCGTATCTTGCTCTTGACATATCCATTGCTATTGTTGTACAATATATAGTACTATTGGCATTACAATGAATAATGAGAAGCATCAACATTGGAAAAATGGAAGATTTCTTTTAGAATGAAACAAGGAAAACCATTTCATTTTTCTGTTATTTGATTCCCAAAATAGTTGCCATAATATTTTATTATGATATTATATTTAATAATTATATCATATAATTTTTTATTTCCTACTTTTATATTGTGAAAGGGTCTTTTTTTAATATTTTTTTCAAAATATGAAATCAGATAATTAAATAAAATTATTGGCAAACTTGGACCTCCATGGCCGCAAAAAGACAGAATGTCAAAATTACATTTTTGCACAATAACACTGTATTTTTTAACTACCTTCACTCTTTGACAATGTTTATTGTTTTAAAAAACGATTATGAGATTTGTAACAAAACCTAAACATATGATGAAAGTGAATTTTTGTTCTTGAGAATTGACAACAAAAATAATAAACACTATTTATTAGATTGTTTATTTGAATGGTTGGCAAAACATCGGCTAATTGCCAATTGATTCAAATTTTATAAAATGGTAAATAATAAGGATTTATACATAGCTAGTTCACATATTTTAATAATTTAATAAATATTTGTAAATTTATGAATAAAAATTGTTTTCATATTTATTTCTTTATAAATTATAAATTGGTAAATAATAAATATTGCATTGCATTAGTTTTAATTGTATTAATTTCTAGAATGTTGTAAATCTAAAATTATTCTTGTAAATAAACAATCTAATAAATAAATAAATAGTGTTTAATATTTTTGTTGTAAATTCTCAAGAAAGAAAAAATGTCTAAATTCACTTTCATCATATGTTTAGGTTTTATTCCAATTCTAATCTAATCATCACTTTCTAAAACAGTAAACATTGCTGAAGAATGAAGGCAGTTAAAAAAGCAATGTAATGAGAAAAAAATGTCCTTTTGACACTCCGTCTTATTGCAGGCACAAAGATCAATGTTTGCCAAATTATTTTATGGTTTTTGGTACAAATGCTCTCAAACTATTTACTCTCACTCACAGCCATTTTTGTTTTTTTCTTTCTTTCTTTTCTCTGTAACATGAAAACACCAGGAGAAGGGCAGTGCACAGAGCTTTTCAAGAGACCATTCACAAAAGAAGTTTTCAACATAGAAATAAAAAAAGAAAAGAAAAATTAGAACACAGTTGCAAGAAAGCCAGACATATATGAGACTCAAAACCCAGCCAGCACCATGCACCAAAATCTGAAGAAGGCCGTGAGTAAAAACAGCCTGGAAACATCTCAAAGAAAAAAAAAAAAAAAATTATAAATAAAAAGAGAAATAATTTGAAGATCCAAAGATAAAGAAAAAAAAAACACTTCAAAAGAGACATATGTATGTAATGAACTTTAAAAGAACTTACAAGTAAAGCTTGTTTTTAATAATTATAATGAAAAACAATCAACATCAATAAAAAATTTACTGCATATATATGTGCACACACATACGTGCACACACACACACACATCTATATCTATCTATCTATCTATCTATCTATCTATCTATCTGTGTGTGTGGGTGTGTGTAAAAATTCAGATATAAATAGAAATATAACTGTAAAAAGAATATGAAAAAGACTAAAGGAAAAACTAATCATTATGGAAGTGTTTTAGCCTCTGATGAACTTTGCCAAGGCAAATCTAAGGATTTTATTTTGCAACATATATCTACAGACAGAAGTTTTGTTTATAGATACATGATGTAAAATAAAATTCTTACATTTACCTTGATAAAGTCCATCAGAGGACAAAATGCATTGGTAAAGAATGTTTTTTTCCCTTTGTGTATTTTCCCATATATACATGTATGTATAGTTATACAAATTTGGTTAAAGACCAATGAAAGTCATTTGTTAAGGATGTTTTATTAAATTTTTTCTATATATCTTTTTGCATTTAAATAAAATATCTACTGGAAAGCCAGGAAAATTGTCTGAAATCTAGAGAAAATCAATTAAAAACATTATCCATTATCAAAGAACTTTTATTGGTCATTAGCCAAACCTGTATAAATGAAAATGAAACACTGCCCAAATATATATATATATATATATATATATATATATATATATATATTAAAAAGAAGAGAGGTACCACAAACTTTTTTGGTTGTAATGTGGGTTTTTAAAAAAATATTCTTCGTTATTTTTCATAGTTTTACAACACGTGTTTCTGGTCTCACGACCGTCTTCAGGTAAACGGTGGAGATTTCCACATATTATTAAAAATAATTAATTTTTTTCCTTTATGTTTTTCAATGCTAAATATTCTCGATATTTTAAAGAAAGACATTTGAATGACCAACACAAAAACAGAGAATGTCTCATATCGAGAATATTTAATATTGAAAAACATAAAGGAAAAAAATTAATTATTTTTAATAATATGTGGAAATCTCCACCCTTTACCTGAAGATGGTCATGAGACCAGAAACACGTGTTGTAAAACTATGAAAAATAAAGAATAATATTTTTTTTAAAACCCACATTACAACCAAAAAGTTTGCGGTACCTCTCTTCTTTTTAATATACACACTTTTCTATTGTTGGAACCATTATAACCTCTTCATATTATATATATATATATGATGAAAATGTGGAAAAGACAAAGCAAAATCCGAATATGTGAGTTTACTGTTTTTATTTTGTTTTTGTTATTCTGTCGACGTCAGACATTTTCGGTCAAATAGACCTTCTTCAGGACATGGTTAATGGAGACATATTTATATTTAAGTTAGTTATAAATATGTCTCCATTAACCATGTCCTGAAGAAGGTCTATTTGACCGAAACGTCTGACGTCGACAGAATAACAAAAACAAAAACAAAATAAAAACAGTAAACTCACATATTCGGATTTTGCTTTGTCTTTTCCACATTTTCATCATACCGTCGGATCTACATCCACACATTTGCTTACATATATATATATATATATATATATATATAAATATATATATATATATATATATATATATATATACAAACACACACAAACAAGGTTGATTAAATACAACCGACAAAGTCTATCCGTTAAACATTCATTACATTTTTCCTGTTTTTGAATAAGATGTTGTCTATTGGGTTCAAAACTGCAGATAAACAATTCAATCTCAGTACACCACCTTATTCAAAATTTTAAAAAATACAATAAAATATTATACAGACTGACCCCTTGTCAGCTGAATTTAATTGAACTTGTTTGAATGAATACTCGCTGCCTAAATATACCTGATATATATATATATATATATATATATATATATATATATATGAAGAAATATAGTCTTAAAGTGTGCTATATTTATGGGATAAAGTGCACAATATCAGAGTTAGAGGGTGTGTAAATATAAAAGTGAACATGGAAGTCAGCACTTAGAGGCGACAGTCTGTTTCATGCTAGTGCAATTGTCAGGCAAAGTGCTGACTTCCATGTTCACTTTTATATATATATATATATATATATATATATATATATATATATATATATGTATATCATACAAATCCAATAACACCTATTGAAAGATGTCAAATTGTTGAATTCAACATATGTTGTATATATGCAGAATTTTGTCAAGAAAGGGATTCTTTGATATACTTGAACATTCTTTGATTTACCAATTGTATATATATATATATTGAATATGACAGACAAGGAAAATTTTAAGAATTTTTTTATTTGAGTTTTTCTAGTATTCTTAAATTTATCCATTTGCTGGGGGTCAGTGCCATACGTGATACATGCTTGGCCAATAATGTATCTTTTGATACATGACTGACGAGGCAGATTTTTTCCACAGTAGGTTGCCATTTCTTTCTCTGGCAGACTGGTTGGCAACCAAATCTAAAGAACCCAGTCTGTCCTGCTATTCAACCCATAGCTGGTGGTGAGAAGAAATGGATTTATACCTTTTCCAAGGATATTTGTGCATAAGTGAATCCACTGAACTCAACTGGAATTCAAAGCTCTCCGAGTTCTCACACTGAGCTAATATCCATTACTTCCACAACACACATTAGTGGGGGTAAGGGTATTTAAAAATTGCCCGTAGTATCTATTATCCAATCACTTTCAGCTACTTCCTTAGCCATTTGCAAGGGGTTTTTGTTGTTAATTGTTGTTAATTTTTCTTCATTGTTGTCTTTTAAGATGTAATTGCAGGATGCATAATTTATGATAGTGAAAGGAAAATGGCTGGAACTTAGGTTGGTATATTTAAAGAAAACTTTAGGGCTTTGTTTCTGTTGTTAAATAAAGTAAGTGTAATACTGGTGGCAGCCTTTCACTGAAAACCTCTCGTTGTAAGTGAAGCACTCTTTATAAAACATCTGGCACCTAAAAAACCTCTTGAAAATGCCTAAATAAGTAGCCAAAAGTGCTTGGGACATTAGACACTATGAATATTATATATATATATATATATATATATTTTAAATAAAAACAGACCACTTTAAGGTTTTTATTTAAATTATTAGCTCTGATTTACATTGAGCTCTCTGGATTCTATCCTCATTGGGTCTTCCCATACAGATTACCTAGTTTTTCCTAAACTAAATATATATATATATATATATATATGTAATATAATTTACTACCTATTCTGCACAATATGACCTAATAGTGGATATATTGGCGAATCTGGAACTAATTTTAGATTTTGTTTCAACAACCACAAACTATCCATACGTCAAAATAATCCTCATTCCCCCATAGCTGAACACTTTCATCAATCAGGACACTCATTAGACAACTGTAAATGTATATTGATAGACTCAGATTTTAGTACAACATACACACGAAGAAAAAAAGAGAAATACTGGATTTTAAAATTAGACACATATAAACTAGGGTTAAACAAAGACTTGGGTATTTTAAATCTGTATAAATATTTCAATAGTTAAAAAATTTCTTTAGATATAGTTAAAAAACCTTTTTAAACAACATCTAAAATACTATCGTTAGATTTACGTTAAAATATTCAAACACAGTTGCATTCCACATCACGTGACGTCCGCGTCCCACGATGAACACTGTAAACAAACTCCCAAATACAGTAATACAGTAATTCAATTAATTTCTGAGGAAGGACCGAGGTGGTCTGAAATATTAAATATATGTAAAAACATATAAATAAATACTTTGGCAAAAAACACCCAATTTTTTTTTCAGTTGTTTTATCCATATTATATATATATATATATATATATATAAATATATATATATATATCATATTTATTTTAGGATATTAAAATAAAATCATGTTAAAAATTGCTACACAATTACAACTATGTTTGAACACTAAAAATGTGTCCCCTTGGGAGATGTTAAACTATTGACAAATGAACAATTAATTGAGAAAAAAACAGAATAAAAATAGGCTTGTGGGCTTTGGCATGATTAACCATTGAATATGCTAAATTCAAACTCATCAAAAAAATTTTTTTTTTTAATATAGCTCATGACACAAAGTTGTCTGCATATAAATCCTAGACAATTTCCTTATGGACAGATAGAAATTGTTAAATTATATCACCTGATGTATCGAAGTCTGATATTCAAGTTTCCAAATAAGTAAAAGCTAAAGTAGTTAGATATTTTAACACAATAATAATAATAATATTTAGATCTACTCTGTATTAAGCCCTCTTTTAAATGTTATGTACAGTGGAATTATACTCAACTTGTTCTCATTTTACCTGGATATATATATATATATATATATATATATATATATATATATATCTGCTGTATATGCCAGCATATATATATATATATATATATATATACATATATATATATATATATATATATGCTGTATATGCCAGCATACAATGTGACCTTTTAACCTTAAAAAATCCCTCTCCCCAAAATATGGAGCTGTCTTATACTCCAGGTATAATATGTGAACCTAAAATCCCACGGTAGTTAATTGACAATATCTCACCTCCTTTTTTCAATGATATTGAACAAAAACACAACTGGATGTGTGTCTCAACAAGCCATTTAAAGATTGCATTTAAGAACAGTAAAATGAGTGGATGGTTAACAGAAAAATCCTTCAGGCGACCATAATAGCCTACTGAAAACACACCACTCACTTATGAAGTATTGTAGACTGTGGTAGTTTACTGACAATGTCTCCACACGATTTTTTCATTAGAATTTGAGTAAAAAGAAAGTATATGGTTACTGAATTTATTTAATAAATTCAATAGGATAGATTTTAAAATACTATTTGTTGGTCAGATCATCTTGTAAGGCAAATATATCCCCAAAAACTACATTATAAATTGAAAATTTGTTTTATACGCCTAATGACCATATACACCTACATATATAATATATATATGTACATGTGCACACACAAACACACACACATACAGACACACACACCCACACAGACACACACATATATATATATATATATATATATATATATATATATATATATATATATATATATATATATATAAGAATAAAAAGACAAGATAAAAAACTATTCTTAGCTGACATGTTTTATTCTCTGAGGAAATTTATCAGGGCAATTTAGGATTTATTTTGTTGCACATGTTTATATACAAAAGCAAGGATGTCATTGGTTTATTAAGGTTTTTAAATTTGAGAATGTTCATGAATATGCATCAGGTGATCCCAAAATTCTCTTGAAAATGAAACAGAACTAGATACTTTAATTTAATTTCTATAATTGAATTGTAAGTTTTTAGCTTCTGCTTTTGAAACATGGTAATTGCTGTGTAGGGATGGAATCATATTTTTTTTTTTAAATAATTATAATCTAGGCTCTATTTGTGTATTGAGCACTGTTTTTAAAAAATAAAAACAAAAATAGTAAAGAACATCGGATCATCAATCTAACGGTTCTTTCCTATTTTATCAATATATTTGCACACGCACACACACGCACACACACACAATATATATATATATATATATATATATATATATTAACCATTTTGACATATAAAATGCTACTCTGATCAAAGGAGAAAACAATTTACTAAGACAAAAATTTTTAGAGAGTGCCTTCATTGCAAGGTCATCCCATCCACAGTAAATTTACACCCTTTGGCTCTTACAACATATCACTATTTCTGGCAGATCTTCTATTATCACAGTGAGAAAAAAAAATAATCTAAATGGAATCAGCTAGACTGTATACCAAAAGAAGTTTTAAATTCATAGCATTCCTTGTTTGAGCCCATGTGTAGTCACATCAATGAAACAAATTTAATCTGGTGAAGTCCTAAAGTAACACAAAAACTTTCCCCCAATACTGTTCTTGATATATATAAAAAATTCATATATCATTATCTCATAAATATATATATATTTTTTGTTTTTTACATAAAATTTGTGAAAGCACGTGTGATACCCTGCCCTCGTCTGCTACCAAACAGGGGAGGTAACACAGTTTCAGTGGCTAAGGCAGTACTGCCACCCCTGGTGCCACCAGCGGCTTTTGCCACCAGACAGGGTATTGTTTCTTGTGCAGATGTGTCATTCTCTTGAGACTTTTTAAAACTCCTAGTCAGATTTTCAACATTGTGTTAAAAGCGTTTGCATTTATTCGTTAACCAATACACAGTTCACTCATTATCATTAATACCTGTTGAGCTGTGGCCTGGAGATAATGTGGAGCCCACTTCAGGCTCTGGCCAGTGATGCCCACCTTCAAAAGGAAGAAAATGACTGACCGTCCAAGGAATCCATGGCACCTGACCTCAATAGGTAGCACAAGGCATGTCCCTATATATATATATATATATATATATATATATATATATATATATATATATATATTCATGTATGTATGTATGTATGTATGTATATATATGTATATATGTATGTATGTATGTATGTATATATATATATATATATTAGATTGTGCAGCTTATATTTTATATTATAAAGAAACAATTTATACAAAGAATTAAATAGCAATGTTAATGTGATTAATGGCAAAATCACTTTGCTAACAGGACTTAATATGACATTAATTTACTATCAGTTCCTTTGAATAATAAGAACCTTATATTCAAGTTGTTGTCAGATGGAAGACACATGCCAAGTACTATCAGCCATTTCAATTTTCCCATACATCAGCAAACACTACAATGAAATACGTGTAGACCGAAATATATTAGGTGAATTTAGCCCTATATATATATATATAATATATATATATATATATATATATATATATATATATTTATATATATATATGTTAGGTGAATTTAGCCCTATATATATATATATATATATATATATATATATGTATATTCCTAAATTCAACTAATATAAGAACCCTACATTAAATGGCCACTGTTTCAGAATATAATACATGAAGAAATTTTTCATGGTTTCTATATTTGACAAGCATTTTTATAGAAGTCATATAGAACTTCAAAAAAATTATATAAAGTGTCCAAAATCATGCAAGTGATAATAGACAACTCTGTGTTTCATGAATATAAAATGAGATTGTAAAACTTTTTTTGAAAAAAGCTGAGAAAATCTTGGATATTGGTAATGATAACATTTTCTGGACAAAAATCCTGGAAAAATAAAAATAAATCGCTAAAATTGTTGAAGGACTTTCATTTAATAAATATATATATATATAAAAGTATGTGTATGACAAAGTAGAAAAATTTGCATCCTGGCTCTTATAACATTTCACTATTCCTGGCAGAACTGCTATTATCACAGTGTGGGGTATCTACAAACAAACGTGATGGGAAGAAAAAGTAAAAGAATCTAAATGAAATTGCCTAGATTATAAAAAAATGTTAAGTTCTAGCATTCCTCATTCGTGCACATCTGTAGTTGCACCAACCTAACATATTAAATCCAGTGAAGTCCTAAAGGATGAAAAACAACAAACAAAAACTTTTTTCCACTTTGTCATACATTTTCCCCCAATATTGTTCTTTATGTATGTATGGGATATGTCAGGATTCGCCTTGATAAAGTTCAATGGAGGACAAAACGTGTCAGCTAAGATAAGTTTTCCTTTTGTCTCTATTCATATACATATATATACATATATATATATATATATATGCATATCTATACATACACACACACACACGCACACACCCACCCACCCCCCCACACACACACACACACACATATATATATATATATATATATATAATAATTAATGTATATTTGGACAACAACCATTCTTTTAAACATGTTTTGTTGAATATGACAGACAACAAAAATTTAATTAACTTTTCATTTAGTTTTTCCTGGATTCTGGAAAAAATAAGACTGGTGGAAAGACTAAATAAAAAATTTATTAAATTTTCCTTGTCTGTCATATTTAATGAAACTATATAAGATGGTGCACTGTGAGTGCTGGAAATGATTTGCACATGATAATTACTATAGGCATGAAACTCTAAATAACATTGAATTGTGAGGAAAACTGTATAATTCATCTTAGTGTCTGTGTATATGTATACATCATAGAAATGTTGGTAGACCTTGGCTCAGGTATAAAGATAAACTGAAAAGCAACCTTTCTCGCGTCAACATTCCATTTAAGAACTTTGAAGAGGTAGCTATGAAGAGATCAGAATATCGTTCTAACTGCCATCGAGAAGTAAGCATCAGTCGACTGCGTGAAACACGAAAGAAAAGTAAGACAGCTAACAGTGTTTCTGCTGCACTTGGATACAGTACATTCTCCTGTACTGTTTGTGGTCTTTTGTGCAATTCTTGAGCCGGTCTCAAAAGTCATGCCCATCACAGGCATGCAGATAATTAGTTTGTGGTCATCAGAAACTCATACATCGAACTCGATGGGAGTTTCCATCATATATAGTGGAGTTTCCCTCAATTTCTTGAGGAGCCAACAGTTCAGTTTGAGAACTGAACCACCAGATTACCCACACTGATGATTTGATTAAGGTAGTGAAGGTTTGTGTTGAACCAGCCACACTTTTCCGAACCGATAGCAGGGAAATGGCACACACTTCTGCCACAAGTCTCCAAACAACTTGTTTCGGGTTTGAATTCAGATTTTTCTTTCTCCTATACTAGTTGTCACTTCAAATCAAAAGAGCTAAGTCTGCCCTACTATTTAACCCATAGCTGGAGGAAGATGTAGTCATACCTTTTCCAAGGGCATTTGTGTGGAAGGGAAGAAAAATGAACTGACCATAAATTGCATGTGGCTCAGTGATTTCATTTTTCATGTTGATGACCATTACACTTTCTGCTCACACATGTACACACACACACACATGTACACACACACACATATACACACCGAGTTAATATGCAGGATGTGATGGATAAATTGTCATCTAAATTATGCAAAAGTGAAAATAATGCTGATATCTCATTTTAACAGATGTATTTACCAACATTACACACAAATATCTTGAAATACTAAAGAGTGAATTTATTCAATAAAACCACCATTAGCCTCCACATGACTTTGCAATCTCCTGCATCCCTTCAGGATGGTCTCCGTGTTTAATTTGGTGAATGCTGCCTTCAATTCATCTTTGGTG
>OZ038479.1:118284551-118332051 GCA_964036315.1 Acanthosepion esculentum
AACCTTGGCTCCTGTTCAAAAAACCAGGGAGGTGAACGAACCATATGACAGTGATCTTGGTAACTTTGGTATCTTAAATGCAAGACCAAATGAACTCACTGACATCTAAAACAAACATCGACAACAAAACAGTCTACAAAAAGCTAATTACCATATTTGCTGAGCTATTAGACGCACACATGCATTGGATGCAGCCAGATTTTGGCATAGAATATTTAGGGGAAAAAAATGGACACATCACAACGAAAAAAATCAAAATTATAATTTTATCATTATGTGACATTCGCATTAACCCTGAAGAGACACTTACACTATTAGCACAAATTATACTACTGGTATTTTTTTTTAATAGAAGTGAGGTAAGTTTTAATTACTAGGCTTATTTTTTGGAAAAGAAGAATTTTCGTACATTTCATTATAGATTTATTGAAAAATGTTTTAGTTGTTTTTCATGGAACAACATCTGCACATACAGTAAAGTCATAATAGCTACAAAGAAATCTACTGGTATCAGTGAACACTGGTACATATGGTAAGAGGCAAAAAAAAAAAAAGTAGAAATATGGTACTTGTTGGTAAATGAATCCTATATGATACATACAAAAAACAAATTCCAATACCTGTATATCAACCAAAAAAACACACAAAGCAAGCAGCAATATACCAGCCAAAGCAAATATTTCTGTAAAATTTGATATTTCTACAAAACAAGCTTCAAAATATTGTGCAGTTCAATACAAGCTTCAAAATATTGTGCAATTCAATAAATTTCTTAATTTCTTTTTCCTGGGTAAATTTTTTTCGGGGACATTTTTAATGATATCATGTTTGTTCACTTCCAGGAATCCTAGTTCCAGAGCCAAGCTCTATGCATGCACTGATTCCTGGTGAACCCTACTTTTTTCGTTGTCTTCAGGTCCCTCTCATACATGTTACTGTTGCATTGGATATAGGGTGCATTTTTTTTTTTAAACTGCATCCAATATGCCGGCAAATATGGTAATTGAAATCATCTCCAATTACTCTGAAAATATTTGTTGAAACTCGAAAATAATAACGAAAATCTTCATCAAGAAAATAAACACACTATTTTTAAAACTTTTGGCTTAAGTGGCAAGCCAGCTGTAAAAATAAATAAAATTGTAATAAATCTAACATATATATTACACTGGTAACTAAAAAAAAAAAAATTTATTAATTTCTACTTAAATAACTAATTAAATTATTATTATTATTATTGTTATTATTATTATTAAATACTTAGGCCTAAGCTATATTTTACTTCTCTGAAATATATTTTGTATTTAAGCTAATTCTATAAACAACAGCCACCTGCACTAATGCAAAGCTCTTCAGTATGAATGGAGCACTTTGGCTGATTGGCATTTGTTTAGATTTGTAAAAACAATACGCTAGATTTAGTTGTGTAACTCTACCGAGTGAAGATAGCTCTGGCTGACACCAAATCAGTTGTGTTTCAATCCTGGCTTGAGGCATTCGGATGTCTAGTCGTACTGAGGAGCTGTGATACAAAAAAAGAAAATAATTATAACACATATATATATATATATATATATATATATATATATATATATATATATATATATAAGTTGCATCAGCAAGGCGCAAGCCTTTATCACACTAAAAGACCACAAAGAAAATTTCAAAACCAACCCTGCATGCAGACTCCTAAAACCCAGCCAAAAGCGAACTAGGAAAAATAAGTAAAACCATACTAGAAAGAATTAATTCTAAACTTAGGAAGAAGTTAGGAGTAAACCAGTGGAAAAATACAAAAGCAACTATTGACTGGTTCCACAGCATAAATAACAAACAAAATTGCCACTTCTTACAATTAGACATAAAAGAATTTTAGCCATCCTTAACAGAACGCATGTTAGATAAGGCCATCAACCTAGCTCAGGAACAAATAATAATAAAACTAAATGAAATCGACATCATTAAGCACTCCTGTAAACCATTACTATTTCACCATGAAGAAGCATGGATAAAGAAAGATGGGATATTTGACACTACAATGGGAAGCTTTGATGGTGCTTAGACATGCAAAATCATAGGTATTTACTTACTACACGAATTAAGCAAAATAATAATAGATAGAAATGACACAGGACTCTACAGGGATGACAGTCTCATAATCTTAAGAAACTGTAACAAACAAAACACAGACAAAACTAGAAAAGCAATAATAAAGATTTTAAAAAATAACGGTTTCGACATAGATATAAAAACTAACCTAAACGAAGTAGATTTTCTAGATGTTACCTTCAACCTAAGAAAAGGCACATACAAACCATACAGAAAACCCAATGATAAACCACTCTATATACACACATCTTCCAACCACCTGCCTTCTATAATCAAACAGATACCAAAGTCGATTAACCGCAGGCTTTCCAACAATTCCTTCAATGAATCTATATTTAACAAAGCTAAGAAAGACTACAAAACAGCCCTAAAAGATAGCAGATTCCCAGCAACACTCACAAACTCACCACAGAACACAAAAAAGGCCAACAGGAAAAGAAATATCATATGATTCAACCCACCGTACAGCAAAAACGTAAAAACAAACGTAGGAAAAATATTCTTCAAACCTTTACACAAACACTTCCCAGAATCAAGCACCCTACACAAAATATTCAACAAAAACACAGTAAAAATCAGCTACAGTTGCACTGAGAACATGCCACAAATAATAAAAAAGCACAACAGGAAAATTATCAACAAACCACACAAACAAATTAAACCCATGTGCAACTGCAGAATAAAAAACAAATCTCCCTTAAATGGAAATTGTTTACAAAACAATGTAATATACTAAGCCACAATAAAATCACCAGATAATGAAGAAAAAGTATATATAGGAGTAACTGAAGGACACTGGAAACAAAGAAATTATGTACACAAAACATCTTTCACAAATAGTAAATATGCGAACAGCACAATGCTTTCTAAGTATATCTGGGAAATTAAAAACAAAATGCAAACCACACCAAAAATATCTTGAAAAATAAGGAAAAGATCATCAGCCTACAGCAACCAATCAAAAACTTGCAAACTTTGCTTGGAGGAAAAATTAGCTATCATTACCTTCCCAGACCAAAATAAATTATTGAATAAAAGATCCAAGCTCATCTCAAAATGCAGACTTGAAAACAAATTTTTACTACGTAACTTAAAAATCGAAAATGGAAAAAATAAATAAATACATAAATAAACAAAATGACAATAAAATAAGCAAAATAAATTAATCCAAACAAATTAGCAAATCACACCTGTTAGAATAGACAAAATAGAATTAAAAATACGAAACAAAATCAATAAATAAAGTAAATAATAAACAAATTAGCAAACTATTATGACCAAAATATTAGTTAGACTATAAGAATCAAAACAAAAAATCGGATGAAAAAAATAGCTATAACTGTTATATAACGATAAAAAAAAATGAATAAAAAATAAAAAATAATATACTGCGTTACTTAAAAATTGAAAACCAAAAAGAGAAAATATACAGTGTAACAAATAAATAAGAAGTAAAATAAATTGATCTAAATACATCCTAATATATAAATAAACTAACAACTGATACTGATAAACTATCCGTAAGAAAAACAAATAAAGATAATCAATCCAAATAAATACATGAAGTAATAAATAAATTAAAAACTGTTCCCGCCAAAATAATAGTTAGAACAAACTACAACAATCAACCCCAAAATTGAACAAATAGCTTTAATTATCTTCCCAAACAAAAACAAAACTATTAAATAAGCTATATAAACAAATTTTTACTACGTTAATAAAAACACCAATCAAAATAAAAATAAAAAAATAAATAAATATATAAGATAAAAAATAAAAATAAATAAAAACAAGCAAAATAATTTAACCCAAATAAATAAATAAACAAATAAACGACTTCCAGTAAAATAAACGCCAAAATAAACTACCCACAATGCACCACTGACCCGTATATATAAATAGCCGAGAAAAATAACAGCACTCGTGGCCTGATGATTGCATCTAGCATGAAACAGACTGTCGCCTCTAAGTGTTGACTTCTATGTTCACTTTTATATTTATATATATATATATATATATATATATATATATATATATATATATATATATATATATTGGGTTGGAAAAATGTGTCTAACATTTTTCAGTAGGTGGTGTTTGAATACATGATTCAGTTTCACACATGATTGAATTTATGACACATTCATATTCTGAAAGATGACATTTCAATGTGTCTTTTCATACAGTTCCTATATAAAGTATGAATTTTAAGTGTTTTCATATTAAAAGTATGAATGATGGAAAATGAAATGCATTTTCATCATTTAGTAGTCTTTTATTTCCAGAGAAGGAAAAACAAAAGCTGTAAAAACAGCAAAAACAATATGTGTCATTTATGGAAATGGTGCCATAGCTGAATTGTGTATTACAAAAATTCTTTCACAAAATTAGGCATTGAATTCAGAGAAATCCTATTTCTAACTGAACTAATTAAAAGCAGAAATCAATGAAAAAAGATCTGAAATTGGCCAACTGGAAGGGTACCATCTTCTATCAGGACAATGCCAGATCTCATGTCTATTTGTAAACCCATCAGAAATTGTTATAGCTTGGCTGGGATGTCCTACAATATTTGCTGTACTCCTTTCCACTTTTGGATTGATGCTTATTTCCATTCCTATAAAATCTCTTAATAGGAAGAACTTAAATTCTATGGAAACCTGTAAAAAAAACTTAGACCAGTTCATTAACCAGAAAGATGCTAAGTTCTGGGAGGATTAAATTATAAAGCTGCCTCAAAAATGGTGAAATGTAGTGGAATGAAATGGCACATGTGTTGTTGAATAAAACTATGTACAAATATTTAAATATCGTCGTAGAGGCACCACATCTACTGCAGCCAGAGCAGCAGTGGAGTTAGGATTTTCATTTAAATTTTTGAAGATTGTAGGTGGCAGGGAAGCAAGAAATCGAAAGGGACTTCCATAGATGAGAAAAGAAACTATTAGAATAGAACATATGGTTGCATATAGCTAGTTCAAGAGTAAAGCAATGAAACCTAGTTGCCAATCTGGTAGCATGCTTAAATCCTTGCAGTCAAGACACCAAGGAGGAAAGTTTATCAGAAGAATTGCCATGAAAATATTTCTAGAAAAGACTGAGGGACACCATGTCATATCAGTGAGAAAACATGACTGAAGTCGAGATAAAAACATGGAGACCAACTGCAAATAAATAGGGGATGAGAGAAAAATAACAGAAGTTGATTACAAAACACATCAACATCTATGTTGATGTGTTTTGTAATCAACATACAAATGTTTGTTGTTAATGACTTGGGGAAACATAAAAAAAAACAATAATGGGTGAACTAAATTGTTCTTTTACTAACTCTTTACAAAAAAAAAAAAGCAAACAGCACAAAGAAATATTTACATCTTCAAGAATGAATAAAAGTGTAAAAAAAAAAAAAAATTAATAAAAAAATCTGTCATGAATTTCTTGAAGAATCCAGTTTTTTAGCACACATTTTGATACATTTTTTAAAAGTTGTATTAGTGTTTGGAAAGATGAAAAAAAATTGTTCAAGTTTTTCTTTTAAAGATCTTGTACAGGAAAAAAAAATGACCCCCAAATTATTTCTGACTGCCTGAAGAAATCTCTTCTGTATAAATAAAGATAAAGACTTGAAATCATTTGGAAACATTCAAAACAGTTTATTGTTTACATTGTGTCTCTTACAAATTCCTCTGTACTTGTCAACCCATGCTTGTCATTACAAAATACAACACAGATTTAAAATATTACAATAATCTTCTTGTAACACATTCATGCAAAGTACAAACACACATGTATAATATATACATATATACGTGGACATATATATACTATTACACATTACTTCCACACATACAGACACACACACATATATATATATATACACACATATATATACACACACACACACACACATATATATACACACATATACACACACACACACATATATATACACACATACACACACACACACACACATATATATATACACACATACACACACACACACACACACACACACACATATATATATATATATATATATATATTATAGACCAAAATTTTGAGGCCCTACTGTGCATTTAATTAGAAAGGCTCTTACCTTCTTTGGTTTAATTAACTCCCACTAACATAAGATTTAACGCATGGCCTCCAGTTTTTTTAACAAGGGCTTAGCAAATTTTGAAATCTGCCAACACTACGACTACCATTAGCCAGCAAGGTAGATTAGGCAAAATGAGCTAATTGTTTAAGGAAATTTTATTCAGTAATGGGTTAATTTGGCTATTATTATTATTATTATTATTATTATTATTATTATTATTATTAAGGAACATATGATAAAAGAGCTTCAGGAACAGAAAGTACCTCTGTTCAGAAAGTAGTGAGCTCGCAAATTAGCTTTTAAAAAGATGCACAACCCCCGATTTTTAAGTAAATCTTTGAAATCCAGACGGTCAGCCCAAAATTTCATTAAAGACGACTGACAAGGGACTATGCTTGGAAATAAAACATTCCTATAATTCTAAAATCCATACATTCAGTTAAAAAATAATAGCATCCTTGATAATGGCTAAAAGACTATACAAAACACTCAGATATGCAGAACATTTGGACAATTTATACACATTTTATGGTGATTTTTATGGAACTTAGATGTGGCAGAAGTGTGGGGCCTCCAGTGAGGATCAAACTCACGACAATTAAATTATGGTCAAACTCATAATGGTGAGCAACTAAAGAACTGGGTGTGTTGTTTTGTAAAAGATCCTATTTGTGTTCATATAATCTTGTTCTGATATTTAAAAATTTACATATCATTTTTTCCCATATATATATATTCCCATATATATATATATATATATATATATATATATATATATATATATATCATTATGTAATGAAATTGGTCAATATTGGCTGATACATGCCCACACACATTAATTTCCCTCTCCAGATTTATATCCCCATGTCTTTCCTTCAAAACCCTAAGTCCATTTCTTATTTGTTACATCTTTACTTCTCCCCTTCTTTCTTTTTTCCTTTTTTTTTCTCTTTTTCTCTTTATATCGTTTCTGGGGAGTTGACCTATTAAATAGGTCAATGTCTGATACTTACCCCCCCCCGCTTCCTCAATATTAAGTATTGTAAAAAAATAAATTTAAAAGCATTCCTATCTCTCCCTTCCCTCTCTAATTTCGACAATGTCTTTCACACTATCTCTCACCACTCTCTATATCACCTTACATAAGCTTAATATTGCCCTTCAAAAGTGTAAGTTTAAATTCATTTTTCATCCTTGGAAGGGAGGTCCAATGATCCAGAGAAAAAGAAAATCTCTGGTGAAATAAATTATAACAATGGAACCTTAAAGTGGTCTGTTTTTCTTTAAATTAAATATATATATATATATATATATATATATATATATATATATATATATATATATATATATATATAAATGAATATATATTATGTCCAATGTTGATATCACGACTCAGATTTTCATGCAAACATGAATGCTGAAGATTGTGTGTTTGCATAAAACTCAGTCCTGCTATCAAAGTTGGATATTATACATATTCATTAATATATACTTACACAGTTTTTATAACACCTGAGAAAGAAATATATATGTACATGCAAGTATATGTGCATATACATATGTATTTTTATCATTATTATATATATATTTATTAATATATATGTGTGTGTGTGTGTGTGTGTGTGTGTGTGTGTGTGTGTGTGTGCATGTTTATTAATAAATACACATATACCTACATTTGTAGTGCAACTTAAAGTTTCATGGTTTCCCATGTCATCATGTACAAATGGCAATGCCCATCCACATTTCAAAAAGGCGTAAAAATAATGGGAGCACTAATAATATAAAAGAAAACAACAACACACAACAGCATCAACTATGAACACGGCCACAATGTGATGACCATGATTGGAAAATAATTATGAAAAAAACAAAACATTCCCATCACTCCAGATGCATATAAAAAAATATACAGATTCAGTTAAAAAAAAACAAGAATACATCTTTGATAATGGCTTAAAGGATAGCTGAAATGCTCAGATATTCAGAACATTTGAACAATTCAATTGTCCAGAAAAGAAAACACTTATATACCTTATATACTTATATACGTACCTTATCAGTTGTCTTTAATGAAAGTTGTATAATAAAAGGGGATTGCTGCCCACATACACAATACTTATATATATATATATATATATATATATATATATATATATATATATATATATATATATGTATGTATGTATATATATATATATATATATATATATATATATATATATAAGAAGATTTAAGGCTTAAGAAATTAATATATTTTTATATATATAGTGCTCAATATTAAAAATATTAAAATAATATTAAAAATAGGGCGTTAATAATATTATACAAAAAGATTACTTTTAAATATCAATATTATCCTGACTTCGGAGTTTCTTGGTAAAATTCCCACACTTAAGCGGGTTCTGGTTATAAACTATATCTTCATTTATATATATATATATATATATATATATATATATATATATATGTAGACAAAAGGAAAATGTATCTTGTCTGACGTGTTTCCGCAAAAAGAAAACTTATCTTAGCTGATGTGTTTCATCCTCTGATGGGCTTTATCAAGGCAAATGTATGGATTTTAATTTGCAACAAGTATAAATAAGATAAATACTTATTGCAAAATAAAATCTTTACATTTGCCTTGAAAAAGTCCATCTGAGGACGAAACACATCAGCTAAGTTAAGTTTTCCTTTTGTCTTTGTTCATATTTTCTTTTTTACAGATATATTTTGACTTATATCTGAAATTTTATACATACACACACACACACATATATATATGTGTATATATATATATATATGATAAAGGCTTGCCACTCATTTCCAAGTATGCCTGTCTACTAGGATTGTTAGTTAATCCCTCTTTCAGACGTCTGCTCAGGCACAGTGTGTGCTTTATACTGAAACTATGATGAGTAGACCTTAGTTAAAGTTTCTGATGTGATCGACAGTTTGGTCAAGGCCACATAGACCCAAGCCCTCAGTCACAATGTCTTATCATTTATGGGCTAGCACAGCCATCATCAAATGGTTCTGGTTACACAATTTAACTCACAATGACTGTAATAACCCATGGTGTGGTTTTCAGATTATTTCCAATGGTACCGCATGGTGGGATCACCTTCCCAGGAAATTTTCTAACCACTTGGTCACATTCCCATACATCATACAAAAATATATATATATATATATATATATATATATATATATATATATAAATATATATATTTTTTTTGTCATCCACTGACTGTTTCACTGTTTCACAGCTCATCAGTGTGGCTAGACGTCCGGTTGCCTCTAGCTAGGATCGAAACCTGACTGAATTTTGCGTCAGTCGGAACTTCTCCCACTAAGCTGTCGCCGCACGGCAGGGATGAGGGTGAATTTTAGCGTGTTTATTTTTAGATTTAGATAAACACACAGTGACTGACAGTGACTCAATTCTGCCGAAGAGTCGTGCAATATTAGCTTAAATAGTCACTGTTTACAAACTCACACCTCAAACCAGAGATCTCAACTGAAATTAATTTTTTCAGGAGCCAATATATATATATATATATATATATATATAGACACACACGCAGATGCACACACATACAGATATGTAGTTCTATTCAAACATTTTATAATTTCAGCATGGAACAGCCGATTTTACATCTGGCTAAACAACCATCAATGAGTTCAGAAGGCATACTTCTCAAAAGATTTTATTACGTTCAGTTTGCATGCACAATCCTGATTTAAAAAAGATTTTTTGTAACACATAGCAGATATACTATATATATATGTATGTATGTATGTATATTCTATATATATATATATATATATATATATATATATATGCAAAGTTTCAGATATGACCAAAAATAAATCTAGAAAGGATTATATGAAAAAAACAAAAGGAAAACTTATTTTATCCAATACAATTCATCACCATGATAAATTTCATTAGTGGACATAACATGTCAGTTTTCTTTTTGTCTTTACACACACACACACACACACACACACACACACACACAAACAGACATATATATATATATATATATATGAATGGAGATAATGAAACAAAGTGCTGCATTCATTTTTTTTCAGATTAGACCCTGAAGAAACCAAACACTGCCGATGTTCTTTGGCAAACTGCATTGTTTTTAGATTTTCAACTTTGTCTCATTACCTTTACATTTGTTTAGGATACTATTATGCATCCTACAGACACACACACACACACACACACGCACACACACACACACGCACACGCATGCACACACACACATGCACACACACGCATGCACACACATGCGCGTGTACGCGCACACACACACACACATATATATATATATATGTATATGCACTACAGGCATAGATTTTGTGGATACACTGCATTTCTGTAAGAAACACCTTAAAATGAGATATTTTTGTATCTTTTTTTTTAAGATTTCCTTTTATTTTTCAGTTGTGTCCCCAGGCTCCTTTTACTGCAAAAAAAGTTCAAATTCGAATTTGTCTGTCCACCATACATTTTGTTAAATTATGAATATTTTGTATGAGAAACATTATATTTTGTTTTCAGTATTAACCCCTCAGTAGATTTTTGAGATTGAAGATTTAATTCAGGTCAAGAGAATCATGAAAAATTAACAATATCATTTGATTTTGCAAAGACATGCTATACTATCAGGTTTATACAGAACTGGAAAAAAAATTAACTTTCAAAAAGACAAAAATCCAAAACACTTTTAAATTATGTCAAAATTGCCTCGAGGTAAAAAAAAAAAAAATGAACAAAACTTTGGAAATTATGATTTGGCTGCATCAATCTCCAGAGCTCTCTCCCATTGAATTAATATGGATGAAATGGATAGGTGAGTTTGAAGAGAATGTCCAAAGAGTGAGAGTGAGCTTTTGCAGTGCTTGTAGAATACTTGGTAAGGTCTACAATCTACAATTTTTCAAAAACTGTTGGAAAGAATTTGTAAAGCAATAATTAAGACATGTGGTGGTTTTATTGATAAAACAAAATATGATGCTGTTGTATAGTCATTTTTTATAGTTAAGTGCTTATTTTTTGTCTTCTATTTGTCTTCCGGTATTTTCAAAGGATGTTGTTTTTTCATGAACTGCTCTTCTGTTGCGCCTTTAGATGTGAGAAGAAGAAACATCTGTGAGCATGCAAGCCTGGGTTGCAAATTGTTTGAGGTGATCCATGGATCGCCACTTCATGGCACACTGAAATTTTATATTTCACTTTTTAAAAAAATACAAAAATAACTCATTTTAAGATGTAGTGTGTGTGTGTGTGTGTGTGTGTGTGTGTGTGTGTGTGTGTGTGTGTGCATATATATATATATATATATATTTATATATATGTTGAGAAAAAGTGTGCTTGTCTATGTAATTGTATAGATAATGTTATTGATTGTTTTTATACCATTCCAAATTCCTGATTTCTATAATCAGATTGTAAATAAAGATCTGAATTTCTTTATTCTTGTTTGTTGCTTTGCCATTTTTACTTGGATTTTACAAACATGATCCCCTTCCCTGCATTTGTCTCTAAAATTCAATGAACCAAGTCTGAAAGAAAGGCTTCTGTGACTATGTAGAGACACACACACACACACACACACACACACACGCACATGCACATATATATATATGTGTGTGTCTGTGTGTGTGTGTGTAAATATTCTCAGATAGTGTGTATGTGTAGAGGAGACAAAATGAATAAAAAGAGACAAGAAGAAAAACTATTCTTAGCCAACACGTTTTGTCCTCTGAGGGACTTTATTTTGCTGTATATGTTTATATATAAAGGCCAGAATATTATTGGTTTATTGAGGCTCTTAAATTTAAGAAAATTTATGAATGTTCATCAGGTTGTTGAAATTAATTATTTGTGTACGTTGACTTGGGAATGTAGTAATTCTCCCAATCTCACCATTCTTGAAAGAATTACTACTTTTCCAAGCCAACATAGACAACATAGATATGTTAAAAAATCAATAGAAAATGATTAAATCCATCACTTCATGTTTTTGAAGATCTAGAGCACATGCGTCCATCTCATACCATAACAATCTAATCACAATCTAAACAATATTCTTTTTTAAAAAAACAATTCTTGAATATTACTTGCTCACTTTACTTTTTGCCAGACCTTGAATAATGACAATTTGTGTCCTCCATATTCTTTGACTGTTCTATATAAACATGTACAGAAAAACAAATCCTATATTGCCTTGATAAAGTACCTCAGTGGATAAAAAGCATCAGAATAGATTTTCCTCTTGTCTCTTTTTATTCATATATATATATATATATATATATATATATATATATATATATATATATATATATATATATATATATATGTGTATTTTGACAGCAATCCTTCTTTCATGCACATTTCATTGAAAATGACTGACAAGGTGCTTTTATTTAGTTTTTTATATAATTTCTTGTGCAATCTAATAATGTTTTTCTTTTCAGATGATAAATTATATAAAAACTGTCTGAATGTACTTTTTATCCAAGCGCTTTCTAATTCTAACAGTTGAAATATAATCCTTGAAAATGGCTAAATGTATAGCCGAAAGCGCTCGGATAAAAAGAACATTCGGACAGTTTTTATATAATTTATCATCTGAAAAGAAAAACATTATTAGATTGCACAAGAAATTATATAAAAAACTAAATAAAAGCACCTTGTCAATCATTTTTAATGAAATGTGCATATATATATATATATATATATATATATATATATGGTGTGATGGATGAATTGTCATCTAAATTATGAAAAAAATGAAAATAACACTGACATCTCATTTTAACAGATATATTTACCAAAATTACATAAAAATATCTTGAAATACTAAATTCAATAAAATTGCCATTGGCTTCAACCATGGCCTCCAGATGACTTTGGAATCTCCTTCATCTCTTCTGGATAGTTTCCTTGTTTAAGTTGGTGAATGCTGACATTAATGACTTTTTTGTTTTAATGTTGTAATGACTTCTTTTTGGTTTCTCACTCAACTGGTAAATGCTGCCATAATACTTGCCTTCAGTTCATCTTTGGTGTTACAAGGAGTTTTGTTGGTCTCTCGCTCAACTGCATCCCACACATAATAGTCAAGGGAATTGCAATCTGGGGAGTTATGTGTCCAGATCTAAGGGGTGATGTATTTGCAGAAATTGTCTGCTAGCCATGACTGGGTTCTCTTGCTTGTGTTGCATGGTGCAGGGTCCTGTTGGGTCTTCCAGCAGCCACCCACTTAACCCAGGGTAACACTACCTCCTCAAGGCACTTGATGTAGGCCTCTGTGCTAAGCGTGAGGCCCTGTGGGAAGATGAATGGAGGTATAACATCGCCATCACTGGTGATCACTCCAAACACCATGATGTTGGCTGGATATATCATCCAACACTTTCCGAATCATCTGCACTGTCCGCAGATTAACACCTAAACACTCTGAAATGTTCATGAATGACAATCAGTACAGCATACCATTCAAAAATATGAATGGTGATAACTTACCCATCGAGTCTTGTATTGTCATTCCATTTACTATGTTCAGGGGAGACAATTCAGTTCACCTGTCTTATTCAGATTTATGTCAGTTGTCCTTTTTTTTACACTGAACTGGAGGATATGACTTTTCAGCACTAACAACACTTGGACAGAGTAGTAATGGAAAGTAGGAAGAAAGGACTATCAACAGTCAGAAGCTATAATGTATAGTCATTAGCCTGACGAACTGCCCAAGATCCGAGCTATGAATTTAGAGGCATAAAAATCAATCAAAATAAAAGAATTTATATGTTAGATGTCAGAAACTGTGATATAGAGATCTGAAGGAACATTGGAATAGCATAAATGCCTTCCAAAAGCTAAGCAAAGTATCAAGAAACCAGAAAATTTCATTAGAAACAAAGAAAAGACAACTGAACTCTTATGTAATATTGGTCCTCTAATCCAAAAGCAAATGCTGGACAATGTCCTCATGCATAAAGAAGATTGGTTTGGTTTATTTTGTTTTACGCCATATCAACCTCAATGGGTTATTTCGTATGAATAGAATATGTATTCTTTGGTTTAGATTGGTGTGGTTTATTTTGTTTTACAGCATATAAACCGCAATGGGTTATTTAATGCCGAGAACATTTTTTATTGCTGGTAATATTTTGTTTTGTCAAAAATCTGTTTCTGGTAATATTTTTCCTTCAAAATTGTATTGCTGGTAATAATGTTTTTCAAAAAACTATTGCTGGTAATATTTAGCTATTTGCCCATAGCTGGGACCCTGACAGGTGCAACCACCCCGGGTCAGACAAGCTAAGACATCTATGACTAGCTTAGGCCAGTCCTGACCAGCTTAGACAAGATATGACCAGCCAAGACCAGCAGTCCGGGTGAAAAGACTCGGGTCCCCACGTTAAAAACCGAACTTGTGTCACAACCTGACTCAGTGGTGGGGTAAAAAAAATACCAAGTATCGAAAGAGTAAAATGCAGATATAGGTAACTAACATGGTCAGACGTAGGGTGGCTGGTACCCTTGAGGCAAACTGAATTCCAGCACACTTACAATTATAATATTTTAAAATCTTCACAAAGAGAAAAACTGAAAATTTAGAATAATGAGCTTATTACAATATACAACTTAATACAACTTAATACAAGCTAAAGAAAACATTCACTATCCGACCTAAAACATTTTTTCTAAACTTTCGATCTGCAAATCTTTTCATGGCACTTTCTACGCCTATCTTCTTTACAAGATCATTTTCTATTGACAAAATAGCCAAAGAATTTAATCTGTCTTCAGTCATGGATGACCGCAAGTATGTTTTTATAAGCTTTCATTTTGGAAGATCCTAAACACATGACATGTTGGCATGATGGCACCCTTGGCCTTGATGGCACCCCAGTTGACAGTCTGAGTTGCCATTACCTTGAGCTGGCTCTGCTTTCATCCATCAAGAGAGAGAAAGACAACAAGTATGTTTTTATAAGCTTTAGTTTAATAAAGTTTCTCTCCGGTGGCCACAGATAAAGTTAGAAAATTTCCTGCACAGTTTCACATGAGCCGTCATCTAAGAATATTATTACTCACATTGCATCATTTACTCTATCTACATACAGAAACTCCATCTGTAGTTTGAAAAAGATATGCTGATGACACCCTGGGCAAGCTGATCTTTGGTGTCCTTACAAGTACAATTTTTAAAAACTTTTACAAGGAGGAAAACTGAAAATGTAGAATAATGTGTTTATTACAATATACAACTTAATACAAGTATGTTTTTATAAGCTTAAGTTTACTAAAGTTTCTCTCTTCGGTGGCCACAGTAATGGTTATAGTAAACATTATTCACAATAACAACCTGTAACTTATTAGTGTTTACGAACCTAACAACTTCTATTGGAAGATGTACATATTCAGAAAATAATTCTTTTGCAATATTCAGTTCAGTCAAGAGATCACATCCATTAATATCACTATTTTCTTGGTACCTTAACTTGTCCTCCAAACCTTGACATGCTACTTTTTGTTTATTTTTATCTGGCAGATCTTTGATGTTATTTAGGTTATTTAAACAGGTCAAGCTAGCTGCTCAGACATACTACGAGGGTCATTCAATAAATAAGGTGAATTTTTCGGTATAAGGACTTCTAATACAGATAGAAGCTTACTTTTTGTTTTATTTTTCAACATAGTATCCCAGCACTGTCACACACTTCTCCCATCTGTGCACAAGCTTCCGTATTCCCTCAGCGTAAAAATCTTTGGACTGATGTCTCAGCCAGTCGCTCACAACAATTTTGACTTCATCATCACTTTTAAACTTCGTGCCTCTCGTGAACGCTTTCAAGGGACCAAACTGGTGAAACTCTGAAGGGGCAAGGTCTGGGCTGTAAGGGGGATGAGGGAGCAGTTCCCAGCCCAGCTTGTTGATGGTCTGCACCGTTTGGGCTGCTGTGTGAGGCCTTGCGTTGTCATGATGCAAGATGACTCCTTCTGATTGATGACCCCTACGTTTGTCCCAACAGATAAGCTCAAAGTCCTTGCAATGTTATCCACTGTCACCCTTCTGTCAGACTGAATGAGGTCATTGACTGATTCGATCACCTCAGGAGACCTCACTTCTGTAGGCCTCCCAGGCCTGTCTTCATCCTCAACACTGCTCTGTCCTTCTTTAAACAATTTAGCCCACTTGTAGACATTCTTTTGGCTGAAACGTGTGGCACCATACACAGTTGACATTCTCCTATGAATTTCAACTGGTTTGCACCCTTCAGCAACCAAAAACTTGATAACTGACCGCTGTTCAATCCTGGAGCATGCTTCTTGGTCAGCCATCTTTGTTAATCGCCAAAACTCTCAAAGTTTTTTTTTTATCTGCAAAAGAAATTAAATCTATGTGAAAAAGAAGTAAAACAAAAAAAAAGTAAGTTTCTATCTGTATTAGAAGTCCTTATACCGAAAAATTCACCTTATTTATTGAATGACCCTCGTACATAAACACCGGCTAATATGCAAAATAAAAATTAATACAATTAGATTGCATCAGTAAATATATAATTCAAAGGTCACTAAAACATCATTAATCATGGCAAATAAACTTAAAAGATATGCAAAGTCTTAGAGGTGAAAATGATCATTATGTCCATATTACCCGCTCATTCATTTTTCTGTTATCATGTTTGATCACCATTCTATAAAAGAAAGAATTAATAATCAAACTCTCAAAAATTTTACTCCACTCAAGAAATTTAATATTTTGCTTTTTTATTTCATCTTATTTATTATTTTCACACTATTTTTCCTTTTTGTTTGGAAGATCCCAAACACATGATGAGGCGGCATGATGGTGCCCTCAGCCTTGATGGTGCCCGGACAACTGCCCGAGTTGCCAGTACCTTCAGCCAACCCTGTAACTAAAGCATGTGGGAACCAAAAACAATAAAATAAATAAATAAGTAAAATAAACACAAAATAAATTACCTCTCTTAGACATATAGGCACAGGACTAGGGTCATGTTGTATTAGTATAAAAACGTTTTATGTGCCATGTTCTTTCAGGACGTAGGCGATCATGGCTCTCCACCTCCTTCTATCCCTTGCAGCAGTTTCTTCCTTCTGTTTCCTCCCCCAGACCACTTGCTTACGCCCTCTAGGTATGTCAAGCACTGTTTTCCCTTGTCTCTCTTTCCCTCTATTCTACCCATGAGTATCAAATTCTCCAGGCCCTCCTTCCTCATCATGTGCCCCAGAAACTTCAGCTGCCTCTTCCTGATGTTAAGTATAAACCTCCTCCTTGTTTGCAACCTCTCTAAGATCTCATAACTGCTCACACTTGGTGCGTGATATCCTTAGCATCCTTCTGTAGAACCACATCTCTGTCGCCTCGAGTCTCTTCTTCATCTTTGAGGAAATCATCCAACATTCACTGCCGTAAAAAAAGGATGGATGTCACGTAAGTACATGTTCAAAAATCTTCTTTGTTTCCCCATTTTCCTCTTCCCTGGACAGCTGCTACTCATCATGTAAGTAATTCTGCCACAACCACCACGCACTCATAGACACACCTAGACATATATTCGTGCACTTACTCAAGGTTTCCAAAAAATTATAATTTTTGTGAGTATATATTGTTTTTATCCAATATTTGTTTGTCATTTGCATTTGAAATTTTTGGTTGCTTTTAGTGAGCTCAAAATACTGACGAAAACAAGCATTACCAAGCAGAGTTAAATCCAAGATTTTGGGCAGGGTGAGAGTTGAACAAGTTACTGACAGTTGAATCATTCAGCATGAGAATTGTCAAAAGAGTAAAATGCAGATGCAGGTAACTGACGCATGTGGGAACAAAAACAACAAATAATAAAATGAATAAATAAAAAATAAAATAAAATAAACAGGTACATGCAGCAGAAGTGAATTACCTCCCTTAGACAGACAGTCAAGGATTCTTGGTTGCCACTGTTTTTAGTGAATTACAAGTTGTGTCTACAAGTATTTTTAGACGGTTGAAGCCAAGATTTTAAGGAGAGTGAAAATTGTACAGGTAACTGACATCTGAATCATTCATCATAAAAATTATCAAAAAGGAAAAGAAAAAAAAAATAATGAAAGTTATTTTCCAAAGAGCCAATAAATTATAAATTTATCAAGAATAAGATGGAAGATGTCACGTTTGTTGAATGCAAAAATTCCCAGCACACTTTTTAGAAAACTTGAAACTGAATAAACAGGTTAAAAACAGCTTTTTAAATGGAAATTTTTGCACATCTAAATTAAATAAACTGCAAATTCTGTCAGTCTGTCTGTGTGTCTGAAACCCCTCTTACTCTGTAACCTCCATCTTAATTGGCCCTCAGACCTTGTACAAGGTGAAGATCAATGTAAAAAAAAACAAAAAAACATAGTGAGTATGGCTACATCCCTGAAGACATGGTCAATCAAGGAGGGGTTTCTCCAACAAGTGTGAGAAGGTACTGGATTTGAATTTGGAAATGTCAGTTTGTTTATCTGATACATTAACTTACATATATATTTATATATCTACATAGAAATATATAACAGAGACACACTGTCATAATGAATCATGACTCTGATTGAGGAATCAGAGCCGAGATTGAATTCCGGTCGAGTTCATTACATGCCCTTTGAAAATGAATGAATCCATCTCTTCTCCCCCCCCCCTGGTTATGAGTAAATAACAGGACAGACTGGATCCTGTGGGTTTGTGTAGCAACCAGTTTAGGAGGAGGACAACACTGAATTCAAAAGCTTAGTGTTCAGGTGATTGTCTACTAAACTGGCCTCCCACTAAATCCTGGTCTGACGAGAAGGGTAATGGAACCCCAAAGGCACAAAAAACAAGACATGTCCTTTAATATCTCTTGTTTTTTGTGCTCAGAATCAATGACCATCCATCCCAACTATAAATTGAATATCTTCACAATTGGTTGAGCATGTTCAGTATGGCTACACCCCTGAAGAAATGGTCAGTTGGGGAAGGGTTCCTCAAACAGTAATGAGAAGGCCCTGGATTTGGATGCAGTTGCTTACATGCTTTGATATCTTGTTAAGAAAGCTGTCTTGCTCTCTCTCTCTCTCTCTCTCAATATATGCAAACAAAATATTTAGACAGTCTTCTTCTACTATGTGCTGTGCTTGTCCTTCAGGACGTAGGCAATCATGGCTCTCCACAATTTCCTGTCCTTTGTAATTAATAAATTTTGTCTTTTTGCTATCTCTTCTATACCTTGCTCTGCCATCCATTTACTCAAGCTCACTTCTGTCTTTCTTGCCTTCAATCTGTCCTGTGAGAATCAAATTTTACAAGCCCTCTTTCTCTCATTATGTGCCTTAGAAATTACAACTCTTTCTGATGAGTGCTATTTTGCTTCCATTTTCTCTGAAACTTCATTGTTACTCACATCTTCAGTCCAGGGTATTCTCTGCATCTGCATTTCTGTTGATTAAAGTCTTTTCTTCACCTATGAGAAGATGATTTCATCATTCACTATCATAAAAGAGGACTGATGTTACATGACAGTTCAGTATTTTTTTCTTTGTTTTTAATTTGATTAAAAACCATAGACAAGGAATATATTTTTAATTTTTAGTTAAATTTTCTTGTTCTCATTCAACCTTGCTTTGAATATAATTCAAAGAAGAATCTGCAATATTATTAGTCTTGACCTGGCATCTCAGCTTCAGTCCTTTTCTCAGTGGTGTAATGTAGCATCACTGTGCTTTTTCTATAAATACAGGGTGACCCAAAAAAACGGGAACTTTTTAACAATCCAATACAACCAAGAGTGATAGAGAAAAAATTTTAATTCATAGTAATTGAAACCTTAAAACACGCCATTTAAGAAACAATGATGGAGTTTTCATTTTTTTTAAATTACGTCCTGTAGATGGCGTCCTCCTGTACGAATGCATTCTTGAAATCTGCTGTTGAGATTCCTCATTGACTGCTGCAACATCTCAGCTGGGATACTGTGAATTTCATTCTTGTTACTAAAATGGTGAAATGTTTACTTGCTCACGGTCACTGTCTCACAGTGTTGCCACTTGCTCATGTCTGGCAATATTCACTTAAAAATTTTCCTGTTTTTTGGGGTCACCCTATACTTTCATGGTAATCGTTCTGATGAACTTTCCTCTATGGTCGCTGGACTATATGAATTTAAGTGAAGTACTAGATTGACATCATGATCTCATGAGTTTACGTTTGTGCATTATAATGACAGTGAAATAATATCGGAAGTGACACAATGAAAATCTACAGCTTAATAAGATCTTCAGTCAAGGTACTGAAATTTTGTATGTATTTTTCAAATCATTTAGTTATCATTATTTGTATTCAGACTACAGTTTTGATATTTGTTATTATTATCCACAATTGTCCTCAAGTTTCTGGGATGAACAGTTATCATTATTTACATATGGACTATTGTCCTCATCTTTGTTGGTATTATCCTCCATTGGTATATCACATTGGGGCTGTAATGCTTTGATAATTTCTGCTTAAATTTCTGGAATGAAGAGTTATCATTATTTACATATGGACTATTGTCCTCATCTTTGTTGGTATTATCCCTCCATTGGTATATCACATTAGGGCTGTAATGCTTTGATAATTTCTGCTTGAATTTCTGGAATGAAGAGTTATCATTATTTACATATGGACTATTGTCCTCATCTTTGTTGGTATTATCTCTCCATTGGTATATCACATTGGGGCTGTACTGCTTTGATAATTTCTGCTTGAATTTCAGTGATAAAGAGTTATCATTATTTACATTATTTATAGAGTAATGTCTTCATCCTTGTTGTTATTATCCCTCCACTGGTGTTATTATATTGTTTTTTCCTATATTTTTATAATACTTTTAAACTTGACATTTATTTGTGCATTATAATGATGGTGATATAATTTCTGAAGTCGCAAAATGACATTCTGCAGCTAAATATGATCATCCTCAATCAAGGTACTGAAATTTTTTAATGGATTTATTCAACTGATAAAATCTACTTAGAAAAATCCAGAACATCCGTTGGAGATCCTGTGCAATGCTTGACACAGTTTATGAAGAACTGAGACCAATCTCTGTTAAGCTCAAACAAAAATGATTACAGTTTGACTGTCACTGGCACCGAGCGGACAGGGAAATCATCTCATCCTTACTCCTATGGCGTCCTTCTGGAAGTGTCGTCTCTTTAAAAATGACTTTCGCAGACACCATAGATCAGGACTCAGAGTTGGACATTGGGGATCTGGGGACAGCAATACAGGATCAAACAGGGATTTTGCTGACGAACCATAGGGAGGTCGAAGGATGATGATGATGATGAATATGATGTGAATATAAAAGTCATATGCTATGATGCAAGGGAGCAGCATCATCATCAGCAGCAGGCAGGTAATAATACATTAGGCTTAAGCCTTTAGGTTCAAGATTTCCTGGTGGATTAAAGTATTGGTTCATGAATTTAATGTTATTGTAACTGTGAATTCAATCCCCCAGCCAGATAGATAGTATATACTCAGATTCAGTGGAGACGGGACTAGTAAAAACTGGGCAATCCTAAAAAAAGAAACAGGATGGATATCCCTAGACATGGACAACTGAATGAGAACTATCTACCTTTGTAGATTTAATAAAGTGTTCAGCTTGAAATTCCCAGAAGGTTACACAGATCAACAAATACCTGAAAGCAGGATGGAGGGTACACTGACTAAAACCTTGGGATAATAATAACAAAGATGAGGACAAAAGTCTGAGTTGAAATAATGCATACAACTGATTGATACATTTTGAGAAATTAGCGTACGTGTTGCAGTGTTATCATAAGGCACAAATACCATTTATAGATCACATTTTCTGTCTTAACTATTAATGTCATCTTGGGCTTTGATAATGGCTAAACAAATTGCTGAAAGCACCTATAAATTTTTAAACTGTTCTAACACATGCTCCATCATCATCAAGCAGACTTTGAATGTCTGTCCATCATGACGAATGGTTATATTCTCAATGTGGCTCCTTGAAGATGTTAAGATTGTTGTAATCAGGGAAGTGTTCTCTCAGGTGACTTTCTTTTTTTTACAGTAACATTCACTCTGTACAAGGGCAGGGGGGTCATTCGTGGTAGAGGGTTACATTAAGAGGCAGTTTATGTGAATAGGAGAGGAAGATAATGGTTACCCCTCACTTTGAACAGGTTAAGACTGTAGTGTTTGGGAAAACATCCACTTGGGTGTTGGTTCCATAGAGCAGTGGTTCACAGGAAGAAGCTGTTCGAGTCAAACTTACTTTTCACCAGAAGTAACACGGATGGAATATAGGTGGTTTGCTACAATGTAAGTAGCATGGCGGGTCCTAACCGTGAAGGTTAGAACTGGTGGAATCAAGGAATGTAGTTTGTCTGAGCACTTTTCATGGAAGTAGCAATAAAGCAGTTAGAAGCTTGCCATATCCGATGATGAACAATTATATTCTGAATGAGGCTCCTTGAAGAAGTAAGATTATTGTGATCAGGGAAGTGTTCTCTCAAGTGACGTTTTTACTGTAAGCTTCAACCTGTACAAGGCCTCGGAGCCACTCGAGGTAGAGGGTTATATTAAGAGGCAGTTTAGGTGGCTAGGTGAGGAAGATAACTGTTACCATAGACTCGAGCAGGTTAAGACTGTAGTAATCGGGGAAACATCCACTTGGGAGTTGGTCCTATGGAACAGTTACTTATTGGAAGAAGCTTTTCAAGTGGAACTGACTTTTTACCAATGGAACACAGAGAGAATGTGGGGGGTTTGCTGCAATGTAAGAGGCATAGACCTGGTGGAACAAAAGTATGTAGTTGTCTGAGCATTTTCCATGAAAGTAACGATAGTGTAGCGAGAGCCTTGCCACATTCCACCTATGAGAGAGAGGTTTGTGGGTGGAAAATAATTTGTCACCCATAAGGACGCAGAGATGCTTTGGGACACTACTGAGACTGGAGAGTGAGAACTGGGCAGCTCCCTGTTCTAAAAAGTGTGCTGTTCTTGAGAAAAAGCTGCCTGCATCAAACAAATACAAAGGGAGGGAAGATGATTCAACCCTGTGTATATTGCATGACGTTTCTGAGCTGTGAAAGTCTGAAATTGTAGAACTAAGGAATGTAGCTCATCTGAACAGTTTCCATGGAAATTGCAATAGGGTCATGATGGAAGGCTTCTTTCACTATCTCAACATGCCTCTTCAGATTTCAGTATTACATTTTTCTGTCCTCTGTTTGCACTGGCTTTATTTCAGTGTTTCCAATTCACAGTTTGTATTTTCAACTCTTCCTTTTCATGACTACCATACATTCACCCTTCTGAAGAGGTTGTAGGTTGGGAAATATTTAATCACCCACTAGGCTGCGTAAACCTTTGCCAAATCTCAAAACTGAAGACTGGGCTGTTCCAACCCTGATATGGCAGCAATACTCCATTATTAGCCTGATTTGATTTTTGTAATGACATAGCGTGGCAAGTGAAGTAAGTTACTTCCTGGAACATGTACAAGGAAGCAACCATATGCCCAGTATCTTTAGTATTGTATATAGGAGTTTCACTTGAGATTTGAGTTGAATTTAAGTCCCAAAAGATACTTAGGCAAATAGCTTCATCTTTGCTTGTTGACTAGAACTGATTAATGTGAATAATAATAGTAAAATATAGTAATAGTAAAGATTAGTCATTTCCATATGGTATACTCTGCTTCAAACTAGATCCCTTTTTGATTCACTCTACATGACAGCCGAATGTAAACACTAAAAAAGCAAAACTCAAAATAAAAATGTCATCTTCTGTGCAGGGTTACCTGAGCATCACATCTGACCCACAAAACAAATCACCTCAAAAATAGTATAAAACAACATAAAAGAAGCCAATCAGGAACGTTGTCGCTAAAGAAAAATATGAAGAAAACATGCGTCTGGGAACCACCACATTTGATTTAAGAAAGCCGTTCATAAATGACCAAATCAGATTATGTGGTTAACAGCAAGCTTCACTAATTTAGTCTAGGCCTCTCTCAATGTCCCCAAAGTGACCTCGGTCCAACCAGACAAATGCATCAAGTCCAGGCCTTGCTAACACTACCCTTTCTTCAAAGCCGTCTTTAGAGACATTACGCTCACATCCACTGTATTGACAATACAAAAGAATTTTATATTTACAATTCTTGTCTTTTTTTCCTTTTGTCTCACTCAGGGTACTGTTGTTTCATTTGTTCTTCCATGCTTCTATGCATGTGCTTATAACACATAAAGGAAAATTCAGCATTCAGTGACCAAACATTTAACCCTAGCAGTAGAACCCGGCGTTGCCCAGGGATGTAACAGTAAGAGTTGTGGACTGCTGTTGCTTTGTAAGATGTGCTTTGTAAGTTGACAGGAACTAAGTTTCTACAAAACGTTGAAACGCAATGCACACAAAGTTTAAGCAGACGCCATGCAGGCCCAAGTATTCGAAGGTATCGAAGGAAGTAACGGAAAGCCGTTGTAGCATCAGTCATTTGCCATTACTAAGACATCTGTGAGTAAAAGCTGGCAGCAGTTACTGCTTTAACCAATTGGACCGTTAAGCATTACTGGAAGCACTTGTGGTAAGTAGTCAAGAAACCACGATTCAGTTGCAACATACATAGGGATTGAAGGGAAAACGTGCCGTGAAGAAACCATAGACATAAAGTACGTGCCGTGCGCAATCACAAACAAACCGCTTGTCTAACTAAAAGACGCGTCTTATGCCCAAAAGACAGCGCTGCCACGACCACAAAGCAGAACCGTAAAACCGAGAGAAGAGCGAACAGTGACGGGGTGTCATGGTAAGAAAGTTTCTGTGATATAACTTCCTTTATTCTGATCTGTCACTATCTACATCGCGGCTGAGAGTCCTTAAAACTGCAACGGGGGTAGCCGTAAGTTCCGAACATCATAATTGCAATGGAGAAGTGTCATCTCTTCAGTCGGAGTCAACATCACGCTGAGAGCTCATGGAACCGGACCGGGATCGCCGTACGGCCGAGCGCCTCAATTGCAATGGAGAAGTGCCTTCTCTTCAGTCACAGTCAACATCACGGCTGAGAGCTCATGAAACCGGACCGGGGTCGCCGTACGGCCGACGCCTCAATTGCAATGGAGAAGTGCCTTCTTTTCAGTCGCAGTCAACATCACGGCTGAGAGCTTATGAAAATCGACCGGAGTCCCGTGCTTGGCGTGTGTTTTTAGGGTTTTTTACACGACTACAAACAAAACAATAGAGCCGTATGGCTGACATGTTTCACCCGTGGCAGCCGTAAAGTGTATATGGAAGCAGAAGCCTGAATTTCGTAGACGCACTCGACTTTTGTGACAATTAAACGAACTCCGAAGCTTCTCAAGTGTGAATGTGCTTGTATGCACTGGTACGAACTGCAGGTGCTCCGATCAACTGTTAATGAAACCGGAACTTTAGTGGAGCAATCATGTCTAATGTCGGTGTTCATGTGTCTAGCAGCTTGTGTTGCAACTGAATATGGTGAGGTTATCATAGTGTACAAACAAACGCGATGATAGCGGGTGAAGGTATGAAAGTCAGAAGGCAGCAAAAGAGCTGGATAACCTTTAAAAAGATGTCTTAGTAATGGCAAGTGGTGACTACGACAACTTAACGTTAAAACCAATATGACAAACAAAAAAAATGCCATCCAATCGGACTGCATATGTGTGCATGGCGCTTAAACGCTACCGGGCGAGTTGTCTACAGGACCTCCGTGTAGGTTATGTTTCTAGCACAGTTGTTGGGAGAGTAAATGAAAACCCTGTGTTTAGACCCAACTCGTGAGCACCCAACGTAAAGTTGGCCGTGAGAGAAGCACTGCTCACGTAAATGCAGACCTGTGATTTGTTAATGGACATAGCAAAGCAAAGCTTCACGGGAAATTGTGAGCGACGAATGTTGATTGGTATGCTTGCGTCTGACGGAAGAAGATGCATCCTGGGAATCAGAACGACTTCCCCCTTGCCGCAGCCAGTTGCAATGGTCGCCTCAATCAGGTTCGGAGAAAGGGATTTAATAATGAGGCGAGTCCCGTTGCACTGTTTAGGTGGGAACAAATTCCTGATTAGCATAATCAGAGCACCAACTTTGAGCCGAAGAATATGAGGGGTGAGTCCGGATGGCTGAAGGGAGTTCAAAACTTCTGTGGGATACTCAGCTAATTCAGATGGATCGGAAGTTCTGTCGATGGACTTATAAACATGACATTGCCCAGGAATGCAATCCAACAGTTTAAGGTTGATGGAATCAACTGTACAGTTCTTCGGTGCCAATATGTCCCTCCCAGCAAGCCAATCGGCATCGGCAAAATTAGTGGATAGGTTGTAGAAGACTGCATTCATCAATTCATCCGGTGATTCAACAGTGGTGGCAAGCTGATCCATCTGCACAAAACCCTGTGCGTCAGATGGCATTTTCCCCTCCCCAAGAGCAAGAAGATCCCGTGCGAAGTCAGTGGATCTGGAGTCCCCATTCAAGTAGGCGCCAAAGGACAGATGACTTCAGGCAGGCGCGGACAGCGTCAGTGCGTGAACCTTTAGGAATAACAGGTAGAGTCTGCCTAAAGTCGCCTTCGAGGTGAAGGGTTACTCCACCCATGGGGTCGGAGGAGTCGCGGATGTCTTGGAGACTTCGGTCAATTGCCTCAAGGGCGCCCTTGTGTGCCATCGTGCACTCATCCCAAACTATAAGTTTGCATCTCCGCAGAACTTCAGCCTGTGGCGAATTCTTTGTTGTGTTGCAGAGAGGAGTTTGTGACTGGCATAGATCAAGCGGCAACCTAAAAGCCGAATGAGCGGTTCTACCTCCCGGAAGATGCGACCGCAATAGTGATCTCCCCACGACGCCGTACCTCTGCCAGGACTAATTTAGTAACAAAAGTTTTGCCAGTTCCTCCGGGCTCATCTAAAAAGTATATACCTTCACTGGAGCCGTTTGCCCTGTCTGTTATGGTAGTGAAAGAAACCCTCTGATCAGGTAGAAGTTTGGGCTCGTTTTCGGTAATGTATGCGTTCGATGGAGTAGGATGTTTCCCGCAATAACTCAGTTGGTACTGGGTCAAAACCGTCTCTGAGCGGTGGTGGTAAACCGTAAGTTGGTAAAGAGGCACCTCCCAGTTCGAAAACAACATCTTATAGGGCCACAAGCGCTCTGTTGAATATGAAGTCAGTGAAACCGCATTCAAATCCTGGGCTGTTACGCTGAACGGAGAACAGCACATCCTCTGACATGGATTCTCTGTACTTTAGCCAGAGTGACAGAGGATCGCTTAGTTCGCTTCGCAAAAGCAAAATGGCGAACAGCATTCGTAGCCGTGATGGCGTTCTGAGAAGTTCACCCTCCGCCATGGCTGCATCCCATTGGGAGTTGTCTTCAAGCAATCCCAAACGGAAGCATGCCTCTCTATAAGACTGGCACTCTATGCCGTTGACAGTGCGAATATCTGTGAAACTCGTTGGCCCAGCAATTTCATGAAGTAGAAAGCACTCCTGCTGCCTGGCGGGGGGCACAGTATAAACGCGCCCAAGGCAAGAGTTAGACCTTACATCGGGATAACCCTTGACAGGGTCACCAGCCTTTCTCCGAACCCACCGGTTGTTTGACAACACGTAGTAGGACGGGACTTGGGGGTATATCAATGTTTTGGCAAAAGCATCTGTTGAGCATAATTTAAAGAACGCCGTTAGGGTTGTGTCTTTAGGGTTTTCCGCAACCTGCTGGGCGTTTTGTTCGGTGAAGTACATCCTCTGTCCATTTTCTAAGTGAACATCAAGCTGCACAATTGCTGGAGCCCTTTGGTGTATGGGGAATCCGAAAATACAGTGGGTAACCATCCGTCGCAGTCTGCGTTTCTGAGATAAACTTTGCGCAAGTGGGACCGCTTGACCAACATGACCTTTTTTCGTAATTCGGGCCACAGGGGCCGTGTATCATGTTGTTTTTAATGATTTCGTGGAGCAAAGGATCCAGCGCAGGATCCGGAATTTTAGCAGAAATAAAATCATCTATTTCCTTTGCGTCAACCTTATCGTTGAGCCACGGCAGAATGTGGACATGAGGCAAACCGCGTTTTTGACATTCCACTGTATACATATGACACTTAACGCGTCCGAAGATTTGCCCTTTAAGGATTAAATCCATAAGCTTACACAGCTGTAACCAGAAAACGCGGGCAATTAGGTCAGGGTGGTGTGAGTACTGCTGACCTGGAAAAAGTTCGCGTGTGATTTCAACCCATTTCGGATTGCACGTGAACGTGACGAACAAATCAGGCCTCCCATAATGACGGACATAGATCATTGCGTCTTGTGTCCTTTCATGCATGTATCGAGGGCCACCAGTGTAAGAGGAAGGCAAAATGCACGGTTTGCCGAGATTGCGTGGGTTACCATCAGAACGCAGACCATCACGAAGGTGAATGTAGGAGTCGGTTCTAAGTTTGGATTGGTTTAACTTGATGAATCCTAACCTCTCCGACTCCATTTTTGCATCCATATCAACAGCGAATTGAAGAAATAGTTGACGGCACCTGTGCAAGTGGTTAAATTCACCCTCCCTAACCATAAAAATGTAGGCGTAGTAAGCCCTACAGGAGACCGTCTTTGAGGTCGACATGGAATTCCTGCTTGTCTGGTATATTGGGATTTTGAAGTGATACCCATCGCTTCCGTATGGAAAAAGAAGGAGGTACTGGAGACAGTCGTATGAACGGTGGGTTTCACTGATGGGGTGAAGACCACCGCCCCGGTACCTTATGACAATGTCACGGCTGTTATGCTCCTCACCATGGATGACTGCGGCGACTTCATTACATGCAGGAGCATTGAAGCGACGTTCATGCTCACCGTGAGGCCCTCTGTCTGCATCGATGACAACGCTTTAAGCTTCGGATGTAACTGTTAGTTTCGTGAAGCATGTCTTGTAGACGGAACAGAATGTATCTACGGGGACCGACGGAAATATCGCTAGGCAGAATGCCGAGACGCGCATCAACCTGCTCGTTGTATTCATCGAGAAAGTAAATTTGTAGGAACTGAGGTGGCTCTCCCTGATCAGCCAAAAATGATCCCATTAAGTAGTAAACCTGGCCTTGCACTTTGAAAGTAGGCATCCATTCCCCCTCACTAATAGCCTTCGCACCAAAAGACGTCATCTGGAACCAACAGTTGTACTTCCGTATTGCTTCAAGAAAATGCATTGACTCCAAAGTTGTACCCAGAAGGAGGCCCCTAAGTGGCTGGGGAGGTTCGTCTAAAGAAGGGAGTTTGATTTTGCCCCCAGAGCAACAAAGCCTAGGTTGCCCACTTTTTTGCGTTGCAAAAAGTGCAAACTTTATCCATGGCCTCTATTTGTACGTCTATCCTAGCGGAATAGTTAACAGTGCAGTCATAATTATATGCGGCATTTGACCAAAATGACGCAGACGGCGAAGTTACGCCATTCAAAGAAGGTCGAAGTTGGGTAATGTTTTCGAGCCGTTGACGGCGTACTTCAGAGTTTTCTGCAGCCCTGGCAGACGCAGTAGATCGGGCATTTCTAACGCGACGAACAGTGGTCTGTGCAGCGCTTTCTAAGGCTCTGGCAGACGCGGTGGAGCGGGCATTTCTAATGCGACGAACAGTGGTCTGTGCAGAGCTTTCTAAGGCTCTGGCAGACGCGGTGGATAGGGCATTTCTAAAGCGACGATGAGCGGTTTCTTGGGGTCGTTTCGAAGCTCTAAGGGCGGCTGTAGCCCTAGTATTACTAAGACGACGTAAAGTTGTTTGTTCGGGGCTTTCTAAACCCCTGGAGCAAGCTTTGGCCACGCGGACTGCGTACTGTGAATTCTGAAGTAAACGTTCTTCAACTGAAAGCCTGGCGCGGCGTGCGGACATGGTTGAAGCCGCTGAAGCCAACCTTTCAGTCTGCGCAGCGCGCTTTCCGTAGATAAGCGAGTAGCTGAGCTCGAGGCCATCCGTGAAAGACGCAAAGAAGTCTGTTCAGGGGTTTCACTCGCCCTCGCTGCTCTAGCAGCGGAGGCAGCTGCCGTGCGCCGTCCCAAAAGTTTCCTCCTTTTAGGTGGCATCCAAACAGTAAAAACGTCAAAGAGGGTAAAGCTTAAAAAGAGATTTCGACAAATCCAAAACGAAAAAACGTGCACTGGTAACGTAGGCACAAAAAGGGGAACACCCAGTAAAATGAGTTCAGATGTTACTAAAGGGGAACTCGAAACTAAAAAAGTGGAAATTTAAAAAGATAAACCAAGGGTAAACCCAAAAGGAAATGGGTTTTTAGTACAATTGGCTAACGTGTGTGGGGTTGGGTTGGAACTATAAAACAAAAAGCAGCTAGAACACGTAATCAACAACTTGCGGTATCCGAAGTAAGCGAATAAAGTAAGCCAAGTGCGTGCACGAGGGCAACAATAAACGCAAAAGTGTGAAAGCACACCCGAGTCACGCAATCGAGGTGGTTGACCTTGAGCGCACTTACACATAAACTGACGCGCGATCACGCGGGCGCTATAACGTGTGAGAAATCCTGCGCGATGATTGGACAGGCCCCAAAGTCAAGCTTTGTGAAAGCGACCAATGGGCTTGCAGCAGTCTAGGAATCGACACACGGACTCGGTTGTACGCAGCTGTGTGTGTAAGGAAGTTACAAAAAAGATTGATCCGCGTGCAGCTACGTTTATTTTTGTTGAAAACTTCTGAAATTTGACACACATAAAGGCGATAGTAAGCCGCAAGTGTGTTGAAAATTTCATTTGAATCAAACCAAAACTGTACATACTGTCCCAGTGAATGTGTGTTCAGAGGGCTAAGTCCTGTCCCTTAGTACCCCCGTTTATGGTTCCCTGGTCAAGCGGCTTTGACAGTCTTGCAAACAATTTGGTACTTGTTAGATAGCCAAGCGTTAGTGCTATCAGAAACTGGACCATTTGCTTTGTTTTGGTGGCTCGGTAACAAAACATCGTCCAAAAACTGCGAAAAATCTGCATAAATGGCCCTTACCCGTGCTTTCAAATTGATTTCGTGCAAAAACAATTGTGTTTTTCCAATTTTGGGCGCTGTCAGAACCACCGCCAGGTAATTTTACGTAGTCCTGTGAAGATTTGTTGAAATCGGTTGAAAAATGTAGGAAATCCGATCCCATATATAAACGAACAGACACACACACACACACACAACCTGGGTTTTATAATAAATATGATTACTGTTGGTCAAAATTTATAAAATATTTTTTTTTAAAGTATTAAGAAACAGGAAAATTTTGGTAGAAACAAACCAGAGTGCTGAACTGCAATGTATTATCGATCTTCCAATATACTAGTGAATGTTGGACAAATTCTTCACAGATAAAGAAGTGAACTGAGGCAACAGAAATGTGGTTCTACAGAAAGATGCTGAGAACACCATGGATCGAACATATGGGCAACAATGAAGCCTAAAGGAAAACGAAAACAAAAAGAACAGTTGTACTTAAAGTCAGAAAGAGCTAGTTGAAATTTCTAATTCACATAATGAGGAAAGCAGGCTTAGAAAATTTGATGCTCACATGACATATTGAAAGCAAAAGGGATAGAGGAAAGCAGCAAATAACTTACCTAACAAGGTTGTGTAAATGGATGGATGGCACAACAGGGACTTTGGAGAGATAGTAAAAACACAAACATTAGTAAGAGCTGCAAAGGATAGGAACTTGTGGAGTGCCATGATCACTCACATCCTGAAGGGACAAGGGAAACAGGTAGTAACTTATCTAATGAGGCTGTGTAAATGAATGGCACAACAAGTCATGGGAAGTTAGGGAAAAGGACATATATTGCTAGGAGCTAGAAAATATAGGAAGTTGTGGAGAGCCATGATCGCCTACCTTCTGAAGGGACAAATGAAACAATGAGTAACCTATCTACTGAGCTTGTGTAAATAGATGGCACAACAAGGAGTGGGAAGTTAGAGAAAAAACAAGCATTGCTAAAAGCTGGAAATGATAGGAAGTTGTGAAGAGCCATGATTGCCTACACCCTGAAGGGTCAAGGAAAAATGAAAAACTTACCTAATGAGGTTGCGTAAATGGATGGCAGAAAATAGAATAGGGGGTATAGCAAAAAGACAAATATTACTCAGAGCTACAATGGATAAAAAATTGTGGAGAGCCATGATCACTCACATCCTGAAGTGACAAAGAAAACAGTGAGTAACATACCAAATAAGCTTGTGTAAATGGATGGCACAACAGTGTGTGGCAAGGTAAGTAAAAAGAAAAGCTAAGTGTTACAAAGGATAGGAAGTTGTGGAGAGCCATTATCACTCAATTTCTGAAGGGACATGGCAGATGAAAAAATGAAGCTTGAAAGATGTTGGAATTGTCAAAAATAATATAATTGGTTGTATTTGGTATTACTAGCAGATAATATCTATAAATCGACCATTCGCCCTTGCATGGAGCATTGCTGCCATATATGGTCTGGGGCCCCTGCTGTTTGCCTCAGGGTTCTTGATAAGATCCAGAGACGGATAGGCAACGTGATTGGCCCTGATCTGTCATCTCGTCTGCAGTCGCTCTCTCACAGACGCGATGTTGCCTCGCTCTGCCTTTTTTACAAGTACTTTCATGGTAATTGCTCCGAGGAGCTGCTTTCGCTTGTCCCTAGGCCTCGTGAATTTAAGCGCCCCACGAGGCTGGCATCCCGCTCCCACCCCTACACCATGGAAACTGTTAGATGCAGACGTCTCTTCTACTCCAATAGCTTCATGTCTCGCACATCTCGCCTATGGAACTCCCTTCCCTATTACTGTTTCCCTGACAAATACAATCTCCAACGGTTTAAGTGTAGCGTCAATCGACATCTCCAGTTGCCTTGATCTATCCACTTCCCTTCTCCACATCCTTTCATTTTTCATTCCTATCTGCTCTTGCTCCAAATCTTCTGTAACCCCCTTGCCTTGATCGATCCACTGTCTTTCTCTTTCTCCACATCCTCTCCTTTACCACTCCTATCTGCTCTTCCTCCAACCCTTCTTTAACCCCTTGCGTGACAGTGGCTTCCAGCCTTGCTTGGGGTGATACGCTTAAAAAAAAAATTTTTTTAAATATATGAAAAGTAAAAAGAGTTTGAAAAAAATCCATAAGCCCTTCCCTGCCAATTATTTTCAGACAATTTTTTAAATTTGTTTTTAATATAGTAAGTGAAAAAGCTGCAGCACCTTGAAGTACTTGACTCTATCATATGTATGAGTTGATAATTAGACTCGTTTCAAGCTCAGAAGGGAATAAAAAGAATCAAGATCAACATATAAGTACATCTGTAGTTGGCTTTTGAATGATATATTTGGGATGTTTCTTCATCAGCATCTGAAAAGGACATTTTTGGTAAAAATGGATATACGCATCTACGACGAGGAAGGGGTTAATACAGGATTCAGTTTGATGTTGTGAGGAGCTAAACATTGATGAGATAGTTTGCAAAGGTAGACATCCTTATGAGTTTTAATATCTACATTCTGTCTCACTATGAATCCGGAGGCCTAAATTTCCTTTGTAAGGATTCCAATCTTTGAAACATTGGCTCTACTTAGAATAACCAGTCTGCTTGTAAAAAAAAATTAGGAGAAAAATTGGGCAAGGGGAATAACTTTTGTAGATTAGAATTCCTTAGACATTCTTCCACCCATGACAAGGGATCCCTCCTCTGAATATAAATAATTCATCAAACTGATTCCTGACTTCTTAAAGAGTTATCTATACATTGGGCATGAGGAATGATTTTTGTAGATTAGAATTCCTTAGACATTCTTCCACCCATGACAAGGGATCCCTCCTCTGAATATAAATAATTCGTCAAACTGATTCCTGACTTCTTAAAGAGTTATCTATACATTGGGCATGAGGAATGATTTTTGTAGATTAGAATTCCTTAGACATTCTTCCACCCATGACAAGGGATCCCTCCTCTGAATATAAATAATTCATCAAACTGATTCCTGACTTCTTAAAGAGTTATCTATACATTGGGCATGAGGAATGATTTTTGTAGATTAGAATTCCTTAGACATTCTTCCACCCATGACAAGGGATCCCTCCTCTGAATATAAATAATTCGTCAAACTGATTCCTGACTTCTTAAAGAGTTATCTATACATTGGGCATGAGGAATGATTTTTGTAGATTAGAATTCCTCAGGCATTCTTCCACCCATGACAAGGGATCCCTCCTCCGAATATAAATACTTCGTCAAACTGATTCCTGACTTCTTAAAGAGTTATCTATACATTGGGCATGAGGAATGATTTTTGTAGATTAGAATTCCTTAGACATTCTTCCACCCATGACAAGGGATCCCTCCTCTGAATATAAATAATTCGTCAAACTGATTCCTGACTTCTTAAAGAGTTATCTATACATTGGGCATGAGGAATGATTTTTGTAGATTAGAATTCCCCAGGCATTCTTCCACCCATGACAAGGGATCCCTCCTCCGAATATAAATACTTCGTCAAACTGATTCCTGACTTCTTAAAGAGTTATCTATACATTGGGCATGAGGAATGATTTTTGTAGATTAGAATTCCTTAGACATTCTTCCACCCATGACAAGGGATCCCTCCTCTGAATATAAATAATTCGTCAAACTGATTCCTGACTTCTTAAAGAGTTATCTATACATTGGGCATGAGGAATGATTTTTGTAGATTAGAATTCCTTAGACATTCTTCCACCCATGACAAGGGATCCCTCCTCTGAATATAAATAATTCGTCAAACTGATTCCTGACTTCTTAAAGAGTTATCTATACATTGGGCATGAGGAATGATTTTTGTAGATTAGAATTCCTCAGGCATTCTTCTACCCATGACAAGGGATCCCACCTCCTAATATAAATACTTCGTCAAACTGATTCCTGACTTCTTAAAGAGTTATCTATACATTGGGCATGAGGAATGATTTTTGTAGATTAGAATTCCTCAGGCATTCTTCTACCCATGACAAGGGATCCCACCTCCTAATATAAATACTTCGTCAAACTGATTCCTGACTTCTTAAAGAGTTATCTATACATTGGGCATGAGGAATGATTTTTGTAGATTAGAATTCCTTAGACATTCTTCCACCCATGACAAGGGATCCCTCCTCTGAATATAAATAATTTGTCAAACTGATTCCTGACTTCTTAAAGAGTTATCTATACATTGGGCATGAGGAATGATTTTTGTAGATTAGAATTCCTTAAACATTCTTCCACCCATGACAAGGGATCCCTCCTCTGAATATAAATAATTCGTCAAACTGATTCCTGACTTCTTAAAGAGTTATCTATACATTGGGCATGAGGAATGATTTTTGTAGATTAGAATTCCTCAGGCATTCTTCCACCCATGACAAGGGATCCCTCCTCCGAATATAAATACTTCGTCAAACTGATTCCTGACTTCTTAAAGAGTTATCTATACATTGGGCATGAGGAATGATTTTTGTAGATTAGAATTCCTTAGACATTCTTCCACCCATGACAAGGGATCCCTCCTCTGAATATAAATAATTCGTCAAACTGATTCCTGACTTCTTAAAGAGTTATCTATACATTGGGCAAGAGGAATGATTTTTGTAGATTAGAATTCCTCAGACATTCTTCCACCCATGACAAGGGATCCCTCCTCCTAATATAAATACCCTGTCAAATGAATCCCTGACTTCTTAAACAGTTATCTATACAATCAGCATGGGGAATCATTTTTGTAGATTAAAATTCCTCAGACATTCCTCCACACATGACAAGTGGTTCCTGCTTATAATATAAATACATTATCAAACTTATCCCTGACCTGTTAAAGAGCTATCTATACATTGATTTTATTTACAAATGTCAGGTTTGAAACAGTGATCTACATCATAAATAACTGGGAAAAAGGATGACATCAATTGCACACATTAATTAGTGACATAAGCCCAGTCCCAAACTTAACATTTGTAAATACAAAGTACAGACAACTCTTTAGGAAGGCAAAAATCAATTTGGCACTAGTTTTATATATGTCCTCTAAAAGCCACTTGATGTAGAGGGTTTCAGATTCTAGGTACATGTGGGGACAAAAATGGCTGAGCCTCAAGTTGAACAGGTTATGATTGTAGTGATGGGAAGCATCCTCTTAGGAATTGGTTCCACAAAACAGTGCTTTGGAATACAAAGGTAATGTGCGTGGCACCGCAGGTCTTAGCCGTGAAGGTTAAAACTGTTTGAACTAAGGAATGTAGTTTGTCTGAACACTTTCCATGGAAATAGCAATAGAGCAGTGAAAGGCATATAACTTTTCATCTGTGGGGAAAGTGGTTGTAGGGTGGAAAATAATTTGTCACAAGGACAGGGAGATGCTTTTGAACTGTATCAAGAATGGAAAGTGAAGACTGGGAAGCTCCTGCCCACGTATAGCAACAGTACACTATGTTTGGCCTAACCTGTTGAGCGATCCTGAGAGAATTAGAAGACATGATGAGTTAGTGAAAAGTGTCTTCCAAATGCTAAGCAAAGTATTAAGAAACAGGAAAATTTCATAAGAAAGAATGAAAGAAATACTTAACTGTTATGTAATATTGGTCCCCTTCTATGACAGTGAATGTTGGACAATATCTTCACAGATGAAGATGAGACTTAAGGCAACGGATATGTGGTTCTACAGAAGGATGCTGAGAATACCATTGACTGAACATGGGAACAACAATAAAATGGCAACAAAAAAGACATATGTAGCAGCAGCAAGAGATAGTTGAAATTTCTAATTCAGGTAATAAGGAAAAAGGGCTTAGAAAATTTGACAGGCAGAAGAAAGGAGGGAACAATCTACCTAATTAGCTTGTGTAAATGTTTGATGGAACAACGATTAGGTGAGATGATCAAAAAGACAAAATATACTAAGAGGAGAGGAACTTGTGGAGAGCCATGATCATGCACATTCTGAAGAGAAAAGAAGAAGTGTTAAGAAATCATTTGGAAAAACTATCTTATTATGATTCTACTTTGTTAACATGATTGTTGCACCCTGCCAACATCATAAATAATGGACTATTCCGTTTTGATCACGTGGAAAGACAAATCAAAGACACTACTTGATTTCAATGAGAAAATGAAAGAAAGAAAGAAGGGAAGATAGAAGAGTTTAATATCTCCTGCCAATACCTCATAAATAATGGATATTTCCGTTTTGATGCATGGAAAGACAAAAATGATATATCAGAGATGTTACCTGATTTCAGTGAAAGAAAGAAAGAAAGAAAGAAAGAAAGAAGGAAGGAAAGCTAGAAGTGTTTAATGGCTGTTTCAGTGGAATGGAAAAAAAGTTTCAAATCTTTTCAAGTGTACCCCCTTACTTCTTAAAATAATGACCGACATTCATACTTATGATTGTTATTGCAACATTTTGCTAAAGATTTTAAGCTCAAATATTTAGTGATGTGATAGGGGATTTTCTACAGAATAATTTATTGTCATAGAACACACCATGAGCTTATTCAATCATTTACTGAAGAATTAAGTTTCATCAGAGAGTTAGAATAGGAAAACCCTGACATTTTCATGGGTATTTCTTGTCTAAATAAATGTCTACACTTATGTGTTATTATATGCATTTGTAAAGTAATCACATCGTTTTTATTCCACTTATCCTGGAGCCATTTATGATAAATATAAATATATGAATGTAAAGACTGTTATCCTTGTAAAATAACTGAAAAATTTACTAAGTTAAAAACACAATCTTACTTTGTATATTTGAGAGCTGTTCCTTGGTAGCATAGTGGTAAGAATCCTCACCCTGGGGTTTGATTCAATGCTGGAGGTATTCTCTGAAATTTTATCCTCACCTAGCACAGCCAGGCTGGAAGGTTTCAAATGAACATTAATCTTGAGCCTTTGGGTGAATCTATAAGACATTACATTTCCTTTTGGAGGGAGCTGAATTACCTTAATCTTAAGCTTCAGGGGGCCATCCCCTCTGGTATGACTTTTTCTTTCAGAGAGAGCTGAGGTCATTATTTAGCAACTGAGGCATCTCCAAATGGGGATGTGCCGATGGGGTTCAAGTAATTTTTGTACAGCTACCAAATCTCACTTTAAATTTGACCTCGGGTCACATTCCGCGTGAGTGGGCACATGGACAAATAGAATACTTTGGACATTTGAGAGCAGTTCCTTTTTAGTATAATGGTAAGTATCATCACCTATCTTGCGAGAGACCAAGGTTCGATTCCACGCCAGGAAGGTTCTAGCAAATATTATACCTACTTGACCCTGCTGAGCTAGGGATTTTCAAATGAATATCAATCTTGAGCCTGAGGGTGAATCCCCCAGGTATTATCTTTCATTCATGAAGGGAAGTTATTACCTGTCACCTGAAGCATCACTAAAAGAGGGCTTTCTGGCAATTTTTGTGCAATTATCAAATTCTGTTTTAAACTCTACCTTATATCTCATTCTTCTGTGAGTGGGCAGATAGATAGACATACTTTCAGGCAAACAGATGTGGTAGGAGGTGACATCACAGTAATAGTCAGAGTAGTCTTTATTCAGTTTTAACAAAAAAGTAATAATTTAATTGAAAAAAAAAAAAATATATAGAAGACATTGAAATTAACTGGCAAAACGAAAACGTATCAAAAATCATTCTTGATTAGGTTAGATTGAAAAGCAGGCTGCTTAAGAGGAACTAAACCACATTTTTTCTTATTGACAGATTATTTCACTATGTCTATTCTTCTTCACATTTAACTTTTTTGTACTATGAAGTAATTGTTTTTATTAAAACAGTTTTTTTTTCCAGAACTTAGACATAACAAGCCCAGTAAATATTATAGCTCTTTCTAATACTGATGGGAATTTACTTTCTTTTTTTTAAAAATCATCTCAGCCCAAGCAAGGCAATAAAGCCACTAAGACGCTAGGAGTTACTGAGTGTGGGATAATATGAGGATAGAAAATATTATTAATGGGAGAGAATAATAAAAGAACAGGAAGTAAAAAGATAATGATTAATACTGCATTTAAATTTTTGAAGATCAAAGTTGACCGGAAAGGAAAAAGCTAGAAGAGAGTTCCACAAGCGAGAAGTGTTAGAGAAGAAACTGTTAGCATAGAACTTACAGTTGCATTGAGCCATTTCACTTGAAAAATGATAAGACTTTCCTGCCAATCTAGTACTGTACTTAAATTCATAAAGTCTAGGTACTAAGGAGGAAATTACATCAGAACAATTACCAAGGTTGGGGTCAAGAATACACTGAGTTGCCATAAAGGAGGTTAACACCACCATAAAAAGAAAGTGAGCAATTAGAAAGGTTGGGGTCAAGAATACACTGAGTCATCGTGTAGGGAATTAACACCACCAAAAAAGTAAAGCTCATCAGAGCAATTACCATGAAAATATTTATAGAAAAGGTACAGCAATGATATGTTATGGTGGTGAGAAATTATTGTGCATTTATTATCTTTATTTTTTATAATTATGAAAAATATAGGTTATCTCCCCTTGGTTGATAAGAACCCTAATAGGGGAGATGAGTCCATTTATCTGATAATGGATTTGAGTGCTAAAGCCAGGGTGCTGAATGAACATGTTTTAGCCTCCTCCAAAAAACAGGTGACGCTGGCCACAAGAAACTTGAATAATTGACAAGCAGCAATCAGAAGAAGAATATGATCAGCATTAGATAAGGGTTTCGATCAATTTCAAACAGATACATATATCTGGACTTTGTCACTGATGCCACGACATTAACTGTTAAAGGAATACGTTTTAGCAATTTTCTCTTCTCATGCTCATTGTACAATGTATTACTTATATAAAGTATACCTTTTGAACTGTTCAATTGTCTCGTCTTTCGTTCATCTGTCAGGACTCATTTGGGGAGTCATTAAATTTTCGACAGAATATGTATTTGTTTATTTTTTTTTTACTTGCAATTCTTCTATTTTTATTTTTGGTAGTTTAAAAATTTAGCAGCTTGATAATATAATTATTTTTTCTTTTTCAGTGTTAATTTACTTATAAGAAATCATTGATCACCAGTGACTGGGTTGGTACAAGTGTCAAAAACCCCCTCCACCGAGTCTATGATATGCACTTCCCTACCGACAAAAAGAATTATGATATAAAGGCCCCCTCTCTATTACATCTCAATTTTCATAAGGTGGTATTTATATAAAATACAAATTTTATTGTAACCTAATTATGTACAATAATGGATCATATATAGGTGAACAATTCAACTAGAAAAATTGAAAATAAATAAAATGAGTCTAAACACAAATTTGAGACATGTCATAATAGATCATTCTGTCTTAAATAAATCAACAATATTTTGCAGCAATTATTAAATTTTCTTGTTAAAAAGTTAAATTTTAACTCATTCAACATTATGGATATAAAATAATTAATTTTATATAGTGTTTTTTCAAGACTTACCATGAGCAAAACAAATTCACACCAAATTTGAATTGGACAAAAAAATAAAAAAAGAGACCCCAGAATGTCAAAAAATGTCAAAACATCAACTTGAGATTTCTCTTGTTAATAATTTGAATAATTAAAAAACATTCAACATTATGGATAAAAAATAATGAATTTTATATAGTATTTTTTCAAGACTTACCATGAGCAAAACAAATTCACAGATTTGGACCAAAAAAAGACCTCAGAATGTCAAAAAAATGTCAAAATCTGCAAAATTATTTCATTCTTTAATGGTCAATTTTGTTTAGGTTAATTTGTAATGTGTTTAAATGTAGATAGCCAAAAGCAAATGTTCATAAGATAACAAAGGTCATGAAGCACTGCCGGGGGCCCCAGTCAAGCATAATGGATCTAGCGAGACAAACTTGCTAACCTTTACACCATGTCGATGTGCTCTAATTGACAGTGTATGTACACTGCTAAACTACTGATTTTGTGTCCATTTTATGCCAAAGTGTGCATAATTTTATAGAAAATTTCAACCCAAACAAGGCAATAAAGCCACTAAGATGCAAGGTCTTACTGAGTGTGAGAGAAATAGAGAAAAAGAAAACATTATTAAGGAGAGAGAACAGTAAAAGAACAGGAATTAAAAAAAACAAAAGATAACGATTGATATTGCACTTAAATTACTCAAGAAAATTTGTTAAAGAGAATATACCCTCTGACCAAATTCTAATGTGCATCCCTCTTTGCAGGAGAAACCACCATCTGATCATTTACCTGGCCTTGTGGTGGCTAATCATGGCAGACAACTAGCCAAAATATATGAGATTGTATCAATAATATAATACAAATGTAACACCCCAACCCTGCAAACGAGTGCATCATTTCTTGTTTAGAAAGGACTCATGCGCATCTGAAATTTCAATTTTGAACATGTTTTCACATGATGCTTCTATTTGGTCTAAAGCAGGGGTCAGCAACTTTTTGCTAACTATGTGCCTACTTAGGGTTTTAAAATCATTCAGTGTGTCAACAGCATACGTATTTTTATACAAATCTAGGTCAATATACCTGTTCTACAATATTTTTTATACAGTAATATATAGTATATATACTTTAGTATATATTAAAATTGAAACAGCTGAATATCTTCTTTGAATTGTAGTAGTAATTAGTTTGGGCTTTGTGATGTCATTTGTGGCTTTGTGCCATTGGAAATTGCATGGACACTCTTTCTTTACAATCAATATATATATATATATATATATATATATATATAAATATATAGCATGAAACAGACTGTCGCCTCTAAGTGTTGACTTCTTTGTTCACTTTTATATTTACACATGCTCTATCTCTGATATTGAGCACTTTATCCCATAAATATAGCACACTTTAAGACTATATTTCTTCATATATATATATATATATATATATATATATATATATATATATATATATATATATATATATATATATATTCATATATATATATATATATATATTTTAAGACATTTTTATGTTTATACATACTTTTTTATAGATACAAATATTTAGGTAAATATTTGTATCTATAAAAAAGTATGTATAAACTGTTTATAATAAACAGTATTAACAACATTTACCGTCCTTAATGTCTAAGAAATTATCATATATATATATATATATATATTGCTCTGTATTAATAAATATATGGAACTTTTTTTGTGGATCAGTTTTAATATATTATATTACTAGGATTGACTTAGATTATATACCAACAGATTTTTTACCTTTACCATATATATATATATATATATATATATATATAAATGCTGCAAACATCTCTATAGAGGCATTCAAACTCCCTGTTGAAAACTGAGTAAACTGGAGAAACATCTGTTACTGAGGTATAACTAACTTTGAAAAGAATTGTTTCAGCCCAAGAGAACTAAGAACCAACACTAAATCTTGGGCTAACACATCAGCCCATATGATGGTCAACCCTTCAGTATGTCCCTCGTGTGGAATTGTTTGCAAATCCCATGCAGGATTGTTGTTTCAAATGAAACATAAACTTAAAAACTGAACTGAAAGACACTCATACCTTTAAAATCATATATATATATATATATATATATATATATAGTCAAACCTAATGAGCCAGACAAACCTACCAAGGTTTCACTTAGGCAGATCGTCAGGGTCTGACTCTGACAATCTGCCTAAGTGAAACCTTGGTAGGTTTGTCTGGCTCATTAGGTTTGACTAGGTTTGCTCTACGTTTGTATCGAGCTCTTTAGTTAGTTGTTTACTCATATCGGGGTTTTTTCTTTGGGCCTTGAACCTGTACCTGTGCGATTATTTTCGACAGACTTTCATGTTCCTGGCTCTTTCTTTTTTAAAACCTTTTTTTCCCTTCGAGATTGATTTGGCTATTGTTAAATCAAGAATTCGAAGGTTTTTCGACACGACTATAGTTACCTATATTTATATATATATATATATATATATATATATATATATATATATATATATATATATATATATATAAGGTGCAATAGATAAATTGTTGTCTAAATTATCATTTTAACATCTCATTGTAACAGATCTATTCACCAAAATTACATAAAAATATCTTGAAATACTAAAGCTGTATTATGTGTCAACAATTTCTCCAAAGGAAACAGAAAACTTCATTTGGCTTCACATTTTTTGTTTTCTGAAAACATCATCTTCAAAAACTTTTGTGTAAGTTTTATAAGTTGAAAAAGTGTACAGGTCCCATTCCAGAAAATACGGACAAACAAGCGAAAAACAATAGAATTAAATTTTAAAATTAAAATTTTAAAATCCCTCCAAAAAAAGTAAATTTTACAAAAGGATAACAGATTTAAAGAAATCTTTCTTCTATGAGAGGATGGGATAGAAAAAATGGAGAATTGGAAATCTTTAAAATTTAATATCTGATTTAACAACCCCTGCTTTTAACAAGTAATTTAGCCCCACCCAATGTTGTATTGCTCCTTGCTTATATATATATATATATATATATATATATGAAGATGGATTAAATGCTTGATACAGTTAACTGAATAATGTGTATGAACAGCATATACATGCAAGTCATTTATATGTGTGTTTAGATATGTATGTGTGTGAGTGTGTAAAGAAAAAAAGAAAGGGAGAGATAGAGATTAGTATTTATATGTGTTTATGTATATGTATATATGTACATGTGTGTATTTGAAGAGAAAGAATAAAGGAAAAGATAGAGATATGAATGTGTGTATGTGTGTGTATGTGTGTGTATATGTAAAGAGGGAAAAGAAAGAGAGAGATAGAGAGATTAGTGTGTATATGTGTGTGTGTGGCTGTGTGCAGAGATAGAAGAAAAGGAGAGATAGAGAGATTAGTATGTATATGTGTGTGTGTAAAGAGAGAGATGAAAGGAAGAGATAGAGAAATTAGTGTGCATATGTGTGTGTGTGTATATATATATATGTGTGTGTGTGTGTAAAGATTGAGAAGAATGAGAGAGAGACAAATTATTGTGTGCATACATATATGTATTTTGAAAGAGTAAGAGAAGGAAGGAAGAAAGAGAGACTAGTGTGTTTATATGCATGTGTATGTGTATAAATGGAGAGGATGAGAAAAGGGGGGAGAGAGAAAGAGATTAGAGCATGTATCTGTGTGTAAAGGGAGAGAGAAGAAAGGGAGAGACAGATCAGTGTGTGTGTGTGTGTGTGTGTGTGTGTGTGTGTGAGTGCATAAAGAGAGAGAGAAGCAAAGGAGAGAGAGAAAGCTCAGTGTGTATGTGTGTATAGAGAAAGAGAGAAGAAAGGGAGAAATAGAGAGATTAGAATGTGTGTGTGTGTGTGTGTAAAGTAAGAGAGAAGAAAGATTAGTGCGTGTGGATGTGTGGATGTAGAGAGAGAGAGAGAAAAGAGAGTGAGATTAGTGTATGTGTGGTAGGGAGAGAGAGAGAGACAGATTAGTGGATGTTTGCCAAAGATGCGTGGGATTCGGAAGAAGGAGAACAGGTGTCCATCCAACTATTTGTCAATATTTATTAGAGATTCACATGCCCAAAGGACACATTTTGTTTCATCCCAAGCAGTTTCATCCTCATTCTTACCCTAATACTCTAACAGAATGTACACATGTTTACAGTAATACAAATATGCACAAATGTTAATGCATCCAGATATACTTACAGGTATACAGGTTATGCCAGGTATTTGAGAACAAATATTTCGGCATCACTAAATGGAAGATGACCACACGTAATGTTTTATGGCCCTGAGTCAAATTTTAACGTTCTTATTCCTCTTTTAGACATACCAAGAGAATTATTATTGCAGCTTCCAATCTGTTATTTCTTTTCTTTTTTTTCAACCTGTGCAAGGCTCAGGGGCCACTCAAGATAGAGTTACATTAAGGGATAATTCATATGGATAAGAGAGGAAGATAACAGTTAACACTAAACCTGAACAAGTTAAGATTGTAGTGATCGGGGAAACATCCTCTTGTGAGTCGGTTTCACAGAACAGTGGTTCATGGTAAGAAGCTGTTTGAGTGGAACTTACTTCTCATTGATGGAATACAGAGGGAATGTGGGCCATTGGCTACTATATAAGTGGCATAGCCTTGAAGGTTAGACCAGACGGAACCAAGGAATGTAATTTGTCTAAACACTTTTCATGAAAGGAATGATAGAGCAGTGAGAGGTTGGAGGGTAGAAAATAATTTTTCAGCAACGGAGACACTTTTGAACGCTATAATTTTAGGGAAATAAAATCGTTGACAACCACAACACAGAGAATAATAGGTGACTTGTTGCAGGCCCCACAGCAGTACCAATCCATTATCACCTGTGGGTCATGAGCAATGATGGTTATGTCAAATTGACCTCAAATTCTGAAAACAACAACATACTATTTAAAAGAATAATCACAGACAATGAAAAATAGATTGCCTACAGCACTGTTTATAAAAAATAGGTTAGTGTTAACCACTGCAAAAAGTCTGTATAAAAAGAAGATGGATCTGTATATCTTTGAGCACCTTTTACCTAATCAGATATTGAATTCAGGGAAATACTGTCTCCAACTGAACTGATTAATGAAAAGCACCCAGAATTGGTTAGTGAGAAGAGTGCCATGTCTCTTTGCAGACCTTCCAGAACTTGGTAAAGCTTGGCTCTTATTTCTATTACACTTGCTGCACATACCTTTGAATTGTCACTTATTTCAATTCCTACCAAATTCCCTTAATGGGAATAACCCAGAAAGATGCCAAGTTCTAGGAAGTTGGAACCATGAACCAGCCGCAAAGATGATAAATGGTAATGCATCAAAATGGCACATATGTGATAGCATAAATCTATGTACAAGTATATAAATATATATAAGTATGTACAAGTATATAAATATCTTTGAAATTCACTTAAAAACACTGAAATCTTCTGTTCTGAATCAGTAGATATATATATATATATATATATATGTATATATATATGAAGAAATATAGTCTTAAGGTGTGCTATATTTATGGGATGAAGTGCTCAATATCAGAGATAGAACGTGTGTAAATATAAAAGTGAACATTGAATATATAGTCCTCCATATACAAGACTGTTTCACTCTATCACAGCTAATCAGTGTTCCTAGACATCTGACTGCTTCAAGCATGGATCAGAACTCAATGAACCGATGGTATCAGTCAGAGATCGTACCACTAAGCTATCGGTGCATGGCAGAGAAATGGAAATTTTAATGTATTATATATGAAAAGCGTATAAACACCAGTGGCCAAGAGGGCTCGATTTGCAACAGAAGAGCAGTGCGTTAATAGCAGTAGCAGCCACTGTTTTGAAATTACCCTTACATATATATATATATATGAATATATATATATATATATATATATATATATATATATATATATATATATATATTTAAGTAATTCATTGAGTCTGAAACATCAACAGAATGCAGAAAGCACTGGACGGCCATTTCGTCCTATATTTGGGACTCATCAGCAGTGCGCATCCACTACCAAGAATTGAAACCCTGACAGTTAGGTTGACAAGCAAACATCATCAGCCAAATGGTGAGTGGTGAGAATAGAAGAGATTTGCATTTGGACAATCTTTCAAACTCCCTCGTATTACACAGGAACAAAACTGGCCATAACTTTGATTTTACTAATGCCACCCTAATTAAAAAAGAAAAAAATTCTTCAAGGCAAAAATACTTTGAAAGCTTAATAATAACATTATTACCAACTACAAACACCAATTTAAAGCATTATATTACATCGTCAACCTTTATTAAATCCATTCTTATAAAATCTAACTGAAGTCTATCTAATACTGGCAGTACGTACATAAAAACATTCCCATGTCAACTGATGATAAAACCAGCAGACATGTTGTCTACTGGACATATATGACTGACCAATGACAATCAGACCTCACAAAAGTGAAAGCACTGGAATGTTTCCTATTAGACATACAGTGAGGAAAATAAGTATTTCATCCCCTGCTGATTTTCTGAGTTTGCCACCTTACAAAATTGGGAATGGTTGATAATTTTCAGGGTAGGTCCATCTTGAAAGTGAGAGATAGAATATTAAAAAAAATTCTAGAAAATCACATTATATTAATCTTTGAACATTTATTTCTTTTTTATTGAAAAATAAAGATTTCACCCCCCTACTAACCAGCAATGGTTCAGGCCCCACAGACCGGTTATGTGACCAGGAGGCATATAGAC
>OZ038479.1:118337051-118422051 GCA_964036315.1 Acanthosepion esculentum
AGCATCAGCCATACTGATGGAAGGCAAAAAAAAGGTTCTCTCAAATAATTATAAGAGAGCATTTTTTTTTAATTTGAATGGTTTGTGCTAAAATTAACCTGCGTTTCTTGTCCCAGTTAACAGACTGTGAGCCATTTTTGGATCAGCTGCCAATTTGACCTCATCAAACTGATTCGACTTACCATTAAGACAGGAGTAAATAGATATGTCATCAGCATAAATACCAACTTGAGAACTGTTATATTCTGTGCTATTAGGAATATATACTTGAAAAACAAGGTGGATAAAATAAGTAAATGTTTATTGTAACAAACAAGTACAATTAGAATAAAGGTAACAGTTATGCGCAAGGTCATCGCAAGTCAATCCAGAAGTGAGTGTTACTATTTGAAGGTCAGTAGTCAGTGTACTCAACAGATCCCAGCTAGTAATATTTACCAACCTCCCCATGGGGTAGGATGTGGCACAAGACCGAATTTAATGTGGGGCAATCCAAGCACATAAACAAGACTCTGCTCTTCAGCATAGCCTCATCCGGGTTCCTCCAGGTTTGACAACAGCTAAGATCTGAGTAACACATCCCAGCTAGTCTCCATAGTCCATTGACTTACAGCTACTTATAGTTAGTTACTACCTTTAGTGTAGTCAGTCATGGGGGTGACAGATTATTCCTTTACATCAAGAACTGATTTAAAAAAAACATAGTTTCAAGGATAGAGTCCTGGGGGACACCTGCATTAATCCAAAAAGGTCTAGCAGGGTGGCGATTCAAGATAACATAATTCACTCACAGACAATCATTAATTGCCTACTAAAAATTTAGTTTGATGTTTGCAACAAGGGTGGGGGGATAAATAAATTTAAAAAAATGCCTATAATGTTTTTTTTAATCAATTTCACCCCAAGCAAGGCAGTAAAACCACCAAGACACAAGGAGTTACTGGATGTGGAAGAATTATAAACAGAAACATTACTAATGAGCAGGAACAAAAACAGTAATCTAGAGAACTGTAGATAGCAATTGACCTTACATTTAAATTTCTGCAGATTAAAATTGGCTGGAAAGCATGGAGTTGAGAAGTAATTCTACAAGAGAGAAGTGAGAGAAAAGAAACTGTTAGCATAAAATTTACAGCTACATCTACCCTGCTCAACTGTTAATTAATGAGATCTTGATGTCAGTCTAGTACTGCACTAAAATTCAAAAAGTCTAGGCTCAATAGCAAAAGGCTCATCCAAACTATTATCATAAAAGTATTTATAGAAAAGACACAGGGAGGCAACCTTATGGCATTGGGAAAATGACTGAGGCTGAGCTACCAGATTAGAACTGATAATATAGCTGATTCTTCTTTGGATTTTATCAAGGAGCTCAAGGTAAATAGCAGGTGCACTGAGCTATATGTGACAGCAATATTATCAGCATTGGCAAATTGTAGACTTATAGATGTACATTTTTATTTTAAGTTTGCATAAAAATCAATTGTTTTTCAAGTTTGGTTTTTATTTATTTTTGCTTTAAAAATGTTGCCATTTTTAAGTTGTGACTTATTTTCTGAATTAGTTACTGACAGCAAACCCTATAATTTTCTGAATCAGTCACTGACCATAAATCATATAATTTTTTGAATTAGTCACTGACTCCAAACCCTATAATTTTCTGAATTATTCACGTTTTTATGGGTTCCAATAGGGAATATTTTTGGCCGAGCATATGGGCTCGGAAAACCCATGTTAAACCCGACCTTGTGCCACATGCAACCCTTGTGGGGAGGTAGCTAGATATCCTAGCTGTGACCTGCTCCAGATGGACAGTCGAACTCTCTTCCTCTGAGCAGAGAGGAACCCAGACGAGGCTCCACCGAAGGGTAGAGTCTCGATCGGAGAGGTAGACTGACCCTGAACCGATTTATATATGTTTGAATAGGGAATATTTTTGGCCCAGCCTTCGTGCTCAGAGATCCCACGTTAAACCAGGCCTTGTGCCACATATAACCCTCATGGTGGGGTAGCTAAATATACTAGTTGCAACCTGTTCCGGCTAGACAGTTGAACTCTCTGCCTTTGGGCAGAGGGGAACCTGGACAAGGCTCTGCCGAAGGGCAGAGTCTCATTCGGGGCGGTAGACTGACCCTGAACCCGTTTATACATGTTTGAATAGGGAATATTTTTGGCCGAGCCTACGGGCTCGGAAAACCCATGCTAAACCCAGCCTTGTGCCACATGCAACCCTCGTGGAGTATGATCCAGACTTACGCTAGAACTACCAACCTTCCAATAGTACTGGATTGACTTGTGACGACCTTGTGCATAACTGTTACCTTTATTCTTATTGTACTGATTTTTTTACAATAAACCTTTAATTATTTTATCCACCTTGTTTTTCAAGTATATATTTCTATTAGCACGGAATATAACAGCATCCCACCATGTCTTGACCCAAATGACATATGTATATAATGCTCACAATGTTGCAAATGATTAACACACATGACGCTTCATTTGAGAAACTTACCTTTCATGTTGCTGGATTTAATAGCATGAGAATATTATATAAATAACTGTTTGCACTATTGAGAAGCCATGGATTGAATATAAAAGGAAATTTTTAAGAAAATGGAATCAAAAAAGATCAGAAAGAAAGTTTAAATTTCTTGGAGAATTTGATATTCATAAGTGCCTCCCAAAGAGAAGTTCTATTTTCACTGTGAAGGCTAATGCAATAGAGCTTGCTCTCAATATTAGAGTAAACAAAAAAATTTCTTTATTTTTTCAAACTCAGTATCAATCCTAATGGCTTTGAAGGAAAAAAAATCCAACAACCCACTCATTATCAAACTATTATGCAAAATGAGAATTACTTGCAAACAAAGACATGTTGGATTCCTAGCCATATCAGAATGGAAGGTAACAATAAATCAGACCTAGCAGCCAAATCAGCTTTAGATATGTATGTAGATTCCATGACCAAAATTCCATACACTGACGGAGGAGGTCATTAAAAAATACATGCAAAAGGAATGGCAATGGTGCTGGGACAATAACCCAGACAATAAGTTCTTTGCAATTTAGCCCAAACAAGGAGAATGGAAGTCAGCTTTCAGAAAATTTCAAAAAGATGAAGTAGTACTGGCCTGCTTATGCACTGGTCATACAAGAATAACCTACTTGTACTTGCTAAACAACGAAGATCAACCAGTATGCCAAGCATGTGAAATGGTATACACTATTAACATATATTAACTGAGTGTTCAGACCTCGCTCTCTCTCAAGACAAAAATGCTATTATATAAACAACATATATGAGATCTTCGAGAAAAGCAAAAATGGATGACATAATATCATTTCTTAAAACAGTGGGCCTCTAGCAAAAAATATAAACCAAATGGGAATGTCAATAAAATCAAATTTTCTACAAACTGTATATCTGAAAAGATATGAACCCAGACTCTTGGCAAAAACCCTCTTTACAAAAATATGTCAATGAAACCTGATTTACAAACAGATATCTTACAAAGAACATATATTCTATTCATACAGATCTATTGTAAAAATCTTGTTGGCATTAAATAACCCATTGAGGTTGATATGCCATAAGCCAAACCAAACCAATACTTGTAAGAGATATTGAAGGCAAGAGAGAACAGTGAATAACAGCAAGTAACATATCTAACAAACTCGTGTAAATGGATGGCAAAACAGGGAACATACAAACTTTACTACAAGCCATAAAGGATAAGAAGTTGTGGAGAGTCATAATCACCCATGTCCTGAAGGGACACAGCACACAGAAGAAGAATTGCACTATAAAAACAAAAATGTTGTCCTGAAGATCTAATGAATACTAGGCTCTCACCGTTCATGAAAGTCAGCACCTAATGAACCAGTTGGACTTTTGCTCTAGTTTGGTTTGGTTTGGTTTGGTTTGGTTTGGTTTGGTTTGTTTTACAACATATCAACCTCAATGGGTTATTTAATTAATTTAATGCTGACAAAATTTTCATTGTTGGTAATATTTTTTCCCAAAAATCTATTTCTGGTAATATTTTTTCCTTCAAAAAATGTATTTCTGGTAATAATCTTCCTTTGCTGGTAATATTTTTTAAAAAAAAACGGATAGCTGGTAATGTTTTACTTTTTTTTTTTTTTTTCAAAAATGTATCGCTGGTAATATTTTTTTTTCAAAAATGTATAGCTGGTAATAATTTTTTACACAGTATTTCTAGTATTAAAACCTATTTTTACACTTTTATGGTGTTTTGACCCCAGTTTTGGGATCAACTATTTGCCCATAGCTGGGACCCTAACAGGTGCTACCACCCTAGGTCAGGGTGGACCTGAGAACATCAGCAATTAAGATGTGGTTCCACACTCCTCAAAACCTCCTGATCAGAGGCCTTTGCTGTTGGACATATTTTATCGTTTTCTCCAGGACACGGACGTAGTTTATCGTCATACCCAGGACGGTCTCTAGTTTGGAAGTGCTTGTTAACCTTAACATATTTGGAAGGGATATTAGAATAATCCATAACTTATAGTGGCAACGAACTGTCTGTATATCAACAGAAAATGAATTCAGTAAATATACAAAAGTAGTGTGTTGTAAGAGGCTGAAAATGCAACTGGTCAGTTTGACTCCTGGTAAATGACTGACTTTAACACTGATTGACTGACAGCCATTTTTGTCAATATGTAGTGACGTCACTAAGCAGCTGTCAAGTGACCTATGTGACTTCATCTCCACCAAAGAGAGATAATCACCTTTGGTATCTTTACACCTTGATGTATTGATTAGTTATAAAAAAATTTAGTACAGGAAATAGGAAAATTGAACATAGAATAGGCTGTCCTAGAGGTAGTTTCGCCCAACACCGCAAGATGCTACAAAACAAAAAGATTGATGTAAGTACTCAAGTCCACTATTTACATTGCTCGGACTATCATCCTCATCTTTGTTACCATATTTATCACAACGTTTCGGCCATTGAACGCTCCGGCCTTCTTCAGGTGGTTGGAATGTTGAACTGAACCCTTTATTTCGCTCGCTGGGGTAGACTGTTCTAGTTCCACGTGCCATGTCTAATGGATGTCAGTTATCAGTTATCTCCTGTTAATTCCCCTCTCCAAGTTCTCCACCGCCTTAACCAGGTACTGAACTCACACTCTTTGGGTCCTGTCACTGGATCTAACTAACACCTTTACCCACTGTGCCCTGTGTGATAAATATGGCAACAAAGATGAGGATGATAATACCTCATCTCAGAAATATAGACAGATATTTGAAGTACTCAAGTCATGTTCTTTATTGGTTGTAGACTCTCATAGGGATGTCAAGCATGGCATCAAACTCGTTCCAAAACATCTTAATAGGCAGTTTTCTCTGATAAATGATGAAGAATTGCTTCCAAATGAATCCTGTAGGTCTTAAAGAGAACCTCATGGACTGATGCTACAGAACTCTGTGGCCAAATGACAGACACCACATCACTTGAGGAATTTTAATGGGCTGAACAACTAAAATGAACAGCACATGTAAATTGAAGAGAAAATAATAATTTCTGTACTGGGTTGAATTAAATGAACTTTGGGCTCTTGGCTAGAGAACATTCAGGTCCTTGTGGTACCTTCTCACATGAAATGTAATGAAAATTAAAATTAAATGAATATATGCCGAAACATAGAATAATGCAGAGATTCTGTTATCAAGCTATGTTAACCTCTATAAAAATGGTAACATCCAAAAGAAGAGAGTTTTTTTTAATCATTTCACCCCAAGCAAGGAGATAATGTCTCTAAGACACAAGGGGTTACTGGAAGTGAAAGAGAATAAGATTTTTGTGAGGATAAAGAACAATAAAAGAACAGGGTTCAGGAAGCCAGAAGATGGAGATTGATGTTGCATTTAAATTTTTGAAGATTGTAGATAGCAGGGAAACAAGCAACTGGAAGAAAGTTCTACTGGCGAAAAGTGCAGGAACAGAAATTATTAGAATAGAACTTATAGTTACATCTTGCGAGTTCAACAAGAAAACAGTGAGACCTAATTACCAATCTAGTAGTACATTTAAATTTGTGCTGTTGAGGTACCAAGAAGGAAATCTCATTAGAACAATTGAAAATATTTATAGAAAAGACAGAGGAAAGCCATGTCCTGGTAGTGGGAAAGTGACTGAAGTCTAGATGCCAGCTCATGATCAATATGATTACAGACACTTCTTTGAATTTTATCAAGAATCTTGAGGTATAGATGTGGCACATGGCTGAAAGTATGGGGCACCCAGTGAGGATCAAACTCACTATTCAGTTGTAATTGTTCTAGTGAGACAAGCTTGCTAACCATTACACCTCCTCGAGGTGCCCAATAATGATTTTCTAAGCATAGCTTAGATGTGGCACAAGGCCGAAAGTATGAGGCACCCAGTGAAAAGCGAACTCACTACTCACTCGTAACTGTTTTAGCGAGACAAGCTTGCTAACCATTACACCACATCGAGGTGCCCAAAACTTGAGGTTTATAGTAGGAACACCAGAGCAGATATGGCAGCAATATTCAATGCACAGAAGAACAGTAGATTTATAAATGTGCAAGTTGGATTCTGGTAAGAAAAACTGAATGGTACAATGTAGTGAATCAACTTTCTTAGCAGTAGACCTAGCAATCGATTCACTATAATCATACCATTTCAATATCAGTGGAAATTGTGTGCCGAAGAAAGTACAAAGAGTCACTCTCCTGTAGGTTAGCATCAAGCAGAAAAGGTTCCCTATGGTGATTAAATGAAAGAAGTTTTGTTTAGGCCTTGGGTTGCAAGCTAATTAACCCATTATTTACATACCAACCATTTACATTTAAACAGATCTTATCTTTGTCATTGTTATCACAATGTTTTAGCCATTGTGCTCTCTGGCCTTCATCAGGAAATATATATCAATCAAGGTAACCTACAAGGAATTCCAAACTGATCCCTTTTGGATTATTCTTCTCATCTTTGTTTTGGTTTCACAACATTTCGACCGTTATGCACTCCAGTCTTCATCAGATGTATATCGATCTGGGTAACCTACAGGGAATTCTGAACTGATCCCTTTATTATTTACACTATTTACATTTGGACTATTCTTCTCATCTTTGTTTTTGGTTTCACAACATTTCGACCGTTATGCACTCCCGTCTTCATCAGATGTATATCGATCTGGGTAACCTACAGGGAATTCTGAACTGATCCCTTTATTATTTACACTATTTACATTTGGACTATTCTTCTCATCTTTGTTTTTGGTTTCACAACATTTCGACCGTTATGCACTCCAGTCTTCATCAGATGTATATCAATCTGGGTAACCTACAGGGAATTCTGAACTGATCCCTTTATTATTTACACTATTTACATTTGGACTATTCTTCTCATCTTTGTTTTTGGTTTCACAACATTTCGACCGTTATGCACTCCAGTCTTCATCAGATGTATATCCATCTGGGTAACCTACAGGGAATTCTGAACTGATCCCTTTATTATTTACACTATTTACATTTGGACTATTCTTCTCATCTTTGTTTTTGGTTTCACAACATTTCGACCGTTATGCACTCCCGTCTTCATCAGATGTATATCGATCTGGGTAACCTACAGGGAATTCTGAACTGATCCCTTTATTATTTACACTATTTACATTTGGACTATTCTTCTCAACTTTGTTTTGGTTTCACAACATTTCGACCGTTATGCACTCCAGTCTTCATCAGATGTATATCAATCTGGGTAACCTACAGGGAATTCTGAACTGATCCCTTTATTATTTACACTATTTACATTTGGACTATTCTTCTCTTCTTTGTTTTTGGTTTCACAACATTTCGACCGTTATGCACTCCCGTCTTCATCAGATGTATATCGATCTGGGTAACCTACAGGGAATTCTGAACTGATCCCTTTATTATTTACACTATTTACATTTGGACTATTCTTCTCTTCTTTGTTTTTGGTTTCACAACATTTCGACCGTTATGCACTCCCGTCTTCATCAGATGTATATCGATCTGGGTAACCTACAGGGAATTCTGAACTGATCCCTTTATTATTTACACTATTTACATTTGGACTATTCTTCTCTTCTTTGTTTTTGGTTTCACAACATTTCGACCGTTATGCACTCCTGTCTTCATCAGATGTATATCGATCTGGGTAACCTACAGGGAATTCTGAACTGATCCCTTTATTATTTACACTATTTACATTTGGACTATTCTTCTCTTCTTTGTTTTTGGTTTCACAACATTTCGACCGTTATGCACTCCCGTCTTCATCAGATGTATATCGATCTGGGTAACCTACAGGGAATTCTGAACTGATCCCTTTATTATTTACACTATTTACATTTGGACTATTCTTCTCTTCTTTGTTTTTGGTTTCACAACATTTCGACCGTTATGCACTCCCGTCTTCATCAGATGTATATCGATCTGGGTAACCTACAGGGAATTCTGAACTGATCCCTTTATTATTTACACTATTTACATTTGGACTATTCTTCTCATCTTTGTTTTTGGTTTCACAACATTTCGACTGTTATGCACTCCAGTCTTCATCAGATGTATATCAATCTGGGTAACCTACAGGGAATTCTGAACTGATCCCTTTATTATTTACACTATTTACATTTGGACTATTCTTCTCATCTTTGTTTTTGGTTTCACAACATTTCGACTGTTATGCACTCCAGTCTTCATCAGATGTATATCGATCTGGGTAACCTACAGGGAATTCTGAACTGATCCCTTTATTATTTACACTATTTACATTTGGACTATTCTTCTCTTCTTTGTTTTTGGTTTCACAACATTTCGACCGTTATGCACTCCAGTCTTCATCAGATGTATATCAATCTGGGTAACCTACAGGGAATTCTGAACTGATCCCTTTATTATTTACACTATTTACATTTGGACTATTCTTCTCATCTTTGTTTTTGGTTTCACAACATTTCGACTGTTATGCACTCCAGTCTTCATCAGATGTATATCAATCTGGGTAACCTACAGGGAATTCTGAACTGATCCCTTTATTATTTACACTATTTACATTTGGACTATTCTTCTCATCTTTGTTTTTGGTTTCACAACATTTCGACTGTTATGCACTCCAGTCTTCATCAGATGTATATCAATCTGGGTAACCTACAGGGAATTCTGAACTGATCCCTTTATTATTTACACTATTTACATTTGGACTATTCTTCTCTTCTTTGTTTTTGGTTTCACAACATTTCGACCGTTATGCACTCCAGTCTTCATCAGATGTATATCAATCTGGGTAACCTACAGGGAATTCTGAACTGATCCCTTTATTATTTACACTATTTACATTTGGACTATTCTTCTCATCTTTGTTTTTGGTTTCACAACATTTCGACTGTTATGCACTCCAGTCTTCATCAGATGTATATCAATCTGGGTAACCTACAGGGAATTCTGAACTGATCCCTTTATTATTTACACTATTTACATTTGGACTATTCTTCTCTTCTTTGTTTTTGGTTTCACAACATTTCGACCGTTATGCACTCCAGTCTTCATCAGATGTATATCAATCTGGGTAACCTACAGGGAATTCTGAACTGATCCCTTTATTATTTACACTATTTACATTTGGACTATTCTTCTCATCTTTCTTTTTGTTTTCACATCATTTCGACCATTATGCACTCCAGTCTTCATCAGATGTATATCGATCTGGGTAACCTACAGGGAATTCTGAACTGATCCCTTTATTATTTACACTATTTACATTTGGACTATTCTTCTCATCTTTGTTTTTGGTTTCACAACATTTCGACTGTTATGCACTCCAGTCTTCATCAGATGTATATCAATCTGGGTAACCTACAGGGAATTCTGAACTGATCCCTTTATTATTTACACTATTTACATTTGGACTATTCTTCTCATCTTTGTTTTTGGTTTCACAACATTTCGACTGTTATGCACTCCAGTCTTCATCAGATGTATATCAATCTGGGTAACCTACAGGGAATTCTGAACTGATCCCTTTATTATTTACACTATTTACATTTGGACTATTCTTCTCATCTTTGTTTTTGGTTTCACAACATTTCGACTGTTATGCACTCCAGTCTTCATCAGATGTATATCAATCTGGGTAACCTACAGGGAATTCTGAACTGATCCCTTTATTATTTACACTATTTACATTTGGACTATTCTTCTCTTCTTTGTTTTTGGTTTCACAACATTTCGACCGTTATGCACTCCAGTCTTCATCAGATGTATATCAATCTGGGTAACCTACAGGGAATTCTGAACTGATCCCTTTATTATTTACACTATTTACATTTGGACTATTCTTCTCATCTTTGTTTTTGGTTTCACAACATTTCGACTGTTATGCACTCCAGTCTTCATCAGATGTATATCAATCTGGGTAACCTACAGGGAATTCTGAACTGATCCCTTTATTATTTACACTATTTACATTTGGACTATTCTTCTCATCTTTGTTTTTGGTTTCACAACATTTCGACTGTTATGCACTCCAGTCTTCATCAGATGTATATCAATCTGTGTAACCTACAGGGAATTCTGAACTGATCCCTTTATTATTTACACTATTTACATTTGGACTATTCTTCTCATCTTTGTTTTTGGTTTCACAACATTTCGACTGTTATGCACTCCAGTCTTCATCAGATGTATATCGATCTGGGTAACCTACAGGGAATTCTGAACTGATCCCTTTATTATTTACACTATTTACATTTGGACTATTCTTCTCATCTTTCTTTTTGTTTTCACATCATTTCGACCATTATGCACTCCAGTCTTCATCAGATGTATATCGATCTGGGTAACCTACAGGGAATTCTGAACTGATCCCTTTATTATTTACACTATTTACATTTGGACTATTCTTCTCATCTTTGTTTTTGGTTTCACAACATTTCGACTGTTATGCACTCCAGTCTTCATCAGATGTATATCAATCTGGGTAACCTACAGGGAATTCTGAACTGATCCCTTTATTATTTACACTATTTACATTTGGACTATTCTTCTCATCTTTGTTTTTGGTTTCACAACATTTCGACTGTTATGCACTCCAGTCTTCATCAGATGTATATCAATCTGGGTAACCTACAGGGAATTCTGAACTGATCCCTTTATTATTTACACTATTTACATTTGGACTATTCTTCTCATCTTTGTTTTTGGTTTCACAACATTTCGACTGTTATGCACTCCAGTCTTCATCAGATGTATATCGATCTGGGTAACCTACAGGGAATTCTGAACTGATCCCTTTATTATTTACACTATTTACATTTGGACTATTCTTCTCATCTTTCTTTTTGTTTTCACATCATTTCGACCATTATGCACTCCAGTCTTCATCAGATGTATATCGATCTGGGTAACCTACAGGGAATTCTGAACTGATCCCTTTATTATTTACACTATTTACATTTGGACTATTCTTCTCATCTTTGTTTTTGGTTTCACAACATTTCGACTGTTATGCACTCCAGTCTTCATCAGATGTATATCAATCTGGGTAACCTACAGGGAATTCTGAACTGATCCCTTTATTATTTACACTATTTACATTTGGACTATTCTTCTCATCTTTGTTTTTGGTTTCACAATATTTCGACTGTTATGCACTCCAGTCTTCATCAGATGTATATCAATCTGGGTAACCTACAGGGAATTCTGAACTGATCCCTTTATTATTTACACTATTTACATTTGGACTATTCTTCTCATCTTTGTTTTTGGTTTCACAACATTTCGACCGTTATGCACTCCAGTCTTCATCAGATGTATATCAATCTGGGTAACCTACAGGGAATTCTGAACTGATCCCTTTATTATTTACACTATTTACATTTGGACTATTCTTCTCATCTTTGTTTTTGGTTTCACAACATTTCGACTGTTATGCACTCCAGTCTTCATCAGATGTATATCAATCTGGGTAACCTACAGGGAATTCTGAACTGATCCCTTTATTATTTACACTATTTACATTTGGACTATTCTTCTCATCTTTGTTTTTGGTTTCACAACATTTCGACTGTTATGCACTCCAGTCTTCATCAGATGTATATCAATCTGGGTAACCTACAGGGAATTCTGAACTGATCCCTTTATTATTTACACTATTTACATTTGGACTATTCTTCTCATCTTTGTTTTTGGTTTCACAACATTTCGACTGTTATGCACTCCAGTCTTCATCAGATGTATATCAATCTGGGTAACCTACAGGGAATTCTGAACTGATCCCTTTATTATTTACACTATTTACATTTGGACTATTCTTCTCATCTTTGTTTTTGGTTTCACAACATTTCGACTGTTATGCACTCCAGTCTTCATCAGATGTATATCAATCTGGGTAACCTACAGGGAATTCTGAACTGATCCCTTTATTATTTACACTATTTACATTTGGACTATTCTTCTCATCTTTCTTTTTGTTTTCACATCATTTCGACCATTATGCACTCCAGTCTTCATCAGATGTATATCAATCTGGGTAACCTACAGGGAATTCTGAACTGATCCCTTTATTATTTACACTATTTACATTTGGACTATTCTTCTCATCTTTGTTTTTGGTTTCACAACATTTCGACTGTTATGCACTCCAGTCTTCATCAGATGTATATCAATCTGGGTAACCTACAGGGAATTCTGAACTGATCCCTTTATTATTTACACTATTTACATTTGGACTATTCTTCTCATCTTTGTTTTTGGTTTCACAACATTTCGACCGTTATGCACTCCAGTCTTCATCAGATGTATATCAATCTGGGTAACCTACAGGGAATTCTGAACTGATCCCTTTATTATTTACACTATTTACATTTGGACTATTCTTCTCATCTTTGTTTTTGGTTTCACAACATTTCGACTGTTATGCACTCCAGTCTTCATCAGATGTATATCAATCTGGGTAACCTACAGGGAATTCTGAACTGATCCCTTTATTATTTACACTATTTACATTTGGACTATTCTTCTCATCTTTGTTTTTGGTTTCACAACATTTCGACTGTTATGCACTCCAGTCTTCATCAGATGTATATCAATCTGGGTAACCTACAGGGAATTCTGAACTGATCCCTTTATTATTTACACTATTTACATTTGGACTATTCTTCTCATCTTTGTTTTTGGTTTCACAACATTTCGACTGTTATGCACTCCAGTCTTCATCAGATGTATATCAATCTGGGTAACCTACAGGGAATTCTGAACTGATCCCTTTATTATTTACACTATTTACATTTGGACTATTCTTCTCATCTTTGTTTTTGGTTTCACAACATTTCGACCGTTATGCACTCCCGTCTTCATCAGATGTATATCGATCTGGGTAACCTACAGGGAATTCTGAACTGATCCCTTTATTATTTACACTATTTACATTTGGACTATTCTTCTCATCTTTGTTTTTGGTTTCACAACATTTCGACCGTTATGCACTCCCGTCTTCATCAGATGTATATCGATCTGGGTAACCTACAGGGAATTCTGAACTGATCCCTTTATTATTTACACTATTTACATTTGGACTATTCTTCTCATCTTTGTTTTTGGTTTCACAACATTTCGACCGTTATGCACTCCAGTCTTCATCAGATGTATATCGATCTGGGTAACCTACAGGGAATTTCGAACTGATCCCTTTATTATTTACACTATTTACATTTCGACTATTCTTCTCATCTTTGTTTTTGGTTTCACAACATTTCGACCGTTATGCACTCCCGTCTTCATCAGATGTATATCGATCTGGGTAACCTAGAGGGAATTCTGAACTGAACCCTTTATTTAATTTATGGGTGTAGACTGATCTCATTCCACTGCCCATGTCTTGGGATATCTGGTCTAGTTCTTATTTTTAGTACTGCTCAGTTATGGCTCACCTTGTTTCCACTGAGTTCAAGTAAGCACTGCCTGATCCAGTGATTGTGAATTCACGATTACTATGTCACCAAATTCATGTACCAACACTTTAATCTACTAGGCCATTGCCCTGTGGGACAATTCTCTGTGGAGAACTTTGAACCTTAAACTTAAACTGCATACTGATTAGTGCTGCTGCTGATTGTCATGCTTAACAGGTTGCATGTAAATAGGGTAAATAATGATAACCCCTCACCCTAGAGATTTAAATAGAAACTAATTAGCCAATATGAAAATTCGGCAGTGTTTGTGTATAATGTGATCCCCGATGATACTTTTACATGTCAAAAGCACGAGTATATTTTATTTATGTCTATAATGGGATCTCCACTTTATGTTTAGGTGTGAAACAATTAATTTTCAGTTTGGCATCAAGCATCATATTATCATTAGATGTAAACTTAAGCCCCAGACTAACTAAATTTGATATCTTTGGTCGACTAAATATGAAGGTCTCTGTCACAGAAATGTATCTGTTAAGCACATACATGCCTCCATGGTGGTATAGGGCGAGGACTGGGGGAGGCAGCTGATGAATATCACCCCCACCCAGTCAATATTTTATTGGAAATGAGAACTGCACAGAAGACTTAATTTGTTTTCTTGACCTCAATATTTGACAGTGTTATTGAGCTGAACCATATCATTTGTCTAAAATAATCATAAAATGTCACTTTCCTTCTTTATTTTCAAAACATTAACTTCTAAAATTTTTGTATAACACTAATAATCAAACCATATAAGAATTATCAATGTGTACTTATTTATATATTTCCTGTGAATTTATTATAACAATAAGAAGAATTAACAGTGTATATTTATTTATATATTTTCTGTGCATTTATTATAATAATAATAATATGGGGGAGACATGGATAGACTTTAGATGTGTACATAAAACAAGCTTTGGAATTAAGGTTCGTAAAAAATGAATATCCTTTTGATACATACATACATACATACATACATACATACATACATTATTATTATTATTATTATTATTATTATTTTTTGTTTTTTTCCAGTGCAGATATTGGCCCACTCTGTCATGCCGGGTTTTATATTCAGTGGGTGCCAATATCGTGCAACCTGATACAAGATGATCAATGGTTTCTGGATATTTATCACAGAATCTGCATCTTGGGCTAACACAGTATTTTAGTATATGTGCTTGATAATTCCTAGTTAACAAGCATTGGTCCTGTGCAGCAAGGGTAAAACCTTCAGTTTCAGCTTTCAACCCTGCACTACGTAGCCACTGATGATGATGATGATGATGATGATGATGAGAAGAAGAAGAAGAAGAAGAAGAAGAAGAAGAAGAAGAAGAAGAAGAAGAAGAAGAAGAAGAAGAAGAAGGTGGAGTCATAGCTATCTTTAAATGTATACATGAAATAAGCTTTGGAGGTCTGTAAAAAATGAATATCCTTTTGATACACCCTAATATATAATAATAATAATAATAATAATAATATGGTGGAGTCATAGATAGTCTTTAGATGGCTACATGAAATAAGCTTGGTCAGTAAAAAAACGAAAATTCTTTTGATACAGCTTTATATTTTTATTATTATTATTATAAGAAGAGGGGATGTAAAAGAGGAAGTTATGGATGCAAGGACCAACTAATTATCAATAAAACAATATTGGAAGAGGTGAAAACAAGGAAAAGAAACTTAGCGATAGCATGGATTGACTACAAAAAGGCATTTGACAGTATATGACATACATGGATAGAAAAGAATGCCCCACAATGGTCAAATGCATAACAGAGAGCATGATAAACTGGAAGACAAGACTAAACCTAAACCATACAATTGGGTCATTAACATCAAGACCAATCAATATCAAAAGCAGGATCTTCGAAGGTGATTCATTGTCAACACTACTCTTCTGTTTTGCATAAGCACCACTCAGCTACCTACTGAACAACAGTAGCTACAGATACAAGTCACAGAATGGCAAACTGAATCACCTATTCTATACTGATGATCTTAAGATATTTGCCAAAGATGACAACCAGCAGAAAAACCTACTCACCATTGTCTAAACCTTCAGTGAAGACATTAGGATGGAGTTTGGAATCAACAAATGTGCCAAAGCCACCTTCAAAGGCAATAAACTAACAAAAACTACAGATTTATACCTCGATATCAACAACAAGATTAAGGAACTAGAACAATATGGTACATACAAATACTTAGGAATTAATGAAGGAGACGGAATACAACATTCAAATATGAAGAAAAAGGTCCCCAAAGAATATTATAGGAGAGTGCGTTTGATACTTGAAAACAAACATAATGGGGCCAATAAAATGAAGGCTATCAGCACCTTAGCTATACCTGTAGTAAAATACAGCTTCAACATTATTAAATGGAAGTTGAATGACATTAAAAGATTGGACACCAAAACCAGAAAAATTCTGACCCAAATGAGGATGTACCGCCCAAAATCAGATGTTGATAGGCTGTATGTATCAAGAGCTTTAAGAGGTTGAGGTCTAATCCAACTTGAACTAACTCTAAAAACTACAACAATTGGATTGGAAGCATACTTCCCAAAAACCAATGAGCCTCAGCTACAAATAGTAAAACACCAAATCCACTCCATCAACAAAGAAGCTGCACTCTTCACGAAACAGCTTAATGTACCTGAAACCCTACCAATAAAAAAACAAAGTGAATACCATCTACGCCAAATGAGTAAAACAGAAAGTCAAACAAATTGGCTAAAAGAAATTACAAAAAAATGGGAGAACAAGGTGTTGCATGACAAATACCTAAAAAGAAGGAAAGAAGCAGATGTGGACCAATAGGAAACACATCAGTGGCTGAGGAGCATCAGGCTGGAAGCTGAGATAGAAGGCCTGATTATTGCAGCTCAGGCCCAAAGCCTCGCAACCGAATCCTATCACTGTTACATAATCAAGAATGAAACTAACCTGAAATTCAGGATCTGTGGAAAGATGACGAGACTGCTTCCCATATTATCTCAGGATGTCCGGCACTAGCAGAAAATGAATATAGACGCAGACATGAGATGGCAACATATGTGCACTGTAAAATTTGCAAGAAGCACAAAATCGAAACCACTGAGAGATGGTATGAGCATCAACCAGACACAGTTACCCAATATAACGATGTAACTATCCTCTGGGACGTGCCAATTCAAACTGACAGGGAAATAACCACCAACACACCTGATATTATCACAAAAGACAAGAAGTGTATGCTTATTGACATAGCAGTACCATCTGAAAGAAAATTATCGAGAAATTATTCAAATACAAGGACCTGGAGATCTGAGATTAACAGGATGTGGGGAATGAAGACTGAGACTGTACCAATAGTAATCGAAGCTCTGAGCCTCATGAGAAAAGAAATGGAAAATTTTACTAAAAGTGTCTCGGGTGACATCAACGTACAAGTTGCCCAGAAGATTGCCCTACAGGAACATCCAATATACTAAAAAAAAAGTGCTATAAATTAAATGACAGTTCTCCTATAGGGCCTAAGAACCATAGTTTGGACCCAGCTCTACAGGATACAAAGCAGGAAACATACACAAATGATGATGATGATGATGATGATGATGATGATGATGATGATATGGTGGAGTCATAGATAGTGTTTAGATGTATACATGAATTAAACTTTAGAGTAAAGGTCTGTAAAAAAAGTGAAAATTCTTTTGGTACACCTTTATATTATAATAATAATAATAATAATAATAAAATAACAATAATAATAATATCGTGAAGTCATAGTCTTTAGATGGGTACATGAAATAAGCTTTGTAAAAAAATGAAAATTCTTTTGATATACCCTTGTACATAATAATAATAAAAAACAATATGGTGGAGTTATATATTGGATTTAGATGTGTACATGAAATAAGCTTTAGTGTAAAGGTCTGTAAAAAAATGAAAATTCTTTTGATACACCCTTGTACATAATAATAATAATAAACAATATGGTGGAGTTATATTGGATTTAGATGTGTACATGAAATAAGCTTTAGTGTAAAGGTCTGTAAAAAAATGAAAATTCTTTTTGTACACCTTTCTATTATAATAATAATAATAATAATAATAATAATAATAATAATAATTCTATAAACAATTCTATGGGACTACACAATACATACTGACAGAACAATCAAAGCCAACTGCCCAGACATTGTTATTAAAGACCAGAAACAAAATAGGTGCCTCCTTATTGATATGGCAGTCTCTGCAGACTGCAATGTATCTTTGAAGATATTCGAAAAACTGTCAAAATACAAGGACCTTGAAATAGAAATCTCAAAAATGTGGCACATGGGAACATCAACAATTCCTGTTGTAGTTGGAGCCCTTGGACTGGTTGGAAAAGATTCCAGTAGGCTGATTGAAGGGATCCCTGGAAGTCCATGCCTCAAAGAGGTACAAAAAATTGTTCTGACAAGTACAGCCCACACTTTACGAAGGGCTTTATCTATGTAATTACTTTTTATTTTATTTTATTTTTTTTGCAGTGGAAAGTGTCATGATGCCATTTCTAACCTTAGGTCCCTGGGTGGGACCCGGAAAGAAATGTGTAAACGCCAGATATCAAAGGAAATAAAAATAATAATAATATGGAGAAGTCATGTATAGTGTTTAGATGAGTACATGAAATAAGTTTTGGAGTAATGGTCTTTAAAAATTGAAAATTCTTTCGTTAGACTTTTTAAAATAATAATAATAATAATAACCCAAATCCAGGAAGTGCTGAGCTTGTAAAGATATCTCTCTTTTAGGACAGATTCTTATTTTTTCCTATAAGTGTGAAGGGAACAGCCTCAGTCAAAACTCAGACATGATTCACTGATTTTGTTTTCCGTGCAAGCAATCTCACAACTCCAATCGGTATTATTGTTTATACAAATAGGGGCAGACAGGGAAAATAATTAAAGAACAGAAAACAAGCAGGAAGAGACAGGAAAGATTTATAAATCTTTATGTACATTGAGAGAAACAGAGAAAATTAAATGGAAAACAATTTTTCTTTTGTTTTTTTTTGTTGTTCCCTCCACTTGGGTACAGCTATTATTTAGGATTCATACATTATTTTATATTATTAGAAAATTTACCTCTACTGGGACTAACACAGCAGAGACTAATGTTTTCTGCCAACTTGTTTGCCTGAAGCACAGAAGTCTTGGCTCAGCTTAAAGTACCCAGACCAGTGTATAAAATGTTCAGAGAAATGACACAGATCTCAGAAGACTTGTCTTGTTTGAGAATAGAGTTAGCCTCCCTGAAATAACCCTCTCCATAAAATGTTATGGAAGTCATATGAAGGTAAGAAAACTTGATTTTGCCAAGAGAAAAATAAATTTTTATCCATTTAGAAATATAAACAAATAATTTTATAATATTTAAATATTAAATATAATAATATTTTAAAAAAATACACATGCCATTTCAGTGATCGTGGCTCTCCACAGCATTATTTTTCTTTAATATCTGTAAAGTATCAATTTCCATGACTGTTTATTCTGCTTTTATCATGGTTTTGACTTCAGAGTTGTTCTTCTCCTAGAATGATTACCAACCAAGCCTAAAGAGCCCGGTCTATCCTACTACCATTGTTGTGCTTGGAGGACAAAGAAGTGTGATATGCGATCCAGACTATGAAATACCAGGGGTCTGAATTTAATGTCAGTCAGGAACTTTTGTTCTCAGAGTTGATCTGTAGTGACCCTAATATATATTAAGCTCACACTAAACGAAACAAAAGTAGGCTTTGTGTCACATCAGAACATCAAAAGAGCTAGGTGCATCAGAGAAGATATCATCATAACTGCCAAGTGCAAAATTGGGTCTCAGTGGCTGCACCAATATATAAAGAAAAAGTGAACCCAATTGAACTTAGGAAAGTGAGAAGATTTGAACATTAGTTCCTGACACACTCATGGTCAACATTAATTTGACACTCTTCAGAAGTGAATAAACAATAATTTCACTTTTTTTTTTATAAGCATTTCACCCTAAGCAAAGCGGGAGCGCCACTAGTATGCAAGGCATTACAGAGAGTGAAAGTAAGAGAAAAGTGGGGGGGTTGAGGTAAGGATAAAAAGAAGAACGGAGATCGAGGCAACAGAAGATGCCGATTGACATTACATTTAAATCTTTGAAGATTATAGTTATCATGGAAGCAAGTAAGAGGAAGTGAGTTCCACTGTTGGGAAGTGCAAAAGAAGAAACTATTGGAGTAGAAGAGGCAGTTACATTTAACAGTTTTGACAATAAAAAGTTGGGACCGAGATGCCAACCTGGTAGCACACTTAAATTCCTGCAGTCGGGGCACCAGTGAAAATAGCTCATCAGAGCAGTTGTCATGAAAATATTTGTGGAAAAGACAGAGGGAAGCCACATCACATCTGTGAGAAAGTGACTAGAGTTGAGATGTCCAGTCAGGACCAATCACTTTGCATATCCGCCTTTGGATTTTGTTGAGAAACTCAAGATGAACAGTGGAGGCACCAGACCATATATAGCAACATTGTTTCAAGCATGGATGAGAATGGTTTAGTCTTGTATTCTTATTAGACATTACTAAGATAATGTTAAAGAAGAGATGGGTTCATGCCTTTGTGGAGAAATGAAATAAAATCAATAAATGAAATAATAATAATAAGTAATAAAAACAAGAAAAAGAAATACATTTTCCCATAATACTTATAATAAAGGAATCAGAAATATGATTACCCCAATTGGTTTCATAAAAGGCTGTTAGGTGGTGCTGTTGAAGTCTATAAAAAGGCAAACTTTTTGCACTCACTCTCTACCCTTTGCTCCAAGATGTTGCACCACATTGTAATTACATTCCTGCTGAAGAATGTTAGTTTCCACAGTCCACTTTTCACCATGCTGTTTACATGTGTCTTCTAAAAACATCCACCTATGAAGTAAGTGAAGCTTTATCTTTTGTTGTTCCAACTCAGCACAATGCTGACTTGGGCAGGACCATTTTAACAATGCTCATACTGACTTACCCTAACTTCTGGACCACAAAAAAGAAAACAGACATCCCATAACCATCTTTAAACCTTTCAACAATAAAGTAAGTACAAACCTTCATTTGGTTGTTCCAACTCTGTGCAAGGCTGACTCAACCATTAATATGATGTTTATACTTACTTACCCTAAATCCTGGGCCAAAAGGAAAACTGGCATACCCAAGAGACATTAAGAATTTTCTTTCACTACAGTATGTATAAAAAAGAGAATAAATTGTCCATATTGGAAACTCAAGTTGTTGTATGCTTCATCTTTGTTTATTATATGTGAACAGGCACACATTTAAGATACACACAAGCATGCACCTGTTAAATGTCATAGTTTTCTCAAGTGCATTAATGCAAAGGGAATACAAAAGCCTTGATTTGAAATAGATTGAACATTATACAGGGAAAATTTCAGATTAAAATTCAAATAATCATTGAACATTATACAGGGAAAATTTCAGATTAAAATTCAAATAATCATTGTGTCAAGCTACAGACTTATTTATCTAAGCTTATGCAAATGAAGGGACATAATACAAGAGTGTGTTGTCTCACCAGATTTAACTGATACAGTGAAGCAATCCTAAGATAGTCAGAGGTTCTATTGGGATTTATTATTAGTGGGCACAATCTCAACAGCATAAGATAGGCATAAAGGAAAAGCAAGAAGAAAGGACTATCAATTGTAAGAAGACAGAATATATGGTCATTAGTAAGAAGGATGGCCCAAGATGCAAGTTATAGATTGGAGATGTCAAAATCAAGTCTGTACAGAAATGTAACTATCAGGGAAGTGTTGTAATAGGCGACGGAACATGTGACACCAACATTTGAAGCATGGAAATAAAGAATGGAGCTTTCTAAAAACTAAACAAAATATGAAGAAACAGAAAAAAAATTAATTGGAAACAAAGCACACAACTACCATGCTATATCAATCATCCTATATAGCAGTGAATACTGGACAATTTCCTGATGATGAGGAGACTTGAGGCAAAGAGAGATGTGGTTCTACAGAAGGATACTGAAAATACCATGGATGGAATAATGAGAAAGCTCTAAGGAAAATGGAAACAAAAAAGACAATTCTGTTTAGGATCAGAATGGTAAAGTTGAAATAATGAGGAAAGAGGTCTTGGAGAATTTGACACTCACTTGACATGTTGAAAGCTAGAGTGGCAGAAGGAAACATCAAGTAGTCTATCTAAGAGGCTTGTGCAAATGGATGGCAGAACATAAACTGGGAGGGATAGTAAGGGGATAAACATTGCTTAGAGCTACAAAGAATAGGATGTTGTGGAGAGCCATGATCAACCTACTTAACAAACTTGTACAAATGGATGGCAGAACATAAATTGGGAGGGATAGTAAGAGGATAGGTATTGCTAGAGCTTCAAAGGATAGGATGCTGTGGAGAGCCATGATCAGCCTACTAAACAAACTTGTGCAAATGGATGGCAGAACATAAATTGGGAGGGATAGTAAGAGAATAAACATTGCTTAGAGCTACAAAGAATAGAATGTTGTGGAGAGTCATGATCAACCTACTTCTTAAACTTGTTCAAATGGATGGCAGAACATAAATTGGGAGGGATAGTAAGAGGATAAGCATTGCTAGAGCTTCAAAGGATAGGATGCTGTGGAGAGCCATGATCGCCCATGTACTGAAAGAACATTGCACCTATTATTGTGTTCTTCCTGGTTCTGGATTTGTCATTTTATTTCTATTGGAAACTTGTCAAAGAATTGGTCAAAATTAAGTATTTAAATCCGAGTACTTTCAATTAGACCATTGTTGGTCATATTGACAGAACAAATATTAAAAATCTAGAAATAGCATATACATTATTTGTATTGTTGTCAGTTTAAAGTTTTTAATAATTTCCCTCCCAAGCAAGGTAATAAAGCCACTAAGATGCAAGGGCTTACTGAGTATGAAAGAATATAAGAAAAAGAAAACATTATTAAAGAGAGAGAACAATAAAAGAAATGGAATTAAGAAGATAATGATTGACATTGCATTTAAATTTTTGAAGACAGAAGTTGACTGGAAAGCAACAAGCTGGAAGAAAGTTATTGGAGAAAGATAGGTGGGGGTTAGTTTTTTGGAGGTTGTTTTTTACTGATTTATTCATATTTCTTTTAATTATAACTATCATAAGAAAATTATGTTTTCAGGAGAAAAAGGCCAAAACAATTATGACTGTCCATCAGAAGGTGGTTATGACTAAAGCATAATGTGGCCTCAGGTTTGTCCACTGGAAATACATCCAGGGACACCTATCCATGCATGACATTGCACTGCAAATAACCCCGATGTTATACAACTGCTTACAAGTGCAGCCTCTCTAAGCATTACCAAAGTGTTCAAGGTTCTTACTACCAGTTGGGATGCAGCAACCAGAAAACTGCTCACCCAGTACCTTCATATCTATCTATCTATCTATCTATCTATCTCAGTCTCTTCATATCTATCTATATATTTTAATTTCATATCTATCTATCTATCTATCTATCTTATTCTTATCTATCTTTTATAAATCATTTCACCCCAAGCAATGCAACAAAGCCACTAAGATGCAGGGCTTACTGAGTGTGAAAGAATATAAGAAAAAGAAAAATGTTATTAAGGAAAGAAAACAATAAAAGAAATGGAATTAATAAGACAGAAGATAACGATTGATATCGCATTTAAATTTTTGAAGACCAAATTTGACTAGAAAACAAGAAGCTGGAAGAACTTTACACAAGTGTAGGAGAAGAAATTGTTAGCATATAACTTATGCTTACATCTAGCCATTTCAACTACAAAATGATGAGACCGAGATGCCAATCTAATATTGTACTTAAATTTATAAAGTTGAGGTTCCAAAGAGGAACGTAATATTTATTTTTGTTGAATACAAAAATGTGGCACAAGGCCAAAAGTGGGGATGAGGGAAGGCTGGACTTCAATCTGTCTTATCTTAAACTTAGCTACTCCCAAACACTGATCCAAACAAAGTACAATATTCCTTGCACCAAAACAACATATCCTCACATAACCATTCTTACTACAGCCACCACAATACTCCAGAGTCTCTATGAAATCATAACTAGTCCCAATTTATCTGTGGTGGGTGGGGGAAAGAGGAAAGATATTTATTTTATAAAGATACAAAAATGTGGCACAAGGCCAAAAGTGGGGAGAGGAAAAAGCTGATCTTCTTCTGTCTTATAATTCAACCTAGCTAGCTACAATTTCTGATCCAAATATACCACAGCATTCCTTCCACCAAAACAACACATTCTTTCTTACCATTCTTACTACAGCCACCATAATACTTCAAACTTACTATGAAGTCCCTACTAGTCCTGATACGTACAGTTTTTTGTCCGGGGGTTGTAAAAAGACAACAATTTAAAAAAATCTAACCCCAATGTGGGGAAAGAGGAAAGTTCATCAGAACAATTACCATGAAAATATTTATGGAAAAGGTACAAAGAAACTATGTTACTATTTGATGTTACATTCCTATTAAATGTCTAATAAACAAACGTCAGTAAATGATGTTGTTGAATTTTTTTTATATAATGTAATTAATATTTAAAATATTTTAGTTTGGGATTAATTTATATATTATATATTTTAAATAAAAGATACATAAATTAATACCACACTAAAATAATTTAAATATTAATTACATTATAAAAAAAAGCAGTTCAACAAGATCATTTACTCACTTCAATTTATTAGACATTAAATTATATCACTTAACATCTTCCATAATTTATTTAGACTCTTCAGTTAGCCTGATGAAAATTTATAAGAATTTCTTAGATAAAAACTTTCTAAAAAACTAACATTTTTACTTTTGTTTATAAATAATTGTTACAAAATGAAATCCTTACATTTCCCTTGATAAAGTCCATCAAACACGTCAGATAAGTTCTCCTTTTGTTTTTATTCATATTGTTCTTTTACAGATATATTTGTTGTTATGTTATGAAATTTTACACATGTGTGTGTGCGTATGTGTGTGTGTGTGCATATATGAATGATTCAGTTTTGTTTTTGTTTATTCATTTTATTTTGAACAGTGTGAATTACTTACACTATTTACATTGTTGTCCTCATCTTTAATAGCATATTCACAACATTTCGGCTGCTGCACACTTCTTCAGGTGATATATATATTGGAATTTCAAACCAAACTCTTTATTTAGTCCATGGGGATAGATTATCCTTTGTGGATAAATGCTTTGGTTGAGTAATCCAAAAAGTGACTTGACTGAAAGAGTTGTGAGTTCAATACCTGGCCACAGCAGAGATGAACAAAAACTTGGAGAGTTGAGTTACTAAAGGGAATTAACTGATACTGAGATATCCAAAAAGGCATGGCATGTGGAATTAGAACAATCAACCACCGTGGAGTAAATAAAGAGTTTGGTTCAAAATTCCAGCATAAATCGACCATTTGCCCTTGCATGAAGTATTGCTGCCATATATGGTCTGGAGCCCCTGCTGTTTGCCTCAGGGTTCTTGATAAGATACAGAGACGGATATGCAATGTAATTGGCCCTGATCTGTCATCTCGTCTGCAGTCGCTCTCTCACAGACACGACGTTGCCTCACTCTGCCTTTTTTACAAATACTTTCACGGTAATTGCTCCGAGGAGCTGCTTCCGCTGGTTCCTAGGCCTCATGAATTTAAACGTCCTACGAGGCTGGCATCCCATTCCCACCCCTTCACCGTTGAAACTGGTAGATGTAGACGTATCTTCTACTCCGATCGCTTCATGTCTCACACATCTCGCCTGTGGAAGTCCCTTCCTTATTCCTGTTTCCCTGACAAATACAATTTCCAACTATTTAAGTGTAACGTCAATTGACGTCTCCAGTTGCCTTGATCTATCCACTTCCCTTCTCCACATCCTTTCACCTTTCATTCCTGTCTGCTCTCGCTCCAAATCTTCTGTAACCCCCTTGCCTTGATCGATCCACTGTCTTTCTCTTTCTCCACATCCTCTCCTTTACCACTCCTATCTGCTCTCGCTCCAAACCTTCTGTAACCCCTTGCGTGCTAGTGGCCTCCAGCCAAAATGTCACCTGAAGAAAGTCGGAACATACAATGGCTCAAACATTGTGAATATGACAATAAAGATAAAGGACAATGGTTCAAACAATGTCGATACCTCATCTCAGGAATATAGACAGATATAGTGTGAATTACATCTACAAGCCTGTGCTTCCAAGAGATCTAATAATGTGCTGGATAGCACATTTTTACTAAGACACTCAAATGCACAAGCTGGTAAACATAATTCACACTGTTTAAAAATAGATAAAAAATAAACACGTATATCCACATAAGAAAAAAATGTTGAAAGTCTATATATATATATATATATATATATATATATATATATATATATTGAAACATGTTTGGTTAAATAATATCAACAAGTTCTGTTTATCAAATTTTTAATTAAATTTTTTTAGATTTCTGAATTAGTTGCTTTATGCGATCATTAAATTTGTCTCGGTTCACATTTATTTGATATTAAGTTTTTCCGAGTACTTTCAAATGTTACTACATTTGTTTTAAAGATTGTTGTGTATATATCTATGCAACTGTTTTATTTAATTCTGCTATTCTCATGTTTGATGGAAGAAATATAAATGTGAACACTGAGCTCAACACCAAGCAGCAACAGACTGTTTCATGCTTGAACGCAATCTTCAGGCCATGTTTGTTGCAGAAAAGTTTATTCACCACATTTGGATCGACAATTATTTCTAGTCAATAACCTCTTGTATTATTTGAAATATAACTGCTATTGTCTGCCCAGTAATCATTAAGATAATAAAAGAGACCTTGTATGCACCATTTCCCAACATATATAAACAGTCAAGCTAACACACAACATACATGGCCTGAAGATTGCGTTCAAGCATGAAACAGACTGTCTAGTTTGGTTTTGACCTCAGTATCTACTTTTATATTGACATATGCACTATCCCTGATATCGAACACTATGATGTAGTTTGACCCTCACTGCATTCAGAACTGCCAGCAATCACTGCAAAAAGTTCTAGAAAATGCAAATTCAGCTATGCATGAGCAGTACAGACGAAGGTTAAAAGGAAGCAAATTGGATCCTGTGAATTCTGGAAAATCACCCACCAAATAATGAACAGAGTTAAAGCAGCTGTAATTATAAATGGCCCTGAGGTAATATCCTCCTTGATAGATGAGGTGAACCTTTTCACCTCTAACTCAACATTAGATGACAAAGACCATTCCCTCTCCAAGTTCCCAAGTCACACTGAGCACAATCTCAGTAATAGCTCAAGAAGTTTTTTAGACTTTTCAAAGACCACAACCCTAAGAAAGCCTCCAGCCCAGACAAAATTCCAGTGATTGTCCTTAAGAATATCTTGGAATTATCTTCAATCCTAGCAAAGTTATTCAACCACTGCTTGAAGGAGAAATCCTTCCCAAGTTTTTGGAAAGTTTCAAGCATATGCCCAGTTTTCAAGAATGTACATGTGCAACCTTCCCCCTCCCAGTACACACCCATTAGTTTCGGCAGTATCATCAGGCAATAATCAATAAGAAGGTGTTGAGCACCTAGAAAAGAACAACCCCTTCAGTGACAAGCAGTATGGGTTTCAGTCAGCCCGATCTACTGCCAATGTCTTAACTACTATCACTCACAGAATCAATGGGACTCTTGATGACAAACACGCTTTGAGGACCGTAGCACTAGATATCTCATTGGCCACAAGGTGTGTCATAAAAGTTTACTACAACCTCTCCAGTTATGGAACCACTGGAAGGGTCTTCTCAATCATAAAATCCTTCCTAACCGGTATGCCTATGAAGGTAGTTATTAACGACCAGTCCTCTGGTGCCCTAACGGTCAATGCAGACATCCAAAGGGGTCATTCCTTGGACTAATTCTCTTTTTGATAAATATAGATGATCCTCCTAAGAATATACTCAGATCATTTGTAAACATCTATGCCAATGATACGACTATGTACGCGTACACCTCTAAGATTCTTGATGGACAGAGTTTGGCAACTGATCTCTCTTCCGATCTTGTACAAACTACCAAATAGCTGGTTATATTCAATTGCCTTGAAGGCCAAGCTAATTATGTGCCATCATTGCCAATCTGACCACGAACTGCCATCAATCAAGATGAACAGTGTTCCTCTTGGGGAAGCACCATGCCTTGAAAGACTGTTGGACCTCAAAATCACACCCGACCTCAAGTGGAACTCATACATATGATTCGTTGCTAAGGATGCAAGTAAAATGGTTGTCTCCCTGTACTGCTCCTGTAAGTACCTGACTCCTTGTGCTATCCTCTAACTTTACAAGAGCCAGATCAGGCTAAAAATGGAGTACTGTCATCATATCTGGGCGAGAAATGTTAAGACCTCACTCTTCAGCCTTGATAGAGCTCAAAAGCATCGCTGGGACTCTGTGGGTGACAAATTATTCTCCACCCTTCAACTCCTCTCCCACAGTGGAAAGCGCTTGGACAAACTCTATTTCTAGTCCCGCCAAGGCAAACTTTCACAGCAAAGAACACGCCATGCCACTTACATCATAGCAAACCACGCATATTCACTCCATATTCCATCTTTGCGAAGTAAGTTCCACCAGAGCAGCTTCTCTCTATGAACCACTGCCCTGTGGAATTGACTCCCAACAGGATGTTTCCCTTACGACTACAATCTTAACCTATTCAAGGCTAGAATTAATCATTATCTCCATCACCTATACACACGAATGGCCTCCTAATGTAACCCTTTACCTCAAGTGGCCCCCGAACCTTGTAAAGGGTGACTATCACTGTAAAAAAAAAAAGAAGAGCCTAAAACTATTTTTAACATATATATATATATATATATATATATATATATAAATTTTTATATACTAGAACAATGCCAGGAAAATTAAATGCAAAGTGGAACAAATTTTGTTAGACTTATTATCATTCATCATTTAAGACTTCAATTTTAAGTTTTTAAATTAATTTTTTTATATGTATTTGGATATATAGTCTAGCCAATTTGATTTAGTTTCTTCTTTTTGTGTATATTTTAATCACTTTTGTTACTAATTGATTAAACTATATACCCCAAAACATTAAAAATAAAAATTAAATTTTAAAATTTCAAATTTCAAACTCATAAATTGTCTGGATAGACATGTAGTAGTGTGACCGGTGTAATTATTTATGAGTTTAGTTTGGTCAAGAACAGTTCCTAATCAAACCAAACTCATGAATAATTATATCGGTCACACCATTACATGCCTATCCACAAGACTTACATTACATCTATCTGACCACAGCTCTATTAGGACTCATTTAAACACACACAAGACTACCAGACTCCATCTGAAACAAACTAGTAGAATATAAAAGCATAATGACCTCATCAACATATAAAAAAAGATTTAAAATAATAAAAAAGAGAAAGCCAGCATTCAATAATACTAACTATGAACATGGTCACAACGTGCTGTGTTCAGAAAATAAAACATCCCTATAACTCAAAATACATAAACACAACCCATATATCCAGTTAAAAAGTGAAAATAAAATCATCTTTGATAATGCTTAAAAGTATAGCCGAAAGTGCTTGAAATTACAGAACATTTGGACAGTTGTTACACACACTGTGTCCAGAAAAGAAAAAAATTGTTCAAACAGAAGAAAAATTACATAAAAACCTTAATCAACATGTATAAAAATGGAATTGTTGCCTAAATACACAATATATATATATATATATATATATATATATATATATATATATATATATATATATATATATATATAAAAGTGGACATGGAAGTCAGCACTTAGAGGCGACAGTCTGTTTCATGCTAGTGCAATCGTCAGGCGACTAGTGCTGTTATTTTTCTCGGCTATTTATATATATATAAGTGCCTCTAAGTGCTGACTTCCATGTCCACTTTTATATTTACACACGCTCTATCTCTGATATTGAGCACTTTACCCCATAAATATAGCACACTTTAAGACTATATTTCTTCATATATATATATATATATATATATATATATATATTGTAAAAAGCCTTCACCTCTATAATCAAATCACATGTGCTGGTGTCTGGCTATTGGTGCCTAGGAGCTGAGATGCTTGACACTCATACGTCATATATGATGAGAGAGTCAAAAAAAATATATATATATATATATATATATATATATATATACATATATATATTTCATTAAACATGAAAGACAAGGAAAATTGAATTAATTTTTTATTTAGTTTTTCCTGCATTGTTATATTGTTCCATTTGGTGGGCGTAAGTGGGTGCACAATTATCCATATTGTCTACTATATCAAGAAATTAAAAAAAACCTAAAACAAACTAACTTGAAAAGGGCTAAAGAAGTGGCCAAAAGCACTTGAGATAATGGACAATATGAAAAAATTTGGCAATCCTTTATTCCCACCAAATAGAAAAATACTAGAAAAACTAAATAAAAAATTAATTAAATTTTCCATGTCCGTCATATTCAATGAAACTTGTTTAAAAGAAAGATTGCTACCTAAATGCACATCAATATATATATGTATAGTGTTCCATTTTCTATAATATATATCAGGTCATCCCATAAGTTCTGTCCGAATTTTGAATTTTGAAACAAGTGACCAAATGTTACATTTAATTACAGATTCAATCAACAATGTATTTTCCCTGATTATCTATGACTTCCTTCCATCTACTAACAAGCTTACTAATTCCATTACTGTAAAATTCTTTTGGCTTTGATTCGAAGAACTCACAAATATCAGTTTTAACCTCTTCCTGTGTTACAAAAGCTGTTTCTTCCAAATGATGCTGTAAGCTACGAAACAAATGGTAGTCTGAAGGAGCAAGGTCGGGAGAATAAGGTAGATGAGGAATTTTCTCCCAACCAAGTTCTTCAATCTTTTGTGACGTGATTCTTGCTGTGTGTGGTCACGCATTGTCCTGATGAAACATCACCCGTTTTCGATTCACTAGAGCAGGTCTTTTTTTCCTCAAAGCTTGGTTCAAACGCTCTAATTGCTGACAGTATATTTGAGCATTAATTGTTGCATTAGGTGGTAAGAATTCAAAGTGGATTATTCCTTGGCAATCCCACCAGATTGAAAGAAGAACCTTTTGTCCAAGAAGTCCCCTTCTCAGCTGTGGCTGGGGTCCTTCCCCTTTACCAAGCCACTGTCTACGATGCTTAACATTTCGATAAAAGATCCATTTTTCGTCGCACAAGTCTATCCAAAAAACGTGAAACAAGTTGGCGAGAATGGAGAGAAGAGCAGATGTCAACTTGGGATTTGAGGTTGTTTTCAGACAATTCATGAGGCACCCATTTTCCAAGTTTAGGAACTTTTCCAAGTTGTTGAAGATGACGATGAACAGTTGTATGGTTTGAACTAAGAACCACTGCCAATTCCTCAACTGATAAAGCAGAATTTTCTTCAAAGGCTGCTTCAAGACGCTTTTCATCAAACTCAACTGGACGTCCGGTTCGATCTTCATCTTCAAGGGTGAAATCTCCACCTCTGAATTTTTCAAACCATCTTCTGCAAGTTCTTTCATTCACACATTCCTCTCCATAAACTGAGAGAATGTTTCTACCCGCTTCGGCTGCTGAGTTTCCTTTCTTGAACTCATAAAGCATTATGTGCCTCAAATGATTCTTGGGTACTTCCATGTTAGCAGGGTTTTAATCAAACAAAATTTAATTTTGTTGTTCTCTGAAATAAAATTTGATCAGTTTAAATGCATCTAAACATAAAAATAATGTTCAGCTTTATTAGACTTTATAAAATACTCTTTAAATTTTGTTCATTTTAACAAAAAGTTAAAATTCAGACAGAACTTATGGGATGACCTAATATATATATATATATATATATATATATATATATATATATATATATATATATATATTTAGATATTTAGATAAAAATTTATCTTATCAAATATGTTCCATCCTCTGATGGACTTTTTCAAGGCAAATGTAAGGATTTTATTTTGCAACAGTTTCTGATCAAACCAAACTCATGAATAATTACATCGGTCACATTACTACATGCCTATCCAAATGACTTACATTACACCTATCTGACCACAGCTCAATTAGAACACATTTAAACACACACACAGAAACCTACCAGACTCTACAAAGTGTAAATGTTGTTAGTTTTTCAAAAATTTTAAATTTAAGAAGGCTCACAAATACACACCAGACTAACTCAAAATTTAGGTAAACTATGGAGGATGCTAAGTGACATAATTTAATGTCAAATAAACAAAAGTGAGTAAAGGTTTATTTTTGTATTAGTAATGTAATTAATATTTATATTATTTTAGTTTTGGATTAATTTATGTACTATATATTTTAAATAATAGAAGATTATAAATTTAACCATTTTCTTTTCATTTTTTAACATTTTTATAGTTATGTATATTGACTGACGAAAGTAGTAATTCCTTCAGGAATGGAGAATATTTTTTAAAATCTGGGCCACAAATTTATATTTTAATAAGATTTGATAACAGCATTCTCAAGAATTTTCCGACTATGTAAGTTTCTCTTTTAATGAGTGTGGCATGCTTTAAATCGAATTTGTGCTTGAACTTATTTCTATGTATGACCAATTCATTTGATAAATTGTTGTGTATAAATCCTTTTTGTATACATGGATATGTTTTTTTAAATTTCTGCAAGTTTCCCCAATGTATTGTAAGTAGCAATCATGACATTTATTTTATTTTATATACCTTCTTCAGACTTATTGTTGTTATATATATATATATATATATATATATATATATATATATATATATATATATATATATATATATATATATATACATATATATATATATATATATATATACTCATTCTCATTCATTCACATGTACTTACTCCCCATATATATATTGGTGGATTTTTTTTTACCAGGTTTGAGCATAATACACTATAGGTTATTTTATTACAGTTTTTGATTTTATATTTTTTTCTTCTTGTAGGAAATCAATGCGTAGATCTCTTCAATAACATCAACCAATCAAATGCAATTGATTTCTTTTTATAGATACATTTATTTTGCTTTTGGCTTTGGAGTAGCCATTTTATCTCTTGAGAAAATCTTCACTACTGGTTAGATTTATTGCAACCAAGATGTGGCCATAGCTGACTGGTGATTAATGGACAGGTTGCAATCCGTCATCTCATATATTTCCTGCATTTGTCCCAAGCTGAACAAATTTTAGTCAGTAAGGAAAGCAACTCAGGATCTGGCCTAAGTGCTCTGTTATGTTACACGAAGCTTATATTTCAAAGGTTGTTTCTTTAATGTTTTTTTTTCTTCTTTTTCCTCTTCCTGGCAAAAAAGTACCAAAGACGAAAGTGTATTCCCTTAATTTCAGACCAGCCATCCAGATTAATTGTGAAATATTGAGTGCTTCAGCTAAGCAAGGCACAAGGCCAGTATTTCTGGGTTTTTTTTTAATCTTTTCAGCCCATGCAAGGCAATAAAGCCACTAGGATGCAAGGAATTAAAGAAATAGAATGAGAAGATATTTGTAAGAAGTGAAGAAAAAAGACAGTAAAAGAACAGGTTTCAAAAAGACAGAAGATGGCAATTTTGGTTGGGATGTCAAATTTATTAGTTTTACTCGAGAGCCACTCAAGGTAGATGATCACTGAATGAGGTGTATGATATGAATATAAGAGGAGGAAGTGAAGATTATGAGGATAATGAGGCTGGATAATGTTTGACTCTTAACTTGAAGTGGTTAAGATTGTAGCATTCAGGGAAGCATCCTTGTGGAAGTTTGTTCCATAAAATAACAGTTCATGGGAAAAATCTGCCCGAGGGGAATTTCCTCTTTATGATTAGGATATGGAGGCAATGAGAGTGATTTGACTCTGTGGATGTAGCATGGCAAGTCTTAGCTGTAAATATCTGAAATGGTGCAAGTAAAGTATGAAGCGCATCTGAACATTTGCTATGGAAAGATTAGTGATAGGCTTGCAATACTGTGTCTGTAGAAATGAAGATGCATAGTGGAAAATAAATTATCCCCCACAAAACCATATAAATGATTTTTAATTCTGTCCTTAATCTTCTTAATTGTCCGTAGTCAGGATCATCAAGTCAGTGTGAATTCCACAATACTTTCCCTAACTGCATGGTATGTGCTTGACCAGAGCTACATACAGTTTTGAATTCAGTGTTGATTTTCTCCTAGACTCATTGCCAACCAAGGCTACAGAGCCAAGACTACTATTTACCTATATTTGGATGTTTTGAATTCAGAGTTGTCCTTCTACTAAACCAATTGCTACCCAAGCTTATAGGACCTTGTCTGTCCTGATATTTACCTATAGTTGGGGCATATATATATATATGAATGAAGATAAAAGGAATAGTTCTTTTCCAATGAGTTTTGTCCTTTGATGGATTTTTATCAAAGGAAATATGAGGATTTTATTTTGCAAAGTCATTATATTTGTCTTGATAAAGCCCACCAGAGGAAGAAACACTTTAGAAAAGAAAAGTTTGCCTTTTCTCTTTACATATATTACCTTTTAACTGATGTATTTTTATTTATATCTGAATTTTTACACACACACACTAACATATATATATACATACACACACACACACACACACACACACATATATATATATATATATATATATATATATATATATATATATACAGGGGTTGGACAAAATAATTAAAACAGGTGCAAATTCCACTCCTATATTTCAAAGACCTATTATATTAAGAACTTTAATTAAAACTTCGTAATTGCAGGTTATATCTATTGTAATTATGTTTTATTATCTAATTTACTGTCTTTGTCTTATTTATTTTTAGAAATTAGTAAAATTTAAGCTAAATGCCTGACCTCTTCAAGTTTGAAAAAAGGCAAATTGTTGGAGCTCGCATGGCAGGAGTCTTGATCACTAAGGTTGCTGAACTGTTTGCTTTTTCAAGAGTTACCATATCAAGAACTATGATGCAATTCGATAAACAGGGCAAAACCTCTAGCAACCATAGCAATTCGGACCGGACTTGCAAACTTACTGACAGGGACCGGCATGCATTGAAACGCAATGTGGCAGAAAATCATCGGACTACTGCAACTAAAGTGACTGCTGAGTTGAATAATCATCTGAATAGTTCAGTTTCTACTAAAACTGTTCGTCGTGATCTCCATAAGGCTGCATATCATGGAAGAGCCACCGTAAGGAAACCTCTTCTCTCCACTCGCAACATTCAGAAGAGGTTGAAGTGGTGCAGAGATCACAATGCCTGGTCTGCAGACCAATGGAAGCAAGTCATATTCTCAGATGAGTCCAGTTTTTCTCTTTTCCCAACTTCAGGACAAGTTTATGTGGAGGCAGTCCAAAGAAGCTTACAACCCTGACTGCCTTCTTCCAACAGTGAAGTATGGAGGTGGATCAGTGATAGTTTGGGGTGTCATATCATGGAAATATCTCAGTCCAATAGTTGACCTGCATGGTAGAATCAATAGCAAAGATTACCTGAACATTTTGGGAGATCATGTTCATCCAGTGGCCCAGACTTTATTCCCTGATGATGACTGCATCTTCCAAGACGATAATGCTCTAATACATACTGCTTGAGTGGTTATGAATTGGTATGAAGAGCATGAAAGTGAGCTAGAACACATGGAGTGGCCTCCCCAATCTCCAGATATCAATATTATTGAACATTTGTGGTGCATTTTGGAGCGACAAGTTAGGAGCCGCTATCCTCGACCATTGTGTCTTAAAGAGCTAGGGTAGGTGTTAATGGAAGAATGGCTGAAAATTCCTCTGGATGAAGTCAGGAAGCTGTATGATTGCATTCCTAGACGTATTAAAGCTGTATGTGTGGCTAGAGGAGGACCAACTCCATATTAAATAAATTTTCTTTGAATTTAACAAGTGATTCAATTATTTTGTCCAACCCCTGTATATGTGTGTGTGTGTGTGTGTGTGTGTGTGTGTGTGTGTGTGTGTGTGTGTGTGTGTGTGTGTAACCAAAATTTCAGCCCAAAGAGAAAGCAATTTACTAAGGTGGAAGTGTATAGAAAGTCCTTTGATCGCTAGATCATCCATGGTAAATTTGTGTCCAGGTTCTTAAACCACTTCATCTCTCTTGTCAGATCTCCCATTATCACAATGTGGAATAGTTAATAATCAAATAGTCAAACGTACTTGAATTAAACAAGAAAAACATGATCTTTGAGCTCAAAGGGTATCCTTGGTCTGTATAGTGTGGTTGTTTTAGGGAGATAGTCTAAAGCAAATCCTGGACTAGACTAATAGAATATGACCCTACGATTCCCAAACCATATTGCTTACCCAAAACGCATAAACCCAACATCCCAACAGTCTCATTGGTTCAGGCATAAAAATTATCCCCAAAACTGCAAAATTACTTCCATTCCTTGGCAGGATCAATCCAATACACATTAAACACTCTGGTAACCTAATCCAGAGGATAAGAAAGATATACATGGAAAACAGGATTATGGCTAACTTAGATATCAAATCATTATACACAGGTATACCTGTCACAAAATGCCTCAACATCTATCTATCTATCTATCTATCTATCTATCTATCTATCTATCTATCTCTCTCTCTCTCTCTCTATATATATATATATATATATATATATGATAAAAATATAGTTTTAAGGTATAAATTTATGGGAGAAAGTGCTCAATATCAGCAAGAGAGCATATAGAAATATAAATGTGGACATTGAAGTCAACACCCACCAGCGACAATCTATTTCATGCTTAAATGCAATTGTCAGGCCATGTGCATTGTGTTTTTGCTCAACTATTTATATATACTGGTCAGTTCTGTATTATAGATAAGCCTACTGTATTATTCTAACAATTATTTGAATGAGTGGTAACTATTATCTATTAAAGTGTTCTAAAGGCTATTGAGTGGCAATAATTGTGGATTGGGATGCAGTTTTGTGGTTATTTATATTGTTATTTGTTAACGTTGTTATTGTGTGTTATGTTTAAAGTGTTTATGTGTGTATTCGTAGCATGTGAATTTGTTTATTATTTACTTAATTTATTTACATATTTATTAGTTTGGATACATTTATTGTACTTATTTTGTGTGTTTATTTTATTTTATTTTCGATTTTTAAGTAAGGTACTTGTTTTTGTGTCATAAAAACTTGTTTTTTTGTCATAAAAACTTGATTCTCATCATTTATTTAGCAATTTGTGTTGGTCTGGGAAGATAATTATAGCTACTTTCTCCTACAGACAAAGTTTACAGTTTTTGGTTTTATTGTTGTAAAAACCTGGACACAAATTTGTAAGAACATGGATGCAAATTTACTGTGGATTATCTTGCGATTAAAGGACTTTCTAAACATTTTCGTCTTAGTGAATTGTTTTCACTTTTAATTAGAGTAGCATTTTTTATATCAAAACTGCAGTTAGTTTCATTATAGTGAACAACTAATGCATTTTAAGTGTTTTGTAAAATATCCCTTTTGTGTTCATATAGTCTTTTATTTAAATTTCTTGACATTTCTCCAATGTATTCTTTATGACAATCATTACAGGTAATAGAGTAAATTCCCTATTCAAATTTTACATTGTTGTTTTATTTTGTATTAAGTCTTAATCAATACAAATAAGACTTAATAAATTTGAATCCAGGTTATTACAGCTTTTCACCATTTTTGGTTTATCTTCTATTATCACAGTGTGGGATATTTAATAACAAAAGTGATGAAAACAAAAATAAAATGAATCTAAATTAGATTATATACCCAAAATATATATAAAAATAAATGTGTGCATGTGTTGTTGCATCAACGTAAGCAAACTTAGTCTGATGAAGTTCTAGAGGAGGTAACGTGTCACATGAGAACATTTTTCTAATTTGTCATACATCTATCACCCCCAAATTTAACTTGATGCATAAAAATGTATATATGATTATAAAGATCTGATTTTTACAGACGGCCACACAAATTGTAATGGATGCAAGGCTGCACAGCTGTCTCAGATTGTGTTTCCAGATCAAAGGTAGCTGTGTCATTCAACCTATGCTGTTGTTGATCATTACGTTATTGAGATAGGAATCATAGCGCCAAAAACTATGTATTGAGGAAGACCAAGATCCACTCATACACCTGACCACAAAGAACACATTCTACAGACTCTTGGAGAAAATCCAAGTATCAGCACACATCAAGTGGCTTTAGCATGTTGTGCATCTCATAATACCACATGGAAGGTACTTCAAGGGCAGTGTCTGTGTCTGTATCATTTGCAATGTGCACAGGGTCTTTCTCCCTCTGATCACTCACCATGGGAGAACTTTTGCTTGCCAATGGTTTATTGCACAAACTACCTATCTGTTGTTTTGTCACTTCAAACTTCTTTACAGATGGGGCAACATTTGTGAGTGAAATGGAATAAAAATCCCCATGGTACAACACAGACTAGACACCAGCATCAGTTTATGATTAATGTGTGAGCTGGAATTGTAGGTGACTGTCTGGTAGGCCTATATGTTCTCCCAGAACGTCTTACAGGACCTGTCTACAAGGACTTTATTTTGATCACCCTTTCAGAAGTGCTAGAGGATGTACTCCTGCTAATATGAAAACACATGTGGTTCATGCATGATGGGGCACCAACCCATTTTAGTCACATTGTTTGTGATGCATTCGCTGACATCTACCATGAAAGATGTATAGGTAGGAGAGGACCGATTTCATGGCTTGCACATTCTCCCAAACTTAGTCTATTCAATTTTTATCTGTGTGGCCATCTAAAATAATTGGTTTATGCAGCAGACATTAATAATGCTGAGACACTTCATCAACATGTAATGGGAGCCTGCAAAACCATTTGACACTGTGTGGGAGTATTTGAAAGTGTTCACCATTCAAGGATCCAGCAGTCTGTGTGTATATAGAAGCAAATGGAAGACATTTTAAACATTTGTCATGAGTTGCTGTGTTGAGGCACAATGATGACCTTTTGGACATATGTTTATATAGACATTTTGCATTGTTTTGGTGTCAGTTACCCACCCCCAAAAATTTCAAAAGTATTTTTGATACACACACACACACACACACACACACATACACACATATATATATATATATATATATATATATATATATATATATATATATATATATTTAAAGACAAACAGACTACTTTAAGGCTCCATTGTAATAATTTATTTCACCAGAGCCCTTTGAAAGGATGCTGGATCATCAGACATCACTTCCAAAAGGTGAAACGAAAAATTAATTTTTTGTTTCACCTTTTGGAAGTGTAGTCTGATGATCCAGCATCCTTTAAAATTTTCTTTAAATTATTAGCTCTGGATTTACATTGAGCTCTCAGGATTTCATCCTCCTTGGGACTACCCATACGGATTAACAAGTTTTTCATCACTTAAATACATATATATATATATATATATATGTATATATATGTGTGTGTGTGCGTGTGTGTGTGTGTGTGTGTGTGTACATATATACATATATATATATAAAAGTCAACAGTGAAGTCAACACTTAGAGTTTGTTAGTCAAGTCCTGGAGCTCACTGTTTACTACCTGCTATGAGGTCAATGTCATCTGCAAAATGTAGGTCACAGATGGGTCTGCCACTGATAGAGATTAAGGTTTCTTGCATGATCCTCTCTAGAAATAGGTTGAACAATGTGAGTTAAAGTACGCATCCCTGTCTCACACCGACAGTTGTCTGAAAGAACCCTCCCATTTGTTTTCCCAAGAAGAACTGCGCTGGTGGCAATCTTGTCTAATGATGGTGCCTGCAACTCAAACATCTGCATAGCAGCGATGGCCAAATTGACAAGAATATGGAGGAGCAAAATCAGATTTCAAGTACAGACAGTACAAATTGCTGGTAATCTCCATTCTGAAACATGGACACTGTTGGCAGAAACAGAGAGAAGAATCCAAGCATTTGAGAATAAATGCATGAGAAAATGCCTTGGTATCTTTTATTGGAAACATAAAACCAATGAGTTTGTGCAGAAAAGTGTTGAAAGTTTTGTGGGTCACCAGGAACCTCTTCTTACCACTGTAAGATTGAGGAAAATGGCATGGTTTGAACACATTACAAGGCACGACAGCCTGTGCAAGACCAGCATGCAAAACACCATTGAAGGTGGACAGATGAGAAGACGTCAATACAAAAACTGGTTGGGCAATGTCAAACAATTGACAGGTATGCCTGTACCAGAATTGCTGAGAACTGCCGTTGATAGGCAGTTATGGAGAGTTAATGTAGCTTCTGCATTCAGATCCCCCCTACAATTACAAAAGTCAAGGAGATGATGATGATGATAATGATAATGATAAATATAGATAAGAATTATTATTTATTAATAAGCTATATATATATATATAGTAAATTACTATTCAGTCATATCTGATCTAGCAAGACAAGCTTGCGACCCATCATACCACGTCAAATATTTGACACATTGGGTAGAAAGTTTGTCTCACTAGATCAATTACAACTGAATTGTAAGTTCGATCCTCACTGGGTGCCCTATAATTTCGACCTTGTGCCCCATTTATGCTATGCATAGAAAATCACCATACTATATAATATATATGTATATGTATTTATACATATATATATATTTATTAATTTTCTTTGTTTGATTAAAATCATTTCGTTACTTGCTTTGAAAAAGTCCGCATTAGGACGAAACGCGTCAGCAATTACTATTTTCTTATTGTCATTTATTTACAAATATTGTCTTCTCTAAAAGTTAAATTTGAGAAATTTTCACATATATATATATATATAGATATAGATATAGATATATATATTTATAAAAATGCAGGGTGCGATGGGTAAATTGTCGCCATTTTATATTTTTTTTTTAATTTTGTGCATGTGTGTTGTTTGTTTTGGATTTAGTTGACTGTACAATAGAGTAAGATCAATTGGACAACATCTGTGAGAAAAAGAGTAGCAGGGTGCAATTCACTTTGCCAGAAATTTGGAAATGGCATGCTGTACTGTTTGGCATTCATGCCAGAAGATCTAATGCAAGCATTTCAGTGTGTCTGGGTGTCAATCAGAGGACAGTGCAGAAGTTTTGGAAAGATTTAGATGATATATCCAGTCAACATCATGCTGTTTGGAGTGATAATTAGTGATGGTGATGTTATTCCTCTATTCATCTTCCCACAGGGCCTCAAGCTCAATACAGAGGCCTACATCAAGTGCCTTGAGGAGGTAATGCTGCCCAGAATCAAAAGCGTAGCAACTGGAAGACACTATGTCTCGCAACATTCTATACAAGCAGGAGAACCCATTCATTCTGTGACCGCATCACCCTTTACAACTGGCCACATATGTCCCCAGACTGCAACCCCCTTGATTGTGTCTGGAGGCCAATGTCGAAGCCAATTGCGATTTTATTGAATAAATTTACTCTTTAGTATTTCAAGATATAATTTTGACAAAAATATATGTTAAAATGAAATGTCAGTGTTATTTTAATTTTTGCATAATTTAGATGACAGTTTACTTATATATATATATATATATGCAAATTTGCAAATCAAGACACCAAAGGTTTTCCAAACGAGTATAGTTTCTTATACTTATAAGATTACTACTACTACTACTACTAATATATATATATATATATATATATATATATATAAATATATATATATATATATATATGTATGTATATGTTTTGAACAATAAAAAATATTAAAAAATTAAAATTTTCAGACACACTGGGTTGTATATTAATATTTTATTTTGTTATTTTAATTAGGTTCCTTCACTAGTTTTGGCTAGCATATATATATATATATATATATATATATATATATATATATATGTATTTTTGTGTATGTATATATATATAAATATATATATATATATTCACACACACACACACACATGCACACACACACGCCCACACACACGCATATATATATATATATATATATATATATGTATGTATGTATGTATTTTTGTATGTATATATATTTGTTAAATGATCTCAGCATGTTACTTTTCCTTCACTGACTTATACTATTTTACAGGAAATAGGAGTGACCCCAAAGAAAATCAGCAGCAATCAAAAACAATTCATGATTCCAGATTGTCTGAGTGAATTCGAGGATGGATGGAGGGAGGTAGACAACAGCCATGTGAAAGAGATTTGGGGTAGGTAAAATTTTCTTATTGGCATTGAGATCAAAATATTAGGTTGACTTGTACCACCCTTCCCAAACAAAAACATATTTTCCCCACATCTCGTAAAGTCACACTTTGTAAACATTCATTCATTCCAGTTCATTAAGCAATGTTTACAATTGTAGAGAAGGCATTTTTCTTTTTAATGCAATCATGTAGTTTACAATATGTTATGACTTATTTTTATAATAAAAAAAATAGTTTAAGAGTCATTTATTAAAAATTGTTTTATTATACACTGATATACACAGATTCAGTGTGTGATCGATAAATTGTCTTGATAAATTACATAAAAATGAAAATAACACTGACATGTCATTTTAACATAAATTTTTCCAGAATTACACAAAAGTATCTTGAAATACTAAAAAGTAAATTTATTCAATTCAATCACCATTGGCTTCAGCCACATAGACCAGACGACTTCAGAATATTTTGCAACTTTTCTGGACAGTCTCCTTGTTTAAGTTGGTGAATGCTGTCATAATCCTTGCTTTCAGTTCATCTCTGGTGTTACAAATTTTGTTAGTCTCTCACTCAACTGTGCCCCATACATAATAATCAAGGGGGTTGCAGTCTGTGGAGTTAGGTGGTCAGATGTAACGGGTGATGTTGTTGCAGAAATTGTCTGACAGACATGATTGGTTCTCCTACTTGTGTGGCATGGTGCAGAGTCCTGTTGCCAGATATAAGTTCACCCAGAAGCTATCCTCTTGACTCAAGACACCACTACCTCCTCGAGGCACTTGATGTAGGCCTCCATGTTGAGTCTGAGGCCCTCACCAACAAATTCAGGCATTCTTTCCTTATCAGAACGATCAGAGTAAGTTTTCCGAGGGGCTGTATCTTCATAATCACCATTAGATTCACTCAACTCTTTCCGAATCCTCTGCGCTGTCTTCTGATTGACACTCAAACACTCTGAAATGCTCATATTGGAGCTTCCGACATGAATGCCAAGCACTACGGCATGCCATTTTCAAATTTCTAGCAGAGTGTTTGGCATCGTGGTGCTCTTTTTCTAACAGACAGTGCCAAACTGACCCTACTGTACTGTGTAGTTTACAAAATCAAAAACAACATGTATGCGTGAAATTAAAAATATAAAATGGCGACAATTTACCCATCGCACCCTGTATTTTTCTTTCTTGATTGTTGTTCTTCTTCTTTTATATGCCTCAAGCATGGCTCTCTACAACTTCCTATCCTTTGTAGCTCAAAGCAATATTTGTCCCCAGACCCTGTTCTGTTATCCATTTATACAAGTTTCTTATGTAGGGTACTTGATGCTTCCTTCTGCACCTCTTACAGTCTGTATGCTCTGTGAGTATCAAATTCTGCAAGCCTTCTTTCCTCCTTATGCACCTTACATATTTCAATGGTCTCTTTCTGATCCAAAGTGCTCTTCTTATAACTATTTTCCTTAAAATTTCTTTGTTGTCCATATGTTCTGTCTGTGGTATTCTCAATAGCCTTCTGTAGGACTACATCACTGTTGCCTCTATTTTATCTGGATTTTTATTGATTTTTTTCACAATACGAAATCTGTTTTATGACAGGTAAGTAAGCAAACTGGATCCAAATTATATAAGTACTGAACCTAAACAAGAAAATACGGAGAAATATCAAGACTTGATATTATTAAAATCCAATGTTGCTATAAAAATTATGCTGCCATTTCTTATGGCGATTTTCTAAGCATGGCACAAGGTCAAAAGGGTTGAGAACCCAGTGAGGATTGAACTCACTACCCAGTTGTAATTGGTCTAGCAAGACAAGCTTACAAACCATTATGTCACATCAAAGTGCACAGCGATTTTCTAAGCATAGCTTATATGTGGCACAAGGTTGAAAGTGTGGAGCACCCAGAGAGGACTGGACTCACTTTCAGTTATGTGCCGTATGTGATACATGCTTAGGCGATCATGTATCTTTCGATACATGACTGACAAGGTATATTTTTTTCCCGCAGTAGGTTGCCATTTCTTTATGCAGTAGACCAGTTGCAATCCAAGGTTATAGAACCCGGTCTGTCCTGCTATTTACCCATAGCTGGGGGAGAAGAAGAGGATTCATACCTTTCCCAAGGGTATTAGCATGTAAGTGAATGTAATGGATTTGACTGGAATTTGAACTCGGCTCTCCGATTCCTCAATCCGAGCTGCTATCCATTACTCCACCGTAACTCAGTTGCAACCAATATAGCAAAACAAGCTTGCTAACAATTACACTACACTGAAGTGCCTAAATGATTTTCTAAGCATTTCTTAGATTTGACACAGGGCCGAAAATATAAAGCACCCAGTGAGGATCAAACTAACTATTCAATCGTTATTGATCTAGCAAACAATCTTGCTAACCATTACACCACATGAAAATGCCTGCTGTCATTTTTCATAGCGTGATAATGGCAATGGTAAATTAGCTATTTTCTTAAACAGAAACATTCAGCATTCATTGACCAAGCAGCCAGTACTGCTGTCAGTTGGAATTTTTTAAATCTTTCTTTTAAGACAATTTTTCAGGAAAATTGGTTTAATAAGTCCAGTAGCTGTTTCACTCTTTCCAGTATTGATGGGGGCTCGCTTCCTAGCCTTTTATTTCAAGTAGTTTAGAATGTCGACCTCATGATTATGTCATTATTTTCTCTTTGAGTTGCAAGTGATATCCATTTTAATGGTCGCTGCTGTTGAAACTCCTCAAGTGTTGTGGTTTCTGTTATCTGGTAAAGTTCTTTGTGATTTTATAGTGCCAGATCTCAAGGTTCAAAGAAATGTGACCTTCACAGTTTGACTCACACTCTTCACTTGCTCAAAGCCATTTTCAAGCATTGATCTTAGAAAGCAGTTGTATACAGATGACAGTCTAAATATTTCTGAACTGGTTTCATCAATACGATGTCCTCAATCTGACAACGTTATTTAAGAACAAGAATTTTCAGGTAAATGTTTAGATTTTTTAGCAGGGTTGGGCAAAACTACCTCTAGCGCAGCCTATGCTATGCTCAAAAATACACAGATATAGATTCAGTTTTGTTGGATTATTCAATTTCCTTCTTTAAAAAAAATGCCCCTGTGAAAATCAGAAAAAAAATTATATCATTCAGGTTGAGAAAAATAAATTATATTGCGAATGTATGACTTGTCTGGAAATATACATTTGGAGCAGTTTGCATGTTAGCCTATATATATATATATATGTGTGTGTGTGTGTGTGTGTGTAAATTTGTATCTATCCATATATATGTGTGTGTGTGCATAAATTCATATATATATATATATATATATATGTAGCTTTAAAGACGTGCCAATCAATGCCAATACATTTAGACCCCAAAGGGATTTGGTGTTTTAATTTTGGAAAATGCTGAAACTTGTACTGATTTGGGGGTGAGCCATTTTCACCTCTTAGCAATAAGGCTATTCCAAATCTCTGCTCATGTTCCACCTGCAGCTAATTAGACTGGCAATCAGAATACCTTCTAAACCTTAGACAAATTTCTTACACTGAAGATACATAAATTCAGGTAAATACATATGTACTAGTATATTAATTCTTTCTTTCTTTCTTTCTTTCTTTCTTTCTTTCTTTCTTTCTTTCTTTCTTTCTTTCTTTCTTTCTTTCTCTCTCTCTCTCTCTCTCTCTCTCTCTCTCTCTCTCTCTGGCACCTTGGCATGGTGTAATGGTTAGCATGCTTGTCTCACTAAAACAGTTACAACTGAATAGTGAGTTCAATCCTCATTGAGTGCCCCATACTTTCGATCATGTGTCCCATCTGAGCTACGCTCAGAAAATCAATAGATATATATATATTATGAAATGAACAAAGTCCGACAATTATTTTAAGACATTTTTATGTTTATACATTCTTTTTATAGATACAAATATTTAAGTAAATGCTCTGTTTTCTAATAAACAATATTCATAACATTTACTTGAATGTGCTAGAAATTTTCATCGAAAATATTCATCCTCTATGAAAATCTCTCGGACATTCAGACCAGTAAATGTTATTGATACTGTTTATTATAAAACAACATTTACTTAAATATTTGTATCTATAAAAAGAATGTATAAACATAAAAATGTCTTAAAATATATATATATAGAGAGAGAGAGATTTATAAATAAATGACAATAGGAAAACAGTAATTGCTGATGCGTATTGTCCAATGTGGACTTTTTGAAAGCAAGAAACAAAATGAATTTAATTAAACAAAGAAAATTAATAAAAACAGTTCTTAGCAACTGGAATGTAGGAAACGCTATTTTCATATTGTTAACTGAAAATGACGTCAGTTAATGTCACGTGTGGAGAATATTATCATTAATCTGTGTTGATAGATTCAACCATTTTCTTTTGATTTTAATATGTTTTTGTGTACATTTGTTTGTGAGAGCAGTAATTTTGTTAGAAAAGGTGAAATTAGAAATATATATATATATATATATATATATATGCAGGTATGCAGAAAAATAGGAAAGAACACGTTAGGTAAATAATCCAGTGTTCCTTAGTATTTTTGCTTTTATTTTCAAAAAGACAGTGCTCCATACAGAAGTAGAGCTTATATTATAATATTTTTAAAAAAATATGATTCCTTCACTACATAAGAGTTCTCATGTTTCAAAAGTGAGAGCCGAGACCCCTAACATAATTTTTTGAAGTTATGTTGAGTTAAGGTGCCTGGACCCGCTTGCTCGTCAAGGAAATTCTCAAATTCTCGCTTGACAAGGAAGCTGGTCCAGGCACCTTAACTCAACATAACTTCAAAAAATTATGTTAGGGAGTCTCGGCTCCCGCTTTTGAAACATGAGAACTCTTATGTAGCGAAGGAATCATATTTTTAAAAACTAAAAATATTATATTATATATATATATATATATATATATATATATATATGAGGTGTATTTTGGTGGTAAGAATTCTTTAAATGATTCATATTTGGTTGAATATTATCAACAAGTTCTGTCTATTCAGTTTTTTATTAACTTTTCCAAATTTGTTTCATGTAATTGGTAAATTTAGCAAAAACATTTTTTTTCTTCCAAGTACTGCTGAATATTGCTACATTAATCTCAAGGATGGTGTTTTGGAAATGTTTATGTAAGTGGTTAATTCCAGAGTTTCTACATTTGATGGAATCAATTTCATGTTGCTCAAGATGATGTTATTTAAACAGTCAAACTGGATTTTTTTTACATCTAACTTAATTATTTTTTTAATATACACATTTCAATATACAATCTCCTATGGAGAAAGATACCTTATTTAATGTTGGCATCTTCTATTATAACAAGTTCCAGATTTTTGCAAAGAAAAACTCAAAATTCTGAAGACTGTAGCAATCATGTTCTAGTAGTAGGAAATATATATATGAGAATGAGACTCGGGTTCGTCTCTCACCATGGTCAATTTGTCAGGAAGATGACTTCCTGATGTTATTGGACTGGATCAAGGTCGATCCCAGTGTGAGGCACCATTGGAAAGTGCCTGAAAACCATACCACAGGTTGACCCAAGCCTTGTGAATGAAATTGGGTAGATAGAACTCTTGTGGGTCGTCGATACCTGTGCTAGCATGAAGCCACAAGTCATCATGGTGGAGGGCGCGAGCATGCTGGCCTTGTTCAAATTGTTGATCACACTAGATAACATGCTCTTTCCCAGAAACTGTAACTAAGGTCTGCTCAGAATAGTTGCAGTATAAACCACAGGTGGGCTCAGTGGGTGTTGAGTAAACACAAAATGTGCCTGATTGAGCATCTTCAAAAGTGATTGGCTAGCTGCCCTAGTAGACAGGTATTCTCGAATACAAGTGTCCAGCTATTATATATATATATATATATATATATATATATATTTTAGACATTTTTATGTTTATATGTTCTTTTTTTTTATAGATACAAATATTTAAGGAAATGCTCTGCTTATAATAAACAGTATTAACAACATTTACCGGCCTGAAAGTCCAAGAAATTTTCATAGAAAATATGTGTCCTCCGACGGGAATCAAACCTGTATCCTATACGGAACCATCATATAGCCTGATATGCTTTTACCAATTGAGCCACAGAGGAGTGTTTCAGTTAGCAAGGTCGATTTTACTGTTTTTAAACTACAATTCTCCATGATTTTCTCTCGTTCATTCATATCTGCTTGATGCGTATCCAAATGTAAACAGATGACGTCACACATTATGAAATGGACAAAGTCCGACAATTATTTTAAGACATTTTTTATGTTTATACATTCTTTTTTTATAGATACAAATATTTAAATAAATGCTCTGTTTATAATAAACAGTATTAACAACATTTACCGGCCTGAAAGTCTGAGGAATTCCTGTTGGAAGGCTCAATGCCAAATTATCAATACCAAAATCTGTTACTCAGAATTTCATGTAATAACAATAATCTGGTGGAATTGTTCCGCCTAATGATTACTGCTACAAGAAACTCTGAGTAGTGGATTTTTGTATTGATATTATTATATATATATATATATATATATATATTGTGTATTTAGGCAGCAATCCCTTTTTTATACATGATTCATTAAAGACAACTAACAAGATACTGCGATTTAGCTTTTTATTTAATTTTTCTTGTGTTTGTACAAGTTTTTTTCTTCTCTAGACACAAAGTCTGTAAAAACTGTCCAAACGATCTGCATATCCAAGTGCTTTCGGCAATACTTTTAGCCATTATCAAGGATGATTTTATTTTACTTTTAACTGAATGTATGGATTGATTTATGTAAGTATCTAGATTTATAGAGATACTTTATTTTCCAAACATGGCCAGCACATTGTGGCAGTGTTCATAGTTAATGTTACTGAATATTGGCTTTTTCTTTTTTATTATTTGGGCTACTATTATTTTTAATCATTTTTTACATATTAATGAGGTTATTATGCTTGAATTATCTACTAGCATGTTTCAGATGGAATCTGGTAGGTCTGGTAGGTTTCTGTGTGTATTTAAATGAGCTCTAATGGAGCTGTGGTAAGATAGGTGTATGTTGTCTAGATAGGTATGTAGTAGTGTGACCAATGTAATATATATATATATATATATATATATATAATATTATAATATTTTTTCTAAATATGATTCCTTCGCTACATAAGAGTTCTCATGTTTCAAAAGCGAGAGCCGAGACCGCTAATATAATTTTTTAAATTTAGTTGAATTAAGGTGTCTGGTCTTGCTTCATCGTCAAGCGAGAATTTGGGAATCACTTGACGAGGAAGCGTGACCAGACACCTTAATTCAACTTAATTTCAAAAATTATATTAGGGGTCTTGGCTCTCACTTTTGAAACATGAGAACTCTTATGTAGCGAAGGAATCATATTTTTTAAAAATATTATAATATAAGCTCTACTTCTGTATGGAGCACTGTCTTTTTAAAAATAAAACTCCGGATTATTTACGTAACATGTTCTTTCCTATTTTTCTGCATACCTGCACATATATATATATATATATACATATATATATATATATATATATATATATATATATTAATAAATATTCATATTAACCCTCACTGCTAGCACAACTCAGGGTTTCATGCACAATGCAATCTTCAGGTTCTGAGTATGGACTCAGAGATATATAGGTATATTTATTTATATATGTGTCTGTGTGTGTGTGTGTGTGTGTGTGTGTGTGTGTGTGTGTGCGTGAGCGTATTTATATAAGTTTCATTGAAAATGATTTAAATTTCATCTTTAAAGATTTTTCTTGCAATTGTACAAGTGTAATCTTTTCTGTACATAAAGTATGTAAAACGGTTTATATATCCAAGCACATTTGACTATTCTATTAGCAATTATCAAGGAGTATTCTTGTTTTTTTTTTCAACGGAAAATGTATATTCACATTTATGTGTTTTTACACGCTTTATATCCAGAAAAAAAATTACTTGTATGAAGTCAAGAAAAATTGGACAAAAAACTTAATCGCAGTATATTGTTAGTCATCTTTAATGAAACTTATATATACATATATATGTGTGTGTGTGTGTGTCTCTGTGTGTCCGTGTGTATATATATATATATATATATATATATATATATATATATATATATATATGCATATAAGTATATATATATAACTGCTCATGGCGTATCAAATGTAAACAAATGACGTCACACATTATGAAATGGACAAATTTGACCTGGCCAACCGAACGATCCTCAGTGGCCAAATCAGTTATGGCATGTCAGGCTATATGACGGTTCCATATAGGATACAGGTTCGAATCCTGTCAGAGGATGAATATTTTCTATGAAAATTTCTCGGACATTCAGGCCGGTAAATGTTATTTAATACTGTTTATTATAAACAGAGCATTTACTTAAATACTTGTATCTATAAGAAGAATGTTAAACATAAAACAATGTCTTTAAATAATTGTTGGACTTTGTCCATTTCATAATCTGTGACGTCATTTGTTTACATTTGATACACCGTGAGCAGTTATGAATGTACATGAGAGATTCATGGAAGATTGAAGTTTATAAGCAGTAAATTTGACCTTGCCAACCGAACGATCCTCAGTGGTTGAATCCTGTCGGAGGATGAATATTTTCTATGAAAATTTCTCGGACATTCAGGCCAGTAAATGTTATTTAATACTGTTTATTATAAACAGAGCATTTACTTAAATACTTGTATCTGTAAAAAGAATGTTAAACATAAAACTGTCTTTAAATATATATATGTATATATATACATATGTGTATACATATATATATATACATGTCTTTATATATATATATATATATATATGTGTATATGTGTTGTGAGCGACTGGCTGAGACATCAGTCCAAAGATTTTTATGCTGAGGGAATACGGAAGCTTGTGCACAGATGGGAAAAGTGTGTGACAGTGCTGGGAGACTACGTTGAGAAAAAAAAAAGTAAGCTTCTATCTGTATTAGAATTCCTTATACCGAAAAATTCACCTTATTTATTGAATGACCCTCGTATGTATATATATATACATATGTATATACATATGTATATATATACATATGTATATATCTATATACATATATATATATATATATATATATATATATATATATATATGCACACACATACACATGTGCATTTACACTGTATTTATATTTGTCACAGATGTTGAACACCTGCTAGCATGAATTGCTTGAGGTTAAAATGTCACTCACAGCGACTTTAATCTTAATGAGATGCTCTGTAAATGTGACCTTGTGCTAGGCAGACAAGTCCAATCAATTTCCATATGTAGACCCTCACACCCATGCCTGTACGCACACAGACACACACATGCAAACAGAGGGATCTTCAAACACCAATGACTGATTAGTCAATGGTAAAGATTTTATGTTCATCATGATGAGTGAAATCTCTTCATTAACATATTCTCTTCTTCCTCAAAACAATTTATCCAAGCTGCCTTAAATTTTTTTTCAATCACATCATTCTATAACAGATATTCCACAAAAAGAATCACTAAATAAGTTATTGCGATTGCTGTATGACTTCTCAAGTTTTTTTAATGAGCAAAAAAGTTTGCCAACAACTAAAAAATAAAATTATCTGAATATTTTAGAAGAGTTGTCATTATAAATGTCTGACTAGTTTAACTTTCATTCACATTTTTTTTTACTTTTGTCAAAATGCACAATCTGGTTTCTCACAATGCACGATCATGATACACAGTCTGTTTTGTAACAATGCACAATTTATTTTGTTACGACATACAGTGTTTGTTGTTATAATATACTGTCAGTTTTGTCACAATGCACAATCTTTTTTGTTACAATGTCCAGTCTGTTTTGTTACAGTTTACAATCCACTTTGTTACAATGTACAGTGTTTGTCATTCAATATACAGTCTGTTTTTCACAAAGCACAGTATATTTTGTCAAAATACACAATTTGTTCTGTCACAATGCACAGTCTGTTTTGTTACAATGTCCAGTCTGTTTTGTTACAGTGAACCATCTGTTTAGTTACAATCTACCCTCTTTTTTGTTACAATATACCATCTTTTTGTGACAATGCACAATCTGTCATATTAAATCTGTAGCATTGATGAGAAATAAACAAAAAAGAAAATGCAATAATTTTCCAATATTTTTTATATTATTTTATTAATGTGGGCTTGTTTATAGCTTGCTCTAGAAGTGTGAATATTTCAGATGAAACATTGACCTACATATTTTTGGGTGTATACAACACTCTTTTTTTACCTTACAATGTGATGTCAAAATCTGCATACATGCTATACATTATATATATATATATATATATCTTGTCATCTACACTGTTTCACTGTATCACAGCTCATCAGTGTGGCTAGATGTCCAGTTGCCTCTAGCTAGTTGCTCAGCTGAATTGGTGTCAGTCAGAGATTCTACCTCTAAGCCATTTGTGCACGGCAGGGATTAAGGTGAAATTAAGCATATTTATTTTTAGATAAACACACAGTAACTGAGAGAACTCAATTCGTTTAACCAAAGAGTCTTGCATTGTTAGCAGTAATAGTCACTATTTACAAACTCACACTTCCTCTTCAGAGAGCTCAACCGAAATAAATTTTTCAGGAGCATATATATTGTCATCCACAGACAGACTGTTTCACTGTATCACAGCTCATCAGTGTCACTAGACATCCGGTTACCTCTAGCTAGGATCGAAATATGGCTGAGATTCTACACCTAAGCCACATAATTTTGTATAATTTTATGTATCAACAAACAATAATTATAAAAATATTATGAGAAATTGGAAAAAAGTTTTTGTGATGCATTACATCCATTAGGATTTCATCACACTGGGCTTTGTTGATGTTGCCATATGTACACATGTGCACAAAACGAGAGATGCTGGTAGTTTAAAAATTGTTGAAAGAATATTTTTTGAAAGAATATTTTTTCAATCTAGCCAAATTCATGTATATTCTTTTCCTTTTTCTCTCCATCACCTTTGTCCCTGACTATCCCACAATGAGACAACAGAAAATCTACCAAGAATGGTGATATGTTGTAAGAGCTTCGATGCAAATTTTCCATGGCTGAACTATCAATTAAAGCACTTCCCAGACATTTTCGTCTTAGCAAATTATTTTCTCTTCTAATTTTAATTTGAAAGGTGAAGGAAAGAAAAAGTAGAAATGTGTGTGTGTGTGTGTGTGTGTGTGTGTGTGTGTGCTCACCTATAAATATATACGCTACAGGCAAAAAGTTTGGGGTCACCTTGCATTTCTTTAAAAAAACATCTTAAAATGAGATATTTTTGTATTTTTTAAGTAAAAGATAAAATTTCAATAACTACAGAGTATTCAATTTTATTTTGGTAAAAAAAAATAAGCACTTAACTATAAAGAAATATCATACAACAGCATCATATTTTATTTTCTTCAATAAAACCACCACCAGCCTTAATTAAAGCTTTACAAATTCTTAACATTCTTTCTAACAATTTTTGAAAAAAAGTAGATGGCATACCTCCCTAATCATTCTTCAAGCACTGAAAAAGCTCATTCTCTCTCTTTGGGCATTCTCTTTGAACTCTCCTATTCAATTCATCCCATAATAATTCAATGAGAGAAAGGTCAGGAGAATGAGGTGACCAAATCCTAATTTCCAAAATTTTGTTACTTTTTTTGACTTGAGGTAATTTCAATATAATTTAGAAGATTGTTTTGGATCATTGTCTTTTAAAAGGGGGATTTTGTTTTTCAATTATGCATGAACCTGATGATATAGCATGTCTTTGCAAAATTAAATGATATTGTCCTTTTTCATGATTGCCTTGGCCTGAATCAAATCTCCAGCCCTCTCTCCCCCCAAATACCTGCCCACCATAACAGCACCATCACCTTGGTTAACTGTTCAAATCACATATTCAGTCTTTCTTCTGGCTTTCTTCTCACACTCTCCTCTTATGAAAACATTGAAATTTTTCCACTCTTTCAATGTCCAGTCCGTATGCATTGTTGCCCATAGCAGTCTTTTCTGTTTATTCACCTTTACCCGCAACAGGGGTTTCTTGATGACTATGCACACACTGAGCCCCACTGAGAGTCACACTAGTTGGTGTTGAGAGGAATTAAGTTCAGTTAATATGTCTGGAGCAGTTTCCCTTCTATATCTCTCAATAATCAAATGTTTCTCTTCAGAAGCAGTTGTCACTTTTGGTGCTTCAGCTCTTTGTCTCTCAAACATGTGTGTCCCCTAAAAATAAGTTTATAGTAATGAGAAATAATGTCTGATAAAAAAATCCTTTCAAAAATGATACCTACACCCCCACACATATATATATATTTTTTTAATAAGTATTAAAAAATATATATATATATATATTTTAATAGGTATCAACCCAAGCAAAACATTACAGCTACTAAAACACAAGGGGTTAGAGGGTGTGGAGGAATTAGGAACAGATACATTAGTAATGTGCAGAAAGAGAAAAAAATAATCAGGAGAAGAGTAGATAACAATGGACATTGCAATTAAATTTTTGCAGACTAAATTTGGCTGGAAAGTATGGAGCCAGAAGGGAGTTCTACAAGTAACAACAATCAAATGTTTGTCTTTTGCAGCTGTTGTCACTTTAGGTGCTCCAGTTCTTTTTCTGTCAACAGTACTGCCCTTGTAATGAACATTGCACTCCATGTCTAGAAATCTTCAGTTTCTTGGCAATTTGTCTTTGAGAGTAGCCTTCTTTGAATAAAATTTAAATTTGTACCATCAGCTAAATGCTTATCTGTTTTGATTTTGCCATTTTGTGCAAATTACTTCAAAATTAAAAAAAAAAAATCCAATGAAAATATTGTCATAATGGCACAATCTTATTTTTTCTTTGAACAGAGATAGTTACATATGTTTTGTTTACAAAATTAGTTGGGGCTGAGTTAACATTTAGAACCTGTATTAACATTTAACTTTTGTGATCTCAAAAAATCTACTGAGGGGATTAATGTCGTAAACAAAACATAATGTTTCTCATACAAAATATTCATAATTTAGCAAAATGTATTGTAGACAGGTCAATCTAAATGAGAATATGACTAAAACATTTAGGGTGCATGTGGGTACAGTACAGCCCACAGCCTGCAGGCTGGACATCCCTGGCCTAGACTCTTTAGAATGGCAGCACAAACTGTAGGTACACACTGACTTTGTTGGGAATAAAAATAAAGAGAAAGAAAGAAAAGCGGTGTTTTTTGTTGATAATAAAGAAAATCTCCAAAGAAATGTATGAACATTATCTGAAAGATATGCCAAGTGTCTCGATGCCTCCTGAGTTATGTAACTTTATCAAGGGAATTTGCTTATCAGTTGCTAACTTGACTGACTGTATATGCAAATACAAACCAGAAATAAAAATTTAAAAGATGCCAACTTATTTTTTTTCTTTAAAAAAAAAAAAGAAATTATTCTGTTGCTTCATTTTAAACTGATGCTTGAAAAAGCCAGGGTGTAAGGAAAGAGATTAACAAAAAACATCCGAATAGAAAACTTCCAACCAAATAATGTTAACGTTTTTTTTCTTTTCTTTACTTTTCCAATATGAAACAAAGATTAAAGAAAATGGGAAAAAACAGCATTTAATCTTAGATGACTCAAAATCGAAGATGTGGTTGAAGAATTTTTTTATACAAAATGTTGTTGGTATACATACTTACATACATACATACACACACACACACACACACACACACACACACACACGCATATATATATTTCATATCCTATTGGCACTACCACATTTTTGAAAAAAACAACTGGAAGAAGAAACTTCACCTTCCAGGACCAGCAACTTGTAAAACTTATTCAACATATTAAAAGGCTAAAAAAATTGACTGTCTGCGGACACGATACCTAGGATCAAAGTGTAGTAACTGTTCCAGCAACACAAAACCAGCCCACAGCTCCAGCCATCAGCAGCAGCAGCCCCAGCCAGTCATCATCATCATTCACAGCTCCAGCTAGCCAGCCATCATCATTATCCACAGCTCCAGCTAGCCAGCCATTTCCAGCAGACCTCCAGCTCAAACCAGACATCTCCAGCAGGGTTCTAGCACCAGCCAGCTATCCTCTTCTGCAGCAATGATATGCAAAAAGGACAACATGCTTAAACAACTACAAAATTGTCCTTTTCAGGACAACACTCTTCAAATGCTACAAAACTGTTCTTTTCAGAACAGTACTTTTCAACGAGTCCTTTTTGGACAGTACTTTTCAATGGCTACATAACTGTCCTTCAACTGTTACAAAACATACCTTTTCAGGACAATACTCCTCAACAACTACAAAGCTTTCTTTTTCAGGAAAACACTCTTCAACAGCTACAAAACTGTCCTTTTTTGGACAACACTCTTCAACCACTACAAAACTGTCCTTTTCAGGACAACACTCTTCAGCAGCTACAAAACCGTCCTTTTCAGGACAACACTCTTCATCAGCTACAAAACTGTCCTTTTCAGGACAACACTCTTCATCAGCTACAAAACTGTCCTTTTCAGGACAACACTCTTCATCAGCTACAAAACTGTCCTTTTCAGGACAACACTCTTCAGAAGCTACAAAACTGTCCTTTTCAGGACAACACTCTTCAGAAGCTACAAAACTGTCCTTTTCGGGACAACACTCTTCAGAAGCTACAAAACTGTCCTTTTCAGGACAATACTCATCAACATTCTTCTCACTCTCTACATGAAATGCAGAGATATTTTTAGGCTAGTGCACTATAACCTTTTTTCAGTCAATCTATTTTTTTTTTAACAAAAATAAACTTGGCAATATGTTTTTTTACTCAAGTCTTCATTTTTTGCTGTTGTCTTCCATCATTCAATGACAGAATATACCCCCCCCCCCAACATTTGCATGAATTTCTGGTGGGACTTAAATAAAAGAGAAATAAGCTAAATTTATATTTTTATTTATGTTTCTTATTTATTCCTTATCCTAACACACACACACACACACACACACACACACACACACACACACACACACACACACGTGTGTGTGTGTGTGTGTGTGTGTGTGTGTAGTAAAAATTTAAGATAGAGTATATCTGTAAAAGGACCATATGAAAAAAGACAAAAGGAAAACTTATCTTAGTTGACGCATTTCGCCTTGATAAAGTCTCTCAGAGAACGAAATGTGTCAAATAAGTTTTCCTTTTGTTTTTTGCATATATATATATATATATATATATACACATACATATATATATATATATATATATATATATATATATATATATATATATATATATATATATATATATAATTTATTTTAGGATATTACACGAAAAACATGTAAAAATTGTTACACAATGGCAGTCATGTTTTGATGCATATCAATGCCTCTCATCAGGCAATTGTTTGTAACTGTACTATATTCATTCTCGTCTTACCTATATATATATATAGGTGTGAATTTGTAAACAGTGACTATTTAAGCTAATACTGCATGACTCTTCGACAGAATTGAGTCACTGTCAGTCACTGTGTGTTTATCCGAATCTAAAAATAAACACGCTAAAATTCACCCTCATCCCGTACCGTACGCTGATGGCTTAGTGGGAGAAGTTCGGACTGATGCAAATTCAGTCGGGTTTTGATCCTAGCTAGAGGCAACCGGATGTCTAGCCACACGGATGAGCTGTGAAACAGCAAAACAGTCTGTCTGCGGATGACAAAAATATATATATATATATATATATATATTAATTGATGTATTATTATAAACCCATTTTAAATTATTTACTGTAGGAATATATATGACAATTCTTAAATATGTCAAAACTTTCATTCACTCTAGTTATTACATATATAGTGGCACAGCAAATACTAAAAACAACTATAAGAATTCATTGGAAATTATTCTACAATTAAAGTGTATCATAAAATATTTACTTTTGAAATGCATTACAATTATTAAATATGTCAAAACTATAAAAATTCATTAGAAATTATTATGAAAATGGATTGCAAATTATTTAAAATAGAAATTCATTACAATTATTAAATCTGTCAAAATTTTCATTCACTTGATTGATTATGTATATATTGACATAGAAAATATTGAAAAACATCTATAGATATTCCCTGGGAATTATAATAAATTTTCCTGGTAAATTACATTACAAAAATACACACACACACACACATTAGACATTACCTTATTCAAAAATGGAAAAAATACAATAAGAAATTAAAGAGAGAGACATCTCCAGCAGGCCCTTGGCCGAAGTAGAGGCATGATGGGAAAAGATATTGAAAATCAGAATTTTTGGAGATGTCAGTGTACTTTCTTAATGAGATGAGTAATAGAAAATGAAATGGACTTATTTTCTGGGGCAATTTTTTCCACATGTATTGTTTTACTGAAGAGATCTCGTAGTTTTGGCCTATTCGTTTTGCTATGATTAGCATTGTTGAGGAGTGTCTGAAGATTCTGATATTTAACATCTTTCGCACCCTGCTTCTATTTGGTTAAAAGGGCTAATATGCAATATTATTATTCTTATTAAAATATTATTATTTTAGATATAAATACATATGCATATATATATATATATATATATATATATATATATATATATATATATATATGTCATTCACAGACAATACTGTTTCACTGTATCACAGCTCCTCAGTGCGACTAGACTTCCGAATTCCTCAAGCCAGGATTGAAACACAACTAATTTGGTGTCAGCCAGAGCTATCTTCACTCGGTAGAGTTACACAACTAAATCTAGCGTATTGTTTTTACAACTGTAAACAAATGCCAATCAGCCAAAGTGCTCCATTCATTTTACTGAAGAGCTTTGCATTAGTGCAGGTGGCTGTTGTTTATAGATTTAGCTTATCACTCAACAGTGCTCAAATGATATGTGTGTGTGTGTATGTGTGTGCATGTGTATTTAGGCAGCAATCCTTCTTTCATGCATGTTTCATTGAATATGACAGACAAGGTGCTTTGATTTAGTTTTTTATATAATTTCTCATATGATCTTATCATTTTTTTTCTTTTCGGAGGATAAATTATATAAAAACTGTCCAACTGTTCTTTCTTTCCGAGCGCTTTCGACTATACATTTAGCCATTTTTGTCTTTTGAAAATGAAACATTATATAAATACATACATGCAACAATCTATTTCTTGTTAACAGTTAAAAGCACTCAGAAAGAAAGAACATTTGGACAGTTTTTATATAATTTATCCTCCGAAAAGAAAAGAATTAATAATACATTTGATAAAAAAAAAGAATTACCAGCAATAAATATTTTGTCAGCATTAAATAACCCATTGAGGTTGATATGCTGTAAAACAAAAAAACAAAAAACAAAACCAATTTGAAAGGAATACCACTTTATAAAAATTGAGAGGTAGTAGAATCAGGGGGCATACATATCATAGATTTGGTGGATAAACATGACACACTTGCACTGGCATTGTGTGTATGTGTGTGTGTGTGTGTATATAAATATATATATATATATATATATATATATATATATATTAAACAAGTTGTATTGAATGTTAAAGACAACATAGTCTTGCATATTTTCTTTTGAATTTTCTCATATTCTCTAATGAGACTTTTTATTTGAAAATGATTTTGAAATAAATATTGTCCGTACAGAATTTGAGAAAATTCAAAAGAAAATATGCAAGACTATGTTGTCTTTAACATTCAATACAACTTGTTTAAAAGAAAAGTTGCTGCCAAATTACATATATATATATATATATATATATATATATATATATATATATATATATATATATATATATATATATATCTTTGGGCAGCAACCTTTCTTTTAAACGTCTTTCATTAAATAACACAGACAAGAAAGATTTAATTCATTTTTTATTTAGTTTATTTAGAAATTTTGGACACTTCTTCAGCCATACTCACTTTCTTGTGTGCTAATGTCACACACTCCTTACCATGTCTCTGGTAATTTGATTTATATATATATATATATATATATGTATATATATATATATATATATATATATATATATATATATATATATATATAGGATGCGATGGGTAAATTGTCGCCATTTTATATTTTTCATTTTGCACATTTGCATTGTTTGTTTTTGATTTTGTCAACTCCACAGTATAGTAGGGTCAGTTGGGCACTGTCTGTAAGAAAAAGAGCACCATGACACAATTCACTCCACCAGAAATTTGGAAACAGCATGCTGTAATGCTTGGCATTTGTACCGGAAGCTCCAATACAAACATTTCAGAGTGTTTGGGTGTCAATCTGAGGACAGTGCAGAGGATTTGGAAAGAGTTGGATGTGTCTAATGGTGATTACGAAGGTGTTTGGAGTGATCACTAGTGATGGCGGTTATACCTCCATTCATCTTCCCACAGGGCCTCAAGCTCAACACGTTGGCCTACATTAAGTGCCTTAAGAAGGTAGTGCTGCCCTGGGTCAAGAGGGTGGCTGCTAGAAGACCCTATGTCTGGCAACAGGACACTGCCCCATACCACACAAGAAGCAGCACTTGGTCATGGCTGTCAGACAATTTCTACAAGCACATCACCCCTTACATCTGGCCACCTAACTCCCCTTGATTATTATGTGTGGGTACAGTTGAGTGAGAGACCAATAGAACCTATTGCAACACCAAAGATTAACTGAAGGCAAGGATTATGGTAGCATTCACCAACTTAAAAAAGAGACCATCCAGAAGAATGGCTGGAGATTCCAAAGTTGTCTGGAGGCCGTGGTTGAAGCAATGGTGATTTTATTGAATAAATTAACTCTTTAGTATTTCAAGATATTTTTGTGTAATGTTTGTAAATTTATCTGTTAAAATGAAATGTCAGTGTTTCTTTCATTTTTGCATAATTTAGATGACAATTTATCCATCGCACTCTGCATGTATATTTAGGCAGCATATCTTCATTCAAACATGTTTCATTGAATAATATAGACATATTGTGTCTATTAATTTTTATACTAATCCTTTCCAGTTCTCTCATCTGTTTTTTGATGTTAAAATGAAATTCATCATGGAAGGTGCCATAGTTTTTTCTAACCCAAGTACTACATAATGTAGACATATTGTGTCTATTAATTTTTATACTAATCCTTTCCAGTTCTCTCATCTGTTTTTTGATGTTAAAATGAAATTCATCATGGAAGGTGCCATAGTTTTTTTCTAACCCAAGTACTACATAATGTAGACATATTGTGTCTATTTATTTTCATACTAATCCTTTCCAGTTCTCTCATCTGTTTTTTGATGTTAAAATGAAATTCATCATGGAAGGTGCCATAGTTTTTTTCTAACCCAAGTACTACATAATGTAGACATATTGTGTCTATTTATTTTTATACTGATCCTTTCCAGTTCTCTCATCTGTTATTTGATGTTAAGATGAAATTCATCATGGAGGGCATCATAGTTTTTTCAAACCCAAGTACTACATAATGTAGACATATTGTGTCTATTTATTTTTATACTGATCCTTTCCAGTTCTCTCATCTGTTATTTGATGTTAAGATGAAATTCATCATGGAGGGCATCATAGTTTTTTCAAACCCAAGTACTACATAATGTAGACATATTGTGTCTATTTATTTTTATACTGATCCTTTCCAGTTCTCTCATCTGTTATTTGATGTTAAGATGAAATTCATCATGGAGGGCATCATAGTTTTTTCAAACCCAAGTACTACATAATGTAGACATATTGTGTCTATTAATTTTTATACTGATCCTTTCCAGTTCTCTCATCTGTTATTTGATGTTAAGATGAAATTCATCATGGAAGGCATCATAGTTTTTTCTAACCCAAGTACTACATAATGTAGACATATTGTGTCTATTTATTTTTATACTGATCCTTTCCAGTTCTCTCATCTGTTATTTGATGTTAAGATGAAATTCATCATGGAGGGCATCATAGTTTTTTCTAACCCAAGTACTACATAATGTAGACATATTGTGTCTATTAATTTTTATACTAATGCTTTCCAGTTCTCTCATCTGTTTTTTGATGTTAAAATGAAATTCATCATGGAAGGTGCCATAGTTTTTTCTAACCCAAGTACTACATAATGTAGACATATTGTGTCTATTTATTTTCATACTAATCCTTTCCAGTTCTCTCATCTGTTTTTTGATGTTAAAATGAAATTCATCATGGAAGGTGCCATAGTTTTTTTCTAACCCAAGTACTACATAATGTAGACATATTGTGTCTATTTATTTTTATACTGATCCTTTCCAGTTCTCTCATCTGTTATTTGATGTTAAGATGAAATTCATCATGGAGGGCATCATAGTTTTTTCAAACCCAAGTACTACATAATGTAGACATATTGTGTCTATTTATTTTTATACTGATCCTTTCCAGTTCTCTCATCTGTTATTTGATGTTAAGATGAAATTCATCATGGAGGGCATCATAGTTTTTTCAAACCCAAGTACTACATAATGTAGACATATTGTGTCTATTTATTTTTATACTGATCCTTTCCAGTTCTCTCATCTGTTATTTGATGTTAAGATGAAATTCATCATGGAGGGCATCATAGTTTTTTCAAACCCAAGTACTACATAATGTAGACATATTGTGTCTATTTATTTTTATACTGATCCTTTCCAGTTCTCTCATCTGTTATTTGATGTTAAGATGAAATTCATCATGGAGGGCATCATAGTTTTTTCAAACCCAAGTACTACATAATGTAGACATATTGTGTCTATTTATTTTTATACTGATCCTTTCCAGTTCTCTCATCTGTTATTTGATGTTAAGATGAAATTCATCATGGAGGGCATCATAGTTTTTTCAAACCCAAGTACTACATAATATAGACATATTGTGTCTATTTATTTTTATACTAATCCTTTCCAGTTCTCTCATCTGTTATTTGATGTTAAGATGAAATTCATCATGGAAGGTGCCATAGTTTTTTCAAACCCAAGTACTACATAATGTAGACATATTGTGTCTATTTATTTTTATACTGATCCTTTCCAGTTCTCTCATCTGTTATTTGATGTTAAGATGAAATTCATCATGGAGGGCATCATAGTTTTTTCAAACCCAAGTACTACATAATGTAGACATATTGTGTCTATTTATTTTTATACTGATCCTTTCCAGTTCTCTCATCTGTTATTTGATGTTAAGATGAAATTCATCATGGAGGGCATCATAGTTTTTTCAAACCCAAGTACTACATAATGTAGACATATTGTGTCTATTTATTTTTATACTGATCCTTTCCAGTTCTCTCATCTGTTATTTGATGTTAAGATGAAATTCATCATGGAGGGCATCATAGTTTTTTCAAACCCAAGTACTACATAATGTAGACATATTGTGTCTATTTATTTTTATACTGATCCTTTCCAGTTCTCTCATCTGTTATTTGATGTTAAGATGAAATTCATCATGGAGGGCATCATAGTTTTTTCAAACCCAAGTACTACATAATGTAGACATATTGTGTCTATTTATTTTTATACTGATCCTTTCCAGTTCTCTCATCTGTTATTTGATGTTAAGATGAAATTCATCATGGAGGGCATCATAGTTTTTTCAAACCCAAGTACTACATAATGTAGACATATTGTGTCTATTTATTTTTATACTGATCCTTTCCAGTTCTCTCATCTGTTATTTGATGTTAAGATGAAATTCATCATGGAGGGCATCATAGTTTTTTCAAACCCAAGTACTACATAATGTAGACATATTGTGTCTATTTATTTTTATACTGATCCTTTCCAGTTCTCTCATCTGTTATTTGATGTTAAGATGAAATTCATCATGGAGGGCATCATAGTTTTTTCTAACCCAAGTACTACATAATGTAGACATATTGTGTCTATTTATTTTTATACTAATCCTTTCCAGTTCTCTCATCTGTTATTTGATGTTAAGATGAAATTCATCATGGAGGGCATCATAGTTTTTTCTAACCCAAGTACTACATAATGTAGACATATTGTGTCTATTTATTTTTATACTAATCCTTTCCAGTTCTCTCATCTGTTATTTGATGTTAAGATGAAATTCATCATGGAAGGTGCCATAGTTTTTTCTAACCCAAGTACTACATAATGTAGACATATTGTGTCTATTTATTTTTATACTAATCCTTTCCAGTTCTCTCATCTGTTATTTGATGTTAAGATGAAATTCATCATGGAAGGTGCCATAGTTTTTTCTAACCCAAGTACTACATAATGTAGACATATTGTGTCTATTTATTTTTATACTAATCCTTTCCAGTTCTCTCATCTGTTATTTGATGTTAAGATGAAATTCATCATGGAAGGTGCCATAGTTTTTTCTAACCCAAGTACTACATAATGTAGACATATTGTGTCTATTTATTTTTATACTAATCCTTTCCAGTTCTCTCATCTGTTATTTGATGTTAAGATGAAATTCATCATGGAAGGTGCCATAGTTTTTTCTAACCCAAGTACTACATAATGTAGACATATTGTGTCTATTTATTTTTATACTAATCCTTTCCAGTTCTCTCATCTGTTATTTGATGTTAAGATGAAATTCATCATGGAAGGTGCCATAGTTTTTTCTAACCCAAGTACTACATAATGTAGACATATTGTGTCTATTTATTTTTATACTAATCCTTTCCAGTTCTCTCATCTGTTATTTGATGTTAAGATGAAATTCATCATGGAAGGTGCCATAGTTTTTTCTAACCCAAGTACTACATAATGTAGACATATTGTGTCTATTTATTTTTATACTAATCCTTTCCAGTTCTCTCATCTGTTATTTGATGTTAAGATGAAATTCATCATGGAAGGTGCCATAGTTTTTTCTAACCCAAGTACTACATAATGTAGACATATTGTGTCTATTTATTTTTATACTAATCCTTTCCAGTTCTCTCATCTGTTATTTGATGTTAATATGAAATTCATCATGGAAGGTGCCATAGTTTTTTCTAACCCAAGTACTACATAATGTAGACATATTGTGTCTATTTATTTTTATACTAATCCTTTCCAGTTCTCTCATCTGTTATTTGATGTTAAGATGAAATTCATCATGGAAGGTGCCATAGTTTTTTCTAACCCAAGTACTACATAATGTAGACATATTGTGTCTATTTATTTTTATACTAATCCTTTCCAGTTCTCTCATCTGTTATTTGATGTTAAGATGAAATTCATCATGGAAGGTGCCATAGTTTTTTCTAACCCAAGTACTACATAATGTAGACATATTGTGTCTATTTATTTTTATACTAATCCTTTCCAGTTCTCTCATCTGTTATTTGATGTTAAGATGAAATTCATCATGGAAGGTGCCATAGTTTTTTCTAACCCAAGTACTACATAATGTAGACATATTGTGTCTATTTATTTTTATACTAATCCTTTCCAGTTCTCTCATCTGTTATTTGATGTTAAGATGAAATTCATCATGGAAGGTGCCATAGTTTTTTCTAACCCAAGTACTACATAATGTAGACATATTGTGTCTATTTATTTTTATACTAATCCTTTCCAGTTCTCTCATCTGTTATTTGATGTTAAGATGAAATTCATCATGGAAGGTGCCATAGTTTTTTCTAACCCAAGTACTACATAATGTAGACATATTGTGTCTATTTATTTTTATACTAATCCTTTCCAGTTCTCTCATCTGTTATTTGATGTTAAGATGAAATTCATCATGGAAGGTGCCATAGTTTTTTCTAACCCAAGTACTACATAATGTAGACATATTGTGTCTATTTATTTTTATACTAATCCTTTCCAGTTCTCTCATCTGTTATTTGATGTTAAGATGAAATTCATCATGGAAGGTGCCATAGTTTTTTCTAACCCAAGTACTACATAATGTAGACATATTGTGTCTATTTATTTTCATACTAATCCTTTCCAGTTCTCTCATCTGTTTTTTGATGTTAAAATGAAATTCATCATGGAAGGTGCCATAGTTTTTTTCTAACCCAAGTACTACATAATGTAGACATATTGTGTCTATTTATTTTCATACTAATCCTTTCCAGTTCTCTCATCTGTTTTTTGATGTTAAAATGAAATTCATCATGGAAGGTGCCATAGTTTTTTTCTAACCCAAGTACTACATAATGTAGACATATTGTGTCTATTTATTTTTATACTAATCCTTTCCAGTTCTCTCATCTGTTTTTTTGATGTTAAAATGAAATTCATCATGGAAGGTGCCATAGTTTTTTTCAAACCCAAGTACTACATAATGTAGACATATTGTGTCTATTTATTTTTATACTGATCCTTTCCAGTTCTCTCATCTGTTTTTTTGATGTTTGATGAAATTCATCATGGAAGGCATCATAGTTTTTTCTAACCCAAGTACTACATAATGTAGACATATTGTATCTATTTATTTTTATACTGATCCTTTCCAGTTCTCTCATCTGTTTTTTTGATGTTAAGATGAAATTCATCATGGAAGGTGCCATAGTTTTTTTCTAACCCAAGTACTACATAATGTAGACATATTGTGTCTATTTATTTTTATACTGATCCTTTCCAGTTCTCTCATCTGTTATTTGATGTTAAGATGAAATTCATCATGGAGGGCATCATAGTTTTTTCAAACCCAAGTACTACATAATGTAGACATATTGTGTCTATTTATTTTTATACTGATCCTTTCCAGTTCTCTCATCTGTTATTTGATGTTAAGATGAAATTCATCATGGAGGGCATCATAGTTTTTTCAAACCCAAGTACTACATAATGTAGACATATTGTGTCTATTTATTTTTATACTGATCCTTTCCAGTTCTCTCATCTGTTATTTGATGTTAAGATGAAATTCATCATGGAGGGCATCATAGTTTTTTCATACCCAAGTACTACATAATGTAGACATATTGTGTCTATTTATTTTTATACTGATTCTTTCTAGTTCTCTAAAAAGTTTTTTGATGTTAAGATGAAATTCATCATGGAGGGCGCCATAGTTTTTTCTAAACTTTTGACCTTTTCCAAGATCAACTTCAGTGGTAAATTACAAAGACAAACTTATTGTAACTGCGATAATTCTGCATTTTGTTGTGATGATGATTTTTTTAAAAAAATGTGAAAATGCATTCTGTTATAGTTATTTTAAAAATTTTAATTTATCTGTTGTAGTTATGGAATATAGCAGAGCATGTTCATGTTTTGTCTTTTCCTTAATTTTCCCTATACTCAGTCTTTTCTCTCAATTTCACTCCCTGTAACCCTCTGCATACTAGTAACAGTCCCGACTTGCTTGGGCTGAAATGATTAAAAAGTTCCAAATTTTTAAAAATATTTTGATTTGTACTGCTCACTGCTTAGAATCTAAAAATGAAGTTAACCTTGTCATAAAAAGTAAGAAGATGAAAAGAGATCCAAAATCAATAATAATGAAACTGCTTTGATAAATTTAGACTATTTAATACTATGAATTCTTTTACTACCAAGTGTAATCTGTAACAGCAAAAGCAACATGCAATAAAAACTAATCAATAATTAATAATAATAAAAATAATGGTACAGCTAAGAAATTCAAACAACATAAAACTTTCTCATTTATTTTGGTCACTATGGCCAGTGCAATGTTCTTGTGGTCTCCCCTTGAATCTACGATCCCTGCTGCCAGAATTTGTTACAGGGACCCCACTCTACTACATCTCAATTTTTATAAGGTAGTATTCATATAAAATACAAATTCTATTTTTTTAATCAGTTAGTCAAGTAAGGTGTTAATGACACTTTTATGCAGCAGGGGTTTACAGGTAGTATTCATATAAAATACAAATTCTATTTTTTAATTATTTAATCAAGCAAGGTGTTAATGCCACTTTTATGCAGCAGGGGTTTACAGGTAGTATTCATATAAAATACAAATTCTATTTTTTTAATCATTTAATCAAGCAAAGTGTTAATGCCACTTTTATGCAGCAGGGGTTTACAGGTAGTATTCATATAAAATACAAATTCTATATTTTAAATCATTTAATCAAGCAAGGTGTTAATGCCACTTTTATGCAGCAGGGGTTTACAGGTAGTATTCATATAAAATACAAATTCTATTTTTTAATCATTTAATCAATCAAGGTATTAATGCCACTTTTATGCAGCAGGGGTTTACAGGTAGTATTCATATAAAATACAAATTCTATTTTTTAATCATTTCATCAAGCAAGGTGTTAATGCCACTTTTATGCAGCAGGGGTTTACAGGTAGTATTCATATAAAATACAAATTCTATTTTTTAATCATTTCATCAAGCAAGGTGTTAATGCCACTTTTATGCAGCAGGGGTTTACAGGTAGTATTCATATAAAATACAAATTCTATTTTTTAATCATTTAATCAATCAAGGTATTAATGCCACTTTTATGCAGCAGGGGTTTACAGGTAGTATTCATATAAAATACAAATTCTATTTTTTAATCATTTCATCAAGCAAGGTGTTAATGCCACTTTTATGCAGCAGGGGTTTACAGGTAGTATTCATATAAAATACAAATTCTATTATTTTAATCATTTAATCAAGCAAGGTGTTAATGCCACTTTTATGCAGCAGGGGTTTACAGGGAGTGAAAGTGAATAAGAAGAAAATAGAGAGGATTGAGGAAATGATAAAAGATGAATAGGCTTCAAGAAAACTTAAGATGGTGATTGACATTGAATTTAAATTATGTCCAATAATGGATTATATGCAATATAGGTAAACAATTCAGCTAAGAAAATTGAAAATAAATAAAATGTATCTAAATACAAATTAGAGACGTGTTCATCTTAAATAAATCAACCATGTTTTGCGACAATTTTTAACATCAACTTGACATTTTTCTTACCAAAAAGTCAAATAATTTTATCACATTCAACTTTATTAACAAAAAATAGTGAATTTTATATAATAATTTTTCGAGACTTAGAATGAGAAAAACAAATTCACGTATTTGGACAAAAAAAAAGACACTAGAATGAAATCAAAATCCACAAAAATATCTCATCCTTTAATAGTTGTGCTTAGTTTAATTTGTGATGTATATAAAAGTAGATAGAAAAAGTAAATGTTGATAAGATAGCGAGCGTCACAAAACACCGTCAGGGGTCTCCAAACAGCCCCACCCCTCACACCAAGCCTGACTGCGATTTAAACACAGAGCTGAATCACCTGACCAACACCAAAATTGTCAAGCATTTTATTTTAATGTGCCCTCTGCATTTTAACAAACCTTGCAAGGGAGATAACTCAGTAGCGGACTGTACAAGATATTTATGAAGCCACGAGGTTAAAAGACAGACTCTGTGGAAAAAAAAACAGACTATAAAAATAACTGGAAAAAAATCAGATATGCTATCATTTTTAAGTAACTGATACTAAGTAAAATTAATATCTAAACACTAAGGTTGAGCAAAGAAAAGAATAAATATTATTAAAAGCTACTCTAAGTCGACAAGTTTAAAATCTCAGCTTCTATAAATGTTGGCTTGTTTCGTCATTAATGATAATCCTGGGTATATTTAAATATATCTATTTACTGATTTTTATCTATTATAAAAATGCATATAGATACTCATACATAAAATATTTGTTCCTGAGTAATAGTTTCATATATAATATTTTCAATCCAGTACCTATTTTTTTTTTTAAATTGAGGATTTTAGTGAATAAATAATTATCTCTAGCAAAATGTAATTGCAAATGAACAGAGAATAATTTGCAAGAGGGCTTATTAAATTGCTTATTAAATTGCTCAAATGCTTGATATCCTAAAAATAATGAGTAATTTAGCTACATTACAATTGTTATAATTAAAAAATAAGTAATTTTGATGCATTCTTATCTAATAAGAATAATAATTTAATGGTGTCATAGATAGCCTTTAGATGTGAATATGAAATAAGTGCTGGAGTGAAGGTCTATTAAAAATGAAAACACTTTTCATACACTCTAATATGTAATTAATATGGTGAAGTCATAGATAGTGTTTAGATGCATAGATGAAATAATATTTGGAATAAAGGTCTGTAAAAATGGGAATAATAATAATAATAATAATAATAATAATAATAATAATATAACAACAACAACAACAATAACAACAACAATAACAACAACAATAATAATAATAATAATAATAATAATAATAATAATAATAATAATAATAATAATATAACAACAACAACAATAACAACAACAATAACAACAACAATAATAATAATAATAATAATAATAATAATAATAATAATAATAATAATCTGTAAAAAATGAAAATAATTTTGAAACTTTCTAATAGGATTATAACTTTTACATTTATAAAGTTTCTTGTAAAATATGAAACAACACATTTACACTATTAACATTGTTCAGATTGTTGTCCTTATCTTTATTGTCATATTCATGACATTTTGGCCGTTGTTTGCTCCAACCTTCTTGAGGTGATATACATTGGAATTTTGAACTGAACCCTTTAATTAGTCTACAGGGGTAGATTGTTCTAGTTTTAGTATATAACCTGAAGAAGGTTGGAGCATACAATGGCTGAAATATTGTGAATATTGCAATAAAGATGAGGACAACAGTCTGAACAATGTAAATAGTTTAAATATGTCCCTTCAAATTTTACAAGACTTTCTAAATGTAAAGCTATTATTATTTTCATTTTTACAGACCTTTATTCCAAAAAATATTTCATATGCATATCTAAAGATTTTCTATGATACTACTATATTAATATTATTATTACATATTAGCTTCTTGATTTCAGTTCATAGAAAGTCAAGGAAAATACTTTGATTACTGAATAAAACTACTATGAATTTATTGAACTGATTATTTTGTTTAGAAGAATGCTGTTGAGTTTTGCATCAACCTTACAAGAAAAAAAAAAAAGGATTCTGAGAAGTAAACAACATTCTGGTTTTTAAAATATCAAATATTCTCTAAACGAAGAACTGTTTCATTTTCAATTTCTTTTCTCCGTTTTTTTTTAATAAGAAGAAAATATAAGACCTATGTACACCCACTTGGTAATCAAAATTCAAATCTAGAGTACTGAATTTCCGATTGATGTCTTTTCAAACAAAATTGTCTTTAGTCTTTTTGCTTGGAAAGCTCAGATCTCTTGTTGTTATTTGTGCTACCAAATGTCTCTAAGAAAAGAACCTATTGATTGATGTCACTATTAGACAGATATATAAAAATGGGTTCCCATGATTTCTTGCTGCAGGGCAGTTGTTAAGACAGGACTGATGAAAGGGTCTTATGGGTCCCCATTGAATCTATGATACACCCCCCAACTCTACTACATCTCAATTATCATAAGGTGGTATTCATATAAAATACAAATTTTATTGTAACATAATTATGTACAATAATGGATCATATGCAATATAAGTGAACAATTCAATTAGAAAAATTGAAAATAAATAAATACAAGGTACCTAAATTCTAAATACAAATTAGAGACATGACTTAATCGATCATTCCATGTTAAAATAAATCAACAAAGTTTTGTGGTAATTTTTAATGTCAACTTAAAATTTTCCTTGTTAAAAAGTTGAATAATTTTAACATTTCAACATTGTGGATAAAAAATAGTGAATTTTATATTGTGTTTTTTTTTTCAAGACTTTGCTTCAGCAAAACAAATTCACAGATTTGACAAAAAAATATAGACCCCAGAATGATGCCAAAATGTGCAAAAAATTTTCATTCTTTAGTAGTCAGTTCTCCTTAGTATAATTAGTAATGTAGGTCAAAAAAGCAAGTGTTGATAAGATAGTAAGAGTCACAAAGCACTGAGTGGGGCCATAAATCAAGCCTGAGCTCCCCAGTTGGAAGAGTTGGGTGGGTAGTATGCACCAGCCTGTGTCAAGATACTAGATTTGCAAACTAGTTTCTTATGAGTTGCATCATAAATATGATTCCATTTTACCTTATCAAATTCTTTTGCATATTCTATCAAGCAAAGATGCACACCTTTATGCATTTGTATTGCACACTTGTTTTAAACATTTCAACCCAAGCAAGGTAATAAAGTCACTAAGACATAAGGGGGGGCTACTGAGTGTGAAAGAAAATAAGAAAAGGACAAACATTATTCTTATTGCTGAGTAAGGCTAATATCAATTATCACTTGAAGGTTTTGGAATCAATATACATTAAGGCCTACCAACCATCTCTCTCGAAACAGAAGTGTTTGGTGGGCTTAAAGGTAATTCGCATTTAACATTACATTTTTTTGTATATGACATTAGTCTTCAGTTTATATTTATTTTTTAGTTGCTGTGCACATTTTTATTTTTTTCCCCTCAATTTTTAGTTTGATGAAAAAGGACTCGTTTAATTCTTTTTAATCATTATATTTCAATATTACCAGTTTACAGTAATATATATTTTTGTTACCCCCTCTTTTTTGTTTTTAATGTTTACTATATCTGTTATTATTACTCTAATAATATTTTGTACCCCTGATAAAATATTTAGAAACATTATTAAGGCGAGAGAACAATAAATGAACAAAAACTAAGAAAGTGATTGACAGTGATTTTAAATTTTTCAAAATCAAAGTTGATTGAAAAGCAAGAAACAGAAGAGTGTTCCAAGGGGAAAAGTGTGAGAGAAACTGTTAGCATAGAACTTACTGTTGCAACTAGAAGTATCAATTGTAACACTGTACACTGATATCCTGGCAAAAGGCATAAATTTACTTCTCCCTAAATACTAATATATAAGTTGACAAAATGACTTCTCTCTCTCTCTCTCTCTCTCTCTCTCTATATATATATATATATATATATATATATATATATATGAAGAAATATAGTCTTAAAGTGTGCTATATTTATGGGATAAAGTGCTCAATATCAGAGATAGAGCGTGTGAATATAAAAGTGAACATAGAAGTCAACACTTAGAGGCGACAGTCTGTTTCATGCTAGTTCAATCATCAGGCAACTCTGCTTGACGATTGCACAAGCATGAAACAGACTGTCGCCTCTAAGTGTTGACTTCTATGTTCACTTTTAAATATATATATATATATATATATATATATATAAAATTTAAAAACACAAAAAATCTACATATTCCAACAAACAAAAAAAATCATCCTTCATAGCGGCTAATAAAGTAGAGTTATAAATATTGCATTTCTTGTTCCAGTGTCTTTAATGATCATACCTCATTGACCTTTCTAATATGTGACCTATTCATCAAAATCTGGATGTAGCTCATTAAGCTGATTGTCCAATGGAGCTCACATTCATTTGTGCCTGGTTTCTTAGGCAATGTTATGAAGATGGATCTACTAAAGTCACCCATTATGTCACCACACTGTTATATATTTCATTTATCATTTCCATAAGCTTATCCATTCTGAAATTGTCTAAGGCTGATAGCATCTCTATTACAATGCCATCTGGTCTTGCTGCTTTGGTCCTCTTCATCTTGTCTAATACTAATATTACCTCAGGCTTTAATATTTCAGCTCCTCCCATATTTTTGTGCATTGCAGGTTCCCCTTTTTCGTTAGAGATGAGTTTTCCAATGTATTTGTTCCATTGTCAGGGTATCTTTTGGGAAATTATTGAAGTTCTTTAGTTTTTCATAAAGTTTTTTCATTTTAATTTTGTAATTTCAGTTTAATTTATGCTGAAGGTTTCCTTATGAGGAAACTGCTATCATAACAGTTCAGTCAGTCAGTTAAGTGTCATGCAATATATGCTTGGATAATCATGTCTCTCCCAATTCATGACTGACTAGGCAGAAGAATTTCCCGCAGTTGGTTGCCATTTCTTTCTATAGTAGACTGGTTGCCAACCAAGGCTATAGGATCCAGTTCATCCTGCTATTCAACCCATAGCTGGGAGGAAAAGAGATGGAGTAATATATTTTCCAAGGGTATTTGCACATAAGTGAATGTAAAGAACCCAATCAGAATTCAAACTTGGCTCTCAAATTTCTCATTCTGAGCCATTATCCATTACACCACTTGTACATCCTAATGTTATGATTACTATTACCATTTACTGTCATGTTTCTGTCTTAAAAATCTTTGAGGAATTCCTGGCCCTGACAATTCTAACCGTGCACCATTTCACTCATTTCACTAAAGATGGAGCTTTGGTAGAATACCAGTGTGACGGTGGTCCCTAGGATTGGACAATTTCTCACCTTTGTTCATATCTACATTTATAGGCAACAGATATTAAACACCCTACTTGTGTTACATACTACTTTCATGGGGAGGTTGGTAAATAGCAGGATATATTTATTTTTAATTATCTCACCCCAAGTATGGTAACAAAGCCACAACTTGCAGGCGGGGTTAGTGAGTGTGAAAGAATATAAAAAAGACATTATTAAGGAGAGAGAACAATAAAAGAACAGAAATTAAGTGGACTGAAGATAACGATTGATATTGTATTTAAATTTTTGAAGATAAAACTTGACTGGTAAGCAAGAAGCTTTAAGAAAGTTCCACCAGTTAGAAATATTAGAAAAGAAACTGAGAGGATATAAAATTACAGTTACATCTAGCCATTTTGACTGTATAATGATGGGATCTTGCTGTCAGTCTAGTAATGCACTTAACTTCATAAAGTCTAGGTAACATAGTGAAGAGCTTACCTGAACAATTACCATGAAAGTATTCATAGAAAAGGCAGAGGGAAGCTACATTACAGTGGTGGGAATGCGACTGAAGTCAAGACGCCAGTTTAGAACCACATATATTGCAGATTCTTCTTTGGATTTTATCAAGAATCTCTAAATATATAGCAGAAGCACCAGACCATATGTGGCAATAATATTTGAGGTATTAAGACACAAGGTGTTACCGAGTATGAAACAATAAGAAAAAAGAGAAACTTTATTAAGGAGTGAGAACAATAGAAGAGTAATTCAGAAGACGGACCATAACAACTGACATTGTATTTAAATTTTTGAAGATCAACGTTGGCTGGAAAGCAAAAACCTGGAGGAGAGTTCCACAAGTGAGAAGCATGAGAAAAGAAACTGGTAGCATATAGCGATTTTCCAAGCATAGCTTAGATGTGGCACAAGGCTGAAAGTATGGGACACCCAGTGAGAATCAAACTCACTACACAGTCATAATTGTTCTAGCGAGACAAGCTTGCTAACCATTACACTGCTCCGAGGTGCCCAACTGCTAGCATATAAACTCACAGTTATCCAGCCATTTTCACTGTAAAATGACGAGATCTTACTGCTAATCTCGTAATTCACAGAGTCTTGGTATCATATCTTTGAGAAATTTCTGGAAGCTCAGGCACTTTGATGCAGTCAAATTTTGTGAAAATATCAAACCAAACGAAAACAGAATAAAGAGAAAGTTCTTCCCAGGATACTTCCCATTTCTGTTTCTGGAACTTTGCCACCAACCTTTTTCCTGCACTGATTGATCATTCCAGTAGATTAATCATCTTGAGCGGATGTGGTTATTTACTCATCTGTAAATCAGCAGTTATCAAGAGACCATGCCGAGTTGCTAAATAGCCTCAAGGGATAATCAATCCATGTCCAAGCTTATTGAAATCAGCTGGCAATCAGAGATTTCCCACCTAAGTGACACCAGATAGGAAGTTATCAAATCATGATTAACAGCCAAGCTGGTAAATGCTACTTGGGAAATAGTTGGTGGCAAAGTTTCAGAAATGGATCTGAGCACTGTCTGGAGGTGACTCTTCTTCTAAGTAACTGAAACTGACTGATTTTCTTTGACATTTGATTAATGAAGACACAGAAAGAGCTTGGCATTCTACTCGACTTCACTGTGAGGGTATTGTTAAAACTGAATTGGGAAGAGAATTTTTAAAAGAGAAAATGGCATTACTTTTCCAAGAGAAAATTATATATATATATATATATATATATATATATATATATATATATATATATATATATTTTCACCCCAAGCAAGGTGGGATGCCACTAGCACACAAGGGGTTACAGAGAGTGGGAGCAAGAGTAAAGAGGCGTGATAGAGGAAAGGATGAGGAGAAGGACAGGGAATAGATCAAGGCATCTGGAGATGTCAATTGACATTGCATTTGAATAGTTGGAGATTATAACTATCAGGGAAACAAGTAATAGGAATGGAATTCCACAGATAGGAGGTGCGAGACATGAAGCTTTGGAGTAGAAGAGATGGCTACATTTAACTGTTTCGACAGTGAAAGGGTGGGACCAAGATGCCAGCCTAGTTGCACATTTAAATTAATATATATATATGTGTGTTTCAAGCTGAAAAAAATATTAACCAGATTTTTAAAGTATTCTTTTAGTAAGAAAATTGCTCTAATACAGGGTGTTTCACAATTGTTGAAACAAAGCTACGGTTTCTCAGATGGGGAGATCTCCAGGAGTGGGAGGACCTTCATGGGGAGGAACATGCTCCTCCTCACATTGTTAATGTTACCATGGCATGGCTCTGTGAAAAGTTTGAGCAGTGTCTCTTCAGCCACAAAGCTGAAGTAGAATGGGCACCTCTCTCGCCTGATATGCACCTCCCCAGGTTTCTCCTCTGATTGTTCCTGTAGGACAACATCTACCAGGGAAACCCCTTGCACCACTGCTGCATTGAAGGCAGCCATCACTGAGAAGATTCAAGAAATTCCAGGAGGAATGTGCACACGTTATCAACCACTTTGCATTCAACAGAACCTTCAACTGAATGGCGCACATCTCAACCATGTTCTCTAGAGTTCCTCTTGACATTTTCTCATGTTTGAGACTAAATGGTTGCAGACCCTAAAATGGTATCCATTTACCTTTCAATAAATGTAATTCCTATTACTCTATCATATGTGGTTCTTGATTTGTACCTGATTATTTTGTTTCAAAAATTGTGAAACATCCTTTATGTCCTAGGAGATAAGGAAATTGAACATTGAACAGGCTGCGCTAGAAGCATGGTCAGTTTATGACCTCTCAGAGCCCCTAAGCTTATGAAAATTATGGGGCTCCCCTCCTATGAAGCCACCACATCTGTCTTGAATATTTTAGTGACTTTTAAAATCACTACTTTAGAAAAATGTCTCAGATTTAAATATTCTAAACAAAAACCAAATACGTTATCTTCTTGGTCTGGTTTTGTTTTGTTTGTTTTGTTTTACGGAATATCAACCTCAATGCATTATTTAATGCCAACAAGATTTTTACAATAGATTTGTATAAGTAGAATATATATTATTTCTAAGAAATCAATTTTTAGACCTAATTGTTTTTTTTCCAAAATGTATTGCTGGTAATAATTATTTTCAAAAATGTATTGCTGGTATTTTTACATTAAAATCCTATTTTTACAGTTTCATGGTGTTTTTACCCGGGAAACAACAGCAATTAAGAGGTGGTTCCACACTCCTCAAAACCTCTTGATCAGAGGCCTTGCTGCCAGATGTAGTTTATTGTCATACCTAGGACAGTTATCTTCTTGAAACATAACGGCACAAACTAAAATATTCTTTTCTTTGCTTTACTTTCTGCAAAGTCAAATAAATATGAGTTTGTCATCTAGATTTCATTTCAGTTTATGAATTTATTTAGAAGTTATAACATCTTCTTTTGTGCATCATGTGCCTTCAAGACATAGACGATCATGGCTCTCCACCTCTTCCTGTCCTTTGTAGTTCTTAATAAGATTTGTCTTTTAGTCATTTCTCCCAAACACTGTTTTACTATCCATTTGCTCACTGCTTTCCTCTATCTTGCCTTCAATATGTCCTGTGTGTCAGATTCTCTAAGCCCTCTTTCCTCATTATGTGCCCCAGAAATTTCAACTTCCTCTTCCTGGTGTTAAGTATAAGTTTCCTTTTTGTTTTCATTTTCTCCAAAAAATGTTACTCACATGCTTGGTCCATGGTAACTTCAGCATTTTTCGTCAGATCTCAGTCTCATACTTTCCATCCTGTTAGAACACTTCCCAGATATTTAAATTTCTGTACTTGTTTGATTTTAGTATCTCTATATTTCTGAGATGAGGTACACTCTTTATATTGCTCGGAATATCATCCTCATCTTTGTTGCCATATTTATTACAACGTTTCGGCCGTTGTACAATCCAGCCTTCTTCAGGTGGTTGGAATGTGGAACTGAACCCTTTATTTTGCTTGCTGGGGTAGACTCTTCCATGTGCCATGTCTAATGGATGTCAGTTATCTCCTGTTAATTCCCCTCTCCAAGTTCTCCACCACCATAACCAGGTATTGAACTCACACTCTTTGGGTCCTGTCACTGGATCTAACTAACGCCTTTATCCACTGTGCCATGTGAACTTGTGTATGGATTTCTGGGTATTATAACCCTAATCTCGTCAGCTACATTTTTTACCTGTGCTCATATTGAAATTTTTGTTGTTATCATTGTATGTTTTTTACAAGAGCTCATTGTTGTAAATAAGAAATTGACTGTGAGACTCCTTTACGATACCATATTCGTTTACGGCCCATTCTCTGGATTACGACAATCAGCCATATTCGAGAATACTAGGAGCACGTGATTTGAACCCTGCTTGTATTTTGCCGAATAAAGCTTGGATTAACTTATCTTCCGAGTCTCAGTTCCATATGTAGGGGTTGTCTGGAAAACAATCCAATTGGCGCTTAAGTCACTCAAGCTATCAGATAAACATTGGGAGCAGGTCCTACCACAAGTTCTTCATTCTATGCGGTCCCTGTTATGTACTACAACAAATTGTACACCACATGAACGTTTTTTTAAATTTCAGAGACGCACAACCCATGGAAACTCTCTGCCATCTTGGTTGATGAATCCGGGGCTGGTGTTGTTGCGACGATTCATTCGTACTACTAAGAATGACCCCTTAGTGGATCGAGTTAACCTGATTGATAGTAATCAATCATTTGCATGCATCAGATATCCAGACGGGAGAGAATCAACTGTGTCGGTTCAAGACTTGGCACAAGACCCTGCTGGCTCCGAGACATTTTCACCCCAGCAGATGTTTTGGCAGTCCTCCGAGGAGATCCCTTCCAAACCAGCAACTGTTGAACCACCAACCATGCAAAATGAGCCTTTAATGAGCCCAGGAAGTGATGCCGATATAGAAGACCACGATTCGTCATGCAGAGAGACTGTGCAAACACTACGGAGGTCAGGTCGTGTGTCGGTGACCCCAAAAAGGTATAGCTGGGACTAAAATAAGTACTCCCTTCTAGTGGGGAGGGATGTCGTAAATAAGAGATTGACTGTGAGACTCCTTTATGACACCATATTTGTTTACAGCCCTTTCTCTGGATTACGACAATCAGCCATATTCGAGACTACCAGGAGCACGTGATGTGAACCCTGCTTGTATTTTGCCGAATAAAGCTTGGATTAACATCTTCCGAGTCTCAGTCTTCATTCTTGACTCTCATATTGCAATTTTTGCTGTTATCCTTTCATGTTTTTTACCAGAGCTCATATTGCAATTTTCATTGTTATTATTGCTTTTCTCTGGCACTCCTTATTACTGGTTTCTATATTGTATTCATTTCTATGCTTGGTCGGCTCAGGAGATTTTTGTGGCCTGACATCCATTAGACATGGCACGTGGAACTAGAACTGTCTACCCCAGCAAGCAAAATTCCAACCAGTTCAACATTCCAACCACCTGACAATAATGGCCAAAACGTTGTGATAAATATGGCAACAAAGATGAGGATGATAGCCCGAGCATATGTGAATAGTGTTGTTTGATTTTAGTATCCTTGACTTGTAATCTGCATTTTAACCATGCAGATAACATCTAGAAAAATCATAGCTTCATAAAAGCTTGAAGGGCCCTCGACTGAAGCCTATACTACCCTAAAAGATAATCCGTGTCTGCTTATAAGTAAATAAATATATAAAATGATTGTAATTTATGCATGTTTTGTTTCATTCAATAGAATTTTCATGAGCATAATGGTTGATTGACTTTGTTTAGCGGCATTTCAATAAGGACAAAATCTAAATATTCCGAAGACAATTTTATGGCTTCAATTACAGATAAAATTTATTATTGGTTATTTTGCTTTAAAATGTATTGTTGGTAATTTTACTATAAATATATATTGTTGGTAATTTTTCTTAATATAAAAATATATTCCTGGTATTTTACTATAAAAATATATTTTTATATTGTCATAGTGTTTTGTTTTTGTTTGGGGGTTTTCTACTATTAGTTCATTTCTGGGAACTCCTAACACGTGCTACCACTTCGAAAAAACAGCAATAAAGTGGTAGTTCAACACTCCTCAAAATATCAAATCTTTGATGAGAATAAGGAATTTTCATTGTATGAAATTATTTAGAAATTATAACATCTAGAAAATTAAAATCACTGCTTTGTAAAAATGTCTAAGATGTAAACATTCTGAATTAAAATCAAATATGTCATCTCCTTGAAACACAATGACACAAGCTAATATTCTTGCTTTGCTTCCTGCAAAGTCAAATAAATACGATTTTGTAATATTGATATCATTTCAGTTTATGAAACTATTTGGAAGTTATAACATCTAGAAAATCAAAATCATAAAATTTTTTTAGAAAAGTTTGAGTAGCACTAGGCCGAAGCCTATAAAGGCCTAAAGAATAATTCAGCCCTAGGTAGGTAGTTTCACCCAACACTGCAAATTACTACAAAACTAAAACATAATGCCTGAAAACTAAAGTTTAGCTCTAAAACATCTTCATCAGATGGATACCTTCATGGCAGCAAAGCACACTCATTCAGAAATATCTAAACTGTAAGATATATACAATTGTTTTCTAACATCAAGGATTAAAAATGTATATATGTATGTATTAGTATATATATGCATCTTTGTGTATATATATTTTTACTTGCTTTATTTACTTTTTTAAGTTGGTGTATGGGTCGATATATTTATACGTGCTTATATTTATGTGTATGTGTGTATGTGTGTATATGCGTATCTGTATGCATATATATATATGTAGGTGCGTGTAGCCTTGTATATGTACATATATATATATATATATATATATATATATATATATATATATATATATATATATATATATATATGTGTGTGTGTGTGTAGGTCTGTATGTATATATGTGTGAATGTACAATTATATATGGAGGTAGTTATTTATTTTTTCATGTAGTGTGTGGAAAACTATATAGTAAAAATATATATATATTTATATATATTAATTTGTTTTAAATTTAAAAAATTTTTTTTTTTTACTAATTTTATCTGTATATATTTGCCCAGATTGGTTATATTTCAATAAGTAGTTAGAATTCGTTTAATAACATATTAAGCCCCGAATATGTTTTGGCTATCGCGTCTGATTGTCTAGGTCAATGTGCATGTGGATGTATGTGCATGTGTTTATTGATGTCTGTGTGTAAGGAAAATGCATGCACGTTTGTGTGTGTGTGTGTGTGTTCGTTTTTTTGTTTTTTTTAATCAAGGGTCATGTCTTGTCAACGTTTTTTTGTGTGTATATATATCTAAATATGTCTGGGCGCTTATGTATTATAACCTGAGTGTGTTTGGATTGTTTTACATGAGAGGTGATCATCAGAGTTGAAGTAAAATGTATACATTTTCGTCTAGAGCTATCAACATCCTTTTTAATGTAATTTGAATGAAAAAATAAATTAAATAACATATGTATTTTTTATTTTCTTCTCAGTAATTCTATAATTTTAAACTTAATAGAGATTAGATTTAGATTTCTGAATAGGTAATTTTTTACTTTTAATTTTAATTTCAAATTTTATCATATAATTTAATACTTATTAGTTAGGACATATTCTATTTTACTAGAACCCCAACTTTAAAGCTTTTAATAGCTATGATAACCTTGCTTCGTTGTCAAATTTTTTGAATTCTCATATACTTGTATTTTGATTGGTCATTCTAGCTTATGTAACAGCGTTTACCCCTAGCAAAGGATCGTTAATTAATTTGAAACTTTTAAAACCATTTATTCTACATTCAACATCATCACTTGATAAGACACCAGAAGTTTTGAAACAAAATGGCTATTTTTGTAGTGATTTTATAACATATTTATGTTATAATATTTAAATAAATAATATATATATATATATATATATATATATATATATATATATATATATATATATATATGTATATATAAATATATATAAACATGTTTCATTGAATAATATAGACATATTATATATATTTATTTTATAATGATCCTTTCTAGTTCCAGTCTCTTGATGTTAAGATGAAATTCATCAAAGAAGGCGTCCATAGATTTTTCCTACCCAAGTACTTTGGATCTTCTCCAAGATCTTCCACATGGGTGAATTACAAAGGCGAACATATTGTAACTGTTATAAAATCTGCATTTCATTGTGATGGTGATTTTTAAAAACACACATAAATGTGCACTGTTATAATTATTTTAAAATTTTAAATTTATCCATTGTAACTATGGAATATTTTTTGCAAAAACAAGCATCCCAATATAAGGGAGCTAACTGGAAATTAGTAGAAATGCAAAATGGCATTAAATGTCTGTTATATGCACTGCAACACATTGCTGCTACATTTGTAATGAATTTTGTTGAGTGTTGGTTAGTGCTTTTGATATAGAGGACCTCGAGTATTTGAAGTTTTTGTTTATTATTTTCATGTTGTAGTATACTGGTGTTGTCAAAAGTATTTTCCTGTATTGTGAAGGTGGACAGGAATGTGCTTTTAGATGTTGTGCAATAGAACTTGTATCCGACAAATGAAGTCTAAGATGCTTTGATAATGTTGTGGTCATCAAACCAACATATGTGCTTACTTTTTTATCAGTCTCCCAAACAAAATTTAAACTGATATACAATGTTGGTCTTTTCCAAAACACTAGTTGACTGAGAAGAGTTATTGTGTATGATTAAGTGGGTTGTGTTAACCTATATTAGGTTGGACAGAAAATCCTGACTGACTTAAGAAGTGGAAAAAAAAAAACGAGAAAATTTTATAGAGCAATATCAATATTTATTCTTCAAAATGAAGTCCATCATTCTCGATGATCCTTTGCCAGTGATCAGCCAACATCTGGATATGTCTCAAATACTAGTCGTCTGGTTTTGAATCAAAAACCTATAAACAAACTTTTTTCACTTCATCAAAAGTGTTGATTCACTACATATAGAGGAAGTGTGTCATTGAGTGCAATAGGCCATAGTCATTCAGAGCAGCATCAGGACTGAATGGTGGATTTGGAACAATCTCAAAACTGAGTATCTGTTTAAATGTCCCCTAAGTCTACCTGGCAGTGTGTGGCCTTGCATTGTCTTGGTGAAACAAAGCCGAACCTTGACTAAATAAGATCCAAATAAACTAAATATTCTCAAAAATTTGGAAGATTTTTAGTTTAATCAGGAATCGGAGAGCCTATCAAGCGCTGTCTATTAATTTTCTTCAAACTGAGTGATACTGAACCAAAATATCGCTCTTATTCTCTTGTTCACATACATATATGTATATATATATATATATATATATATATAGAGAGAGAGAGAGAGAGAGAGATAGATAATATTAGTGGTAAACATACACATACATATGCAATCGTATATCTAAAATATATAAATAAATATACATACATACACATACATATGTGTATAAAAAATAATTCCAAGAGGATAGAATCCAGGTAGAACTCAATGTCTAGGACAGAGTAAGGATATAATAAAAAGACTTAAACACTAATATTCCATGGTCATAATTTATTCGATTGGAATCGTAAATATGAAATAAATATATATATATATATATATATATATATATATATATATATATATATATATATATATATATGATATATATAATTTTGTATAATTTTATATATCACCAAAAAATATTTAGAAAAACAGTAGGACAAATTGTAAAAGTTTTTGTGACGTGTTTTATCTGGTGAAATACTAACAGATGAAACGCATCACAAATATTTTCCTCCTATTTTTCATACTATTTCTCTCTCTCTCTCTCTCTCTCTCTATATATATATATATATATATATATCAATTAACCGCAAGCAAGTAAAGAAACAGTAGTTAGTAATTAGTTAGCACAGCTGTATAATTTATGGATTATTGTTCACATCTTTATTGTCATATTAACGATGTTTCGACTGCTTTACGCTCTGGCCTACTTCAGGTGATATATTTTGGAATTTTGAACCAAACCCTTTATTTCGTTCACTGGTGTAGAATGCTCTAGTACCATATGTCATGCTTTTCTGGATATCTCAGTTTCAGTTATTTCCCTTTAGTAATTCAACTCTCCAATTTTTGTTCACTTCTGCTGTGGGCAGGTATTGAACTCACAACACTTTAAGTCAAGTCATTGGATTACTTCAAGCAATGCTTTTATCCAATGGGTCATATCTCACCTGAAGAATACCAGGACATACAACAGCTGAAATGTTGTGAATATGATAATGAAGATGAGGACAATAGTTCAAACAATGCAAATAGTGTAAATAGTTACAATATTTCATGTCAGAAATATAGACACAAATACATACATACATACATATATATATATATATATATATATATATATATATATATATATATATATATATATATATATA
>OZ038479.1:118424551-118444551 GCA_964036315.1 Acanthosepion esculentum
CAGTGTCCTTTAAAAGGGCTATGGTGAAATAAATTATTACATGGAACCTTAAAGTGGTCTGTTTTTCTTTAAATTATATATATATATATATATATATATATATATATATGTATGTATGTTCATTCATGAGATGTAATTTAAGTAATTAATGGATATTTTCTGGTTTTCCCTACTCAAAAAAAAGGAATGCAGGTTCAATTCTAGCCAAGATGTATATCTTCTTTAATAAGCTATTCTATGCTGGTAGATGTTAATTTCATTGTATGTAAATAAACAGAGATGTCCACTGGAACACATCTAGCCACAAAAATATCATTTATAGTAGTAGTATTATGGATACAAGCAAAATGAACAGATGAATATGTAAAAGGAAAAAAAAAAGGCCAATTTGTTAGAAACAAAGAAAAGGGAGCTGGACTGATATGTAATAGTAGTCCTCCTATATGGCAGAGAATTTTGGACAATCTCCTCACAGATAAAGAGACTTTGGACAACAGAAATGTGGTTCCACAGAAGGATGCTAAGAACATGGACCGAACAAGTAACAACAAAGTTTTAGGGAAACATCAAGAAGAAATAGTTGAAATTTCTAACGAGGAAAGAGAGATTGGAAAATTTGATACTCATAGGACAGATTGAAGGCAAGAGAGACAGAGGAAAACAACATATAACCTATCTAACAAGTTTGTGTAAATGGTTGAACGAACAGGAATTAGGGTTGATTGATTGATTTGTCTTTTAGAGCTTATCAACCTTTTGCAGGATATTTAATGCCAGAAATTTTGGAGATAATAATGATTTGCTGATACATGTCATAATAATTAACCCATAGCTGGAGGGAGAAGATATGGATTCATACCTTTCTCAAGGGTATTTGTGCATAAGTGAATATAAAAAAAAACAACTAGAATTGAAACTCAGCTCTCTGATTTTCAATTCCGTGATGTTATCCATTACACCACCACACACCCAAGCTTACAGCATCTGGTATCCCCAAGTGTTCACTGATCAAAGTAATGACCAGGCTCAATGTTGCTTAACCTCGTTGATCATATGAGAACCAGTGTTTCAACATGATATGGCCATAAACCTAAAAGGGTTTAGGAGAGAAAGCAAAAAGACAAATTTTACTAAGAGCTACGCTACAAAGAACAGGAAATTGTGGAGAGCCATGATCAACCATTTATTATTATATTTATATATATGTATATAAACATTTTCATTTTACAGATTAATGAAAGATTTAGGGTTTTGGATAATTGCTTGATTGTTTTTTATGGTTTATCAGCCCATTACAGGTTATTTAAAGCTAAAATATTTTTAGATTGTAAAAATAAATTGGGGGGGAGAGATAATAATGGTTTAGTGATACAAGTCTAATTAATTAATCCATAGCTGGGGGTTAGAACAGGTGGATTCATACTTTTCCCAGGGTATTTGTGTGTGTGAATATAAGGAACCCAACAGAAATTGAAACTCAGCTCACTGATTTCCAATTCCTAGGCATTGTCCATTACACCACCTGCACATTTAAGTTACAGTACCTGGTATTCCCAAGTGGTCACCCATCTAGGTAATGACCAGACTTGACATTGCTTAACTTTGGTTATTGTATGAAAACCAGTGTTTCAACATGATATGGCCGTAAGCCTAAAAGGGATTAGGAGAGAAGGAAAAAAGACAAACTTTACTAAGAGCTACAAAGGACAGAAATTGTGGAGAGCCATGATCAACCATGTCCTGAAGGGACATGGAATAGACAATAATAATAATTATTATTATTATTATTATCATTATTTTTATTTCCTTTGATATGTGGCGTTTACACATTTCTTTCTGGGTCCCGCCCAGGAACCTAAGGTTAGAAATTGTCGCAGTTAGCTCCCCTTCATTTCCTTAACCCTTCACCAGGGGTCTCTCTCTCCCGGGAGTATAAATACTGGTTGACCTTTCGCCTCTTGCTCTGTTTTTCTCTGCTTACGCGCACGTGTGAGCAACTATGTCGATTTCGGCCGCGGGTCGAAACCTCGCACGTGGGGCGAGGTACAAAAAACTTTCTCTAAAAATTTCCAGTATGTGAACTCTTATACACAACCAGCGTTTCCCATATTCTGGGAACACGCTAAAACAAAATTCACCTCGTACGGACATTCAACTATACTCAACACACACAACTTTCCATACAGACACTGTAACATTTTATTCATGTCTTCAATGTATTGTAACTCGTGTTTTAACCTGTTTGTTATTAATATATATTTGTTTTGTACATATATATCGGTCTTGTTTGTTTCTTTGGACTCCATTAAAGTCCAACATTCTTATGTAGCTGGACCGGCCAGCGGAAGCCATAACCTAGAGATAACTCATCTTCTCTTCCCTTCACACATTCACTTCACCGCCTGGTCCACTACAAAATGGCATCATGACACTTTCCACTGCAAAAAAAATAAAATAAAATAAAAAATAATTACATAGATAAAGCCCTTCGTAAAGTGTGGGCTGTACTTGTCAGAACAATTTTTTGTATCTCTTTGAGGCATGGACTTCCAGAGATCCCTTCAATCAGCCTACTGGAATCTTTTCCAACCAGTCCAAGGGCTCCAACTACAACAGGAATTGTTGATGTTCCCATGTGCCACATTTTTGAGATTTCTATTTCAAGGTCCTTGTATTTTGACAGTTTTTCGTTATTATTATTATTATTATTATTATTATTATTATCAGTAATAATAATATATATATAGAAACATTTTTATTTTACAGATTAATCAAAGATTTAAGGCCTTCCTAAATTTCTTGATTGTTACTGAACTTTAATAAATTCTTTTTGCACATGGTATGTCACACATTTTGATGTGCAAATGATTTTGAAATGAATTGGCTCTGTGAGCAAAATAAAATTTTCTTTTTTTCTCTGTCTTTCTTCTCTATCATTCCTCCAAATTATCATTCACTTCTTATTTGTTATACGCGATGTTTTGCCAACAAGAATATAAATTGATATATGCACCAAAATCACGCAGAACTTACAAATATCTACTTATTTATTTAATTTTTTTTTTTTTTCGTATTATATTTGGGAAAGAAAGAGCTTCTTTCTCTGTTTAATAGATTAAAGAAAAAGAAAAAGAAATGATAAAACCAAAACAAAACAAAAAAACAAACAGATTTAATGTAAAATATTAAGAAAAGCTAATACTTCTTTTTCTGTTTGTTTTTCAGATTATCTTAGTCATAAAATCAGCCTTTCAAATATTATTACAGAAATCCTCGTCATATTTTCTACAATTTAAATGCCAGAAAATTCTCTGCAGAAATCAAATGAAAACCAGCTTCGGCTGTTTTTCTCTTCTTTCAATTCATATTTAGATCATTTGAAGATAGATACCAACAAAAAACTTTACATTTTTACAGAGAGAATCAGACATATCCCATAATCTAGAAATTCAATCCATGCATATGAAAAAATAATATATACTTGCTTCAAAGCACACCCGTCTGCTAGAGTGGGTAACCAATCCCTGTTGCAGACATCTGCTCAGGCACATTTGTATTTGCTCAACACCTACAGAGCCTACCCACGGTTTAATACTGGAACAATGCTGAGTGGACATTAGTTACTGTTTCTGGGAGAGAGAGCACATAATCAGGTGTGATGAACAGTTTGAACAATGCCAGTAACGATGACTTATGATGATGGCCTCCAAACAGTTCCATTTACCAATTTTCACTCACAAGGCTTAGGTCAAACCATGGTATGGTTTTCAGGTACTTTCCAGTGGTATCATACACTGGGACTGCCTCCTCAAGTCAATAACATCAAGAAGTCACCTTTCTAACAAATCAACTATGGCGAGATTCATACCTGAGTCTCATGGCTGAAAAGCAAACTTTCTAACCACTTGGCCTGTCATCTTCAATCATTTTCCCACTGCCATAATGTAACTTCCCTGTGCCTTTTCTAGAAATACTTTTGTGGTAATTGCTCTGATGAACTTTCCTCTAAGGTACCTAGACTTTAGAAATTTAAGTCCAGTACTAGATTGGCAGATAGGTCTCATCTTTTTACAGTTGAAATGGCTAGATATAACTGTAAGTTCTGTGATAACTATTTCTTCGATTGCACTTCTTGCTTATGGAAATCTTTTCCAGCTTCTTGCTTCCTAGTTAACTTTGATCTTCAAAAATTTAAATGCAATATCAATCACTATCTTCTGTCTTTTTAATCCTTGTTCTTTTACTGTTCTCCTTCCTTAATAGAATGTTTTTCTCATATTCTCTAACACACAGTAACCTCTTGCATCTTAGTGGCTTTATTGTCTTGCTTGGGATGAAATAATTAAAAAAAAAAAGACAGCTATCCTTTAACCATCAAAGAGAACATTTTCTACCTTCCATCAGTATGGCTGATGCTAACCTCCAGAAGAGCAACTCATTGTGCCTTCTTAGTCTCATGTTTCCCACTGACATGAAATGCAGTGGTTATATTGAATCAATTGCTGGATCTTTTGCTAAGAAAGTTGGTTCATATATAGAATGCAGGGTGAGATGGATTCATGCCTTACTCAAAGGCATTAGTGCTAAGTAAACATAGACAACCTCAGCTACAATTCAAACTCACTTGACTGATTTTATCATCTGTGCTGATATTTGTCACACTACCTTGCATCTCCATGTAGTACATATATAGACTACAGGGAGATATGGATTCAGGCCTTTCCAAAGGGTATTAGTGCTATGTGAACACAAGCAGTCTCAACTGAAATCTGAAATCCTTTCACTAATTCTATTTTCCATTTTACACACTTCTATTTAGTACATATATAGAATACAGGAATATATGGATTCATGCCTTTTCAAAAGGTAATCATGCTATGGGAACACAAGCAGTCTCAACTGAAATCAGAAAACCTTTCACTAATTCTATTTTACACACTTCTCATATATTTGAAATCCTAATTACATTTTCCATTTTATGCACTTCTATTTGGTATATATATAAAATGTAGGGATAGTTGATTTCATGCCTTTCTCAAAAGTATTACTGCTAAATTAACAGAAGCAACCAATCGAGACAAACAAGAGAGATGACTCACTGAGTTATAACCAATCAAAATAAAACAGATTAGCATTTTTTTAAATCTTTATATTTTTCTTCGAATTTTCTTTTTCTCTTTTCTATTTTCTTATTATAAAGAAACCAATGCTGTCATTTTTTTTTTTAAAAAAATCTTTTTATTTTGACAATTGCTTCTCCCTCTTTATTTTTTTTTTAAACTATAAAACTCGGTGAACCTTTGAGTACCCATTGGCATTCGGCACATCATTTTCTGACAGAAACTGCTTCATCAGTTAAATTAGTAAAAAAAAAAAAAAAATTTACTATGAGTAATGATGTTCGTCACTAAACTGCCAAGACTTCATCATTGGACAAAGATTTAAATTATTCTAAAAAGTTACCAATTTTCTGTGTAGGCAATATTCATTTCATTGTGTTAACACAGTGCTTCATAGATGAGGGTCCCAACAATGTACTTGAGGTTTCAAAAAATTAAATTAAAAAAAATAAAAATTAATAGTTTGATTTCAGTATCAGTATCATTTCTTATCACTTCAGGTATTACTCTTTGAAAAGCTGAAGTGTATCTGACCTGGAAATTTGTTCAAAAAGTACAAGATAAAGAAAAGTTTAATCAAGATTATTGGTGAAAATACTTAATTTCAGAGCTCAAATAATTAAAGGAAAAACTTTTAAAACTATTCTTCTTCTGTTATATGCCATATCCCTTCAGAACGTGGGCGGCCATGGCTCTTCACAACTTCCTATCCTTTGTAGCTCTTGGAAACGTTTATTTTTATACTACCTCTCCTAATCCTTGTTTTTTGTTTTAATCATGTTATATTCTGGGATATACTTGACAAACACGGTGGATAAAATAAGTAAAGGTCTATTGTAAAAACCAATACAATAAGAATAAAGGTAACAGTTATGCCCAAAGTTGTCGCAAGGCAATCAAGTAGTGAGTGCTACTATTGGAAGGTCAGTAGTTCCTGCGTAAGTCTGGATCATACTCAATATATCCCAGCTAGACTCTGTAGTCTGTTGACTTACAGATACTTATAGGTAGTTACTACCTATAGTGTAGTCACTCATGGTGGGGACAAGTTATTCCATTACATCAAATCATTTCACCCCAAGCAAGGCAACAGAGCCACTAACACACAGGCGGTTACTGAGTGTGAAAGAATATAAGAAAAATGTTATTAAGGAGCAAGAAAATAAAAGATAGAATTTAAGACAACAGAAGGTAATGATTGGTGTTGCATTTAAATTTTTGAAAATCAATCTTGAATGCAAGAAGCTGGAAGAAACTTTCACAAATGAGAAGTGCAATAGAAGAAACTGTTAGCATAGAACTTACAGTTCCATCTAGCCATTTCATTTGTTAAATGATGAGAACCTGTTGCCAATCTAGTATTGCACTTTAATTCATAAAGTCTAGATACCAAAGAGGAAAGTCCGAACAAATTAATGTTGGCACCTGCTTTCATCCGAGCATTGGAATCGTCATCCTCTCTCCTGGTGACAGTGGCAGAGTTGGCTGTAAATCAAAGAGATTTTGATGAGGCCATTCCTGTGAATTTGATTTTGATGGAGAACTCTGGACAACGGAGAAGCCCACACACTTGGCCAGAAGCACCTCCCTCGCTGTTCAAAAGGCTTTGAGACAGGCAAACACCTGGCAAGCCTTGTTGCACTGTGCTGTCAGATGCTTGGTCTGTTAAGATCCACTTTGTTTACACCAGTCCAACTTGCACTGTCCTCTTCAGTCAGTTTGGCCATTGAGATTGCATAGGACTTTGCTTATTCCACCGTTGGAACAGTTACCATGAAACTATTTATAGAAAAGGCAAAGGGAAGCTACATTATGGCAGTGGGAAAGTGACAGAGGTTGAGATGCCAGATCAGGACCAATGAAATTGCAGATTCTTCTTTGAATTTTATTGAGGACCTGTAAATGTATATCAGAAGCACCAAGCCAAATGTGGTGGCAATATTCTAAACATGGATGAATGGTAGATTTGGAAATTTGTAAGATAGATTCTGGCAAGAAAAATTTGGCCATCCATTTGTTTCCCTCTGTCTCTCTTGCCTTCAATATATCCTGTGAGTGTTAACTTCTCCGAGCTTTCTTTCCTCATTACATATCCCATGAATTTTAACTGTCTCTTTCTGACTATTTTAGTTTTGTTTCTTTTTTTCTTTGTTGCTCACATGCTCAGTCCATGGTGTTTTTTGTAGAACTACATTTTCATCAGTGAGGAAATTTTCCAGCATTTATTGCCATATTGGAAGGTTGATATTACATAGCAGTTCAGCACTCTTTTCAAGCACAGGTTGGCTTTGTGAATGATGAAAAGGCAAAAAATGTGCCTGAGCAGATATCTGCAACAGGGATTAGTTAGCTTCTCTGTAAGACAGGCATACTTGGAAATGAGCAGCCAGCTTTTTTCTATATACTGCAAGTTATCTCTCTTCAAGCTGGTTTTGTATTCAGAGTTGTCTTTCTCCTAGACTGGTTGCCAATCAAGGCTAAAGAGCTAAGTCTGTCCACAGCAGCAGGGAGTAGCAGTAGATCCCAAAGATAATAAAACTAAAATGAATGCAAACTGCCTTTCCTAAAATTTGAATTGGTCTCTTCTTTTTCTTTCGTGTATCACATCCCTGTAGGATGTGGGCAATCATAGCTCTCCATAATTCATTATCCTTTGTAGCTCTAAGTAAATTTTGTCTTTTTGCTGTCTCTCCTAATCCCTGTTCTACCAACCATTTACATAAGCTCATTAAGTAGGTTATGCACTGTTTTCCTCTGTCCCTCTTGACATCAATCTGTCCTGTGAGTATAACATTTTCTAAACTCTCTTTCCTCATTATATACCCTAGAAATTTCAACTATCTCTTCCTGATGTTAAGCATAAGTTTCCTTTTTGCTTCTATATTCTCAAAAGCTTTGTCATGGCTCACATGTTCAGTCCATGGTATACTCAGCATCCTTCTCTATAAGCATATTTTTGTTCCCTCAAGTCTCTTCTTCATCTGTGAGGAAATTGTCCAGCATAGACTGCCAGTAGGGGAGGAATGATATTACATAATAGTTCAGTGCTAGTTTCTTTGATTCTAACAAGAATTTCCTGTTTCTTAAAACTCTGCTTATCTTGTCTCACAAATTCTATTTCCTATGATGGAAATCATCCTGCCAACTAAAACTCTACACTTCTTCTTTCATATACGAAGGCCTACAGAACATAGGTGATCATAGTTCTCCACAACTCACTGTCTTTTATTGCTCTAAGTAATTCTTTAACTTTGCAATCCCTTTTTGTCTTTGGTTTACTTGCACAACACAAATATGTTAATGATGAGTGAGTACACTCTAGGTAGTAAGTAAATATAAGTATCTGTAAGTCAATGGACTACAGAGTCTAGCTGCGACCTGTTCCAGCTATTCAGTCGAATTCTCTTCCTTCGGGCAGAGAGGAACCCGGACGAGGCTCCGCTGAAGGGCAGAGTCTCATTCGGGGAGGTAGACTGACCCTTAACCCGTTTTTACGGGTTCAAATAGCGAATATTTTTGGCCAAGCCTACGTTAAACCCAGGCCTTGTGCCACATGCAACACTCCTGGGGGAGGGGGGTAGCTAAATATTCTAGCTGCGACCTGTTCCGGCTAAACAGTCGAACTCTCTGAGCTCAGAGATCCCACATTAAACCCGGCCTTGTGCCACATGTAACCCTCGTGTGGGGGGTACCTAAATATTCTAGCTGGGATCTGTTACTCAGATCTTGGTTGTTGTCAAACTCTCTGCCTTTGGGCAGAGAGGAACCCGGACGAGGCTCTGCCGAAGAACAGAGTCTCGTTCGGGGAGTTTGACCAACCCGAACCCATTTATGCTGGTTCCACGCGGATTTTTTGGCTGAGCCTACGGGCTCGGATAACCCACGTTAAACTCAGCCTTGTGTCACATCTACCCTCGTCAGGGGCCTAGTAAATACCGTCTAGCTGGGATCTGTTACTCAGATCTTGGCTGTTGTTGAACTCTCTGTCTTTGGGCAGAGAGGAACCCAAATGAGGCTATGCTGAAGAGCAGAGTCTCATTCAGGGAGGTAGACAGACCTGAGCCCATTTATGTGGGGTTACAGGGAATTTTTGTCCGAGCCTACAGGCTCGGATTGCCCCACATTAAATTTGGCCTTGTGCCACATCCTACTTCATGGGGAGGCTGGTAAATATTGTCTGGCTGGAATCTGTTGAGTATGACCCAGACTTACACAAGAACTACAAACCTTCTAATAGTAGCACTCACTACTGGATTGACTTGTGCATAACTGTTACCTTATTCTTATTGTACTGGTTTTTACAATAAATCTTTACTTATTTTATCCACCGTGTTTGTCAAGTATATATTCCTATAAGCACGGAATATAACAGTTACATAGCTGTTTCCTTTTGCTTCTTTTGCATTCATTATGCCCTGTGGGTGTTATATTCTCCAGACTCTCTTCCATCATTGTGTCCCAAAAACTGTCAAATCTTTTTCTGATGGTAAGTATGTTTCCGTATTGTTTCCTATTTTCCTTAAAACCTTCTTATTGCTGAAGGCCTTTCAGAACTAAGGTGATCTCTCCAAACCTTCCTGTCTTTTGTTTCTTCTTTTGTACCATGTCCCATGAGCAATCATCGCTCTCCATAATTTATTGTCCTTTGTAGTAAACTGTCTTTTCACTGTCTCTCCTAATTCCAATAGAAGTAGATAGGTTCAAACTATCATCCCATTCACACTCTTTCCCAGTCTTTCGAATAAGAGTAGAGGTTCATCCCTTGTTTCCTGTTTAGGTTTTTGGTTCCTTCAAAGGTCTACTTCCACACTATGCTTCTAACATCTCCACCTGAACTCTGACCCTTCTAAAGTCTACTTCAACTCTATACTTCTAATATATCCGACTGAACTCTGAAATGTTATTCACTAATTAAATCTTAACCTAACTATTATCTTTGCTGCATAGCTCCCAAAACTTCACTTCTTGCCCTTACCCCTCTTATGCTCATACAAAACAACACAGTAATCCTCTATCTTGATTGGCTCTTGGGCCTTGTTGTTGGTGAACATCAGTGTAAAAAAAAAACTTTCAAATTTCTGTATCACTGTCTGTTACTACACTACCCAGATAGTTAAATTTCTGTACCTGTTTGATTTTGACATCCCCAATGTGTAGTGCTCACCATAGGTTGTCTCTTGTGCTGATGACCATGCATTCTGTCTTCTGATATTTACAAGATCGTTCTGTTAGCTACAACATAAGATATGCAGATGACAGTGTTGATAACAAGAAGAAAGGACTAAACTCTGTTAGGTATGTTAAAACGTACAATCTTGACAACATAAGATATGCAGATGATACAGTGTTGATAGCAGACGCAGAAAGGAAACTACAAGAACTTATATAGTAGGTAGTGAAGGAAAGCGAGAAGAAAGGACTAAACTATGTTAGGTATGTTAAAATGTAGAATCTTGACAACATAAGATATGCAGATGACACAGTGTTGATAGCAGACACAGAAAAGAAACTACAAGAACTCCTACAGTAGGTAGTCAAGGAAAGTGAGAAGAAAGGACTAAACTATGTTAGGTATGTTAAAATGTACAATCTTGACAACATAAGATATGCAGATGATACAGTGTTGATAGTAGACACAGAAAAGAAACTACAAGAACTCCTACAGTAGGTAGTCAAGGAAAGTGAGAAGAAAGGACTAAACTATGTTAGGTATGTTAAAATGTACAATCTTGACAACATAAGATATGCAGATGACACAGTGTTGATAGTAGACACAGAAAAGAAACTACAAGAACTCCTACAGTAGGTAGTCAAGGAAAGTGAGAAGAAAGGACTAAACTATGTTAGGTATGTTAAAATGTACAATCTTGACAACATAAGATATGCAGATGACACAGTGTTGATAGTAGACACAGAAACAAAACTACAAAAACTCCTACAGAAGGTAGTGAAAGAAAGTGAGAAAGAAGGACTAAACTATGTTAGGTATGTTAAAATGTACAATCTTGACAACATAAGATATGCAGATAACACAGTGTTGATAGTAGACACAGAAACAAAACTACAAAAACTCCTACAGAAGGTAGTGAAAGAAAGTGAGAAAGAAGGACTAAACTATGTTAGGTATGTTAAAATGTACAATCTTGACAACATAAGATATGCAGATGACACAGTGTTGATAGTAGACACAGAAACAAAACTACAAAAACTCCTACAGAAGGTAGTGAAAGAAAGTGAGAAAGAAGGACTAAACTATGTTAGGTATGTTAAAATGTACAATCTTGACAACATAAGATATGCAGATGACACAGTGTTGATAGTAGACACAGAAACAAAACTACAAAAACTCCTACAGAAGGTAGTGAAAGAAAGAGAGAAAGAAGGACTAAACATAAACTGCAAGAAGACAGAGTGCATGGCTGTTAGCAAAAGGAGGGGACCAAAGTGTGAATTGCAAATTGGAGATACTAAATCAAACAAATACAAAAATTTAAATATCTAGGAAGTGTTTTAATGGAGAACGAAGAATGCGACACTGAAATCCAAAGGATACCCAAAGATGCATTCCAAAAGCTAAGCAAAGTACTAAGAAATAGAAAAACTTCACTAGAAACAAGGAAAAGAGTACTAAGCTGTTACATGATATCTGTCCTCCTGTATGCTACTGAGTGCTGGACAATCTCCTCAAAGATGAAGAAGAGACTTGAAGCAACAGAACTGTGGTTGTACAGAAGGATGCTGAGGATACCATGGACTGGTTATGTGAGCAACAATGAAATTTTAGAGAAAATGGAAATAAAAATGAACTTATATTTAACATTGTGAAGAGACAGTTGAAATTACTGGGGCATATAATGAATAAAAAGGTCTTGGAAAATCTGATACTCACAGGATAGCTTTAAGGCAAGAGGGACAGAGGAAAAGAACGCATAATGTAATTAGTGAACTTGAGTAAATGGGTGGTGGGACAAGGTTTAAGAGAAATAACAAAAACACAATTTATTAAGAGCTACAAAGGACAGGAAGTTGTGGAGAGCCATGATCGCCTAGGGGACAGAGCACATAAAGAAGATCTACTTGATTTTGATGCTCTCATAAACCAGGATAACTGGAGTACTATGGTGGTTAAATTTAGTTTTGCTTGTAAATGCTTTGCTGGCTGGGCGAGTTTTGGATAAAGGTAGATACTGGTTGAAATATAACAAAAAATATTGTCTTTTTTTTTTCAGATTATTGTGCAGCCCCAGATTTCCACCCCAATCAGAAAAAGCATATGCATGTTAAACAACAAACCTTTGCATATTCAGAAGACATGACAAGGTCATTGAACAAGGCAAACAACGGCCATATTGCTGGATGCAAGCAGTGGATCAAGCTGACATCTCCGTTTGACAACACTTTATCAACACTCTCTTCTCTTCCTACTCTGTCTTCCCAAACAGCCGGCATCTTCCTCAACAACAAAAGTTCTGCCTGAGAATCCTATCAATCCACCATGCTGCCTCAGGTACCCTTTTCCAACTTAGAAGATTATGTTTGCAGGATCTGCGCCGCACCCCTGCTCCATTACCTGCACCTACCTCATTCCGAAATTCTTCAATGGCTAACAAAAGCAGAAACTCCCTCTACAAAGACAATGTGATGATGGACAAAAAAAAAACATCAGCTATCGCAACACAGAGATACATTTGAGGTGCATTTTCTAAAAGGAAAAAGAATTTTGAAAGAGAATCACAAAGGAAAAAAGAAATGTAAAAATAAAAAAGATAGAAAAAGAGATAAAAACATCATTTTATTCCTGAAGAGGTAATGAATGAAAAAGTAGAAAGCAATAATAATTATATTACAATCAATAATAACACGACCAATTGCAAAACAATGAGACCAACCCATGAACTGCAGTAAAAATATACATGCCAAACAGGTTACAAATGAGGAAATTCATTTTTTAAAGGGTAGTTTTATGCTTATTTTCACTTTAGTTATACACAAAAAAACTATAAAAATTATATTTTAATTCTTTAGATTATAAAAATAAAGAAAAAATGGAAATAAAAATGTTTGATTCCTGAATTTAAATATCAATTTTTCTCTAATATTAGCAGTATTATCATGTGACTCATCTGAAAAAAAGTCAGAAAAATCTTCCTCGTCAATGTTGTTTAAATCTTCCATTAGTGATATTATGTCTTCCGTTGACTTATGCTTAAATTGGAACAAGTTAGATGCATGTGTGTGCTGGCATGAGCGCAATTAGTAACTTCATGATTTCCTAGAATTTCCAGTTAGTCATTTAAACCCAAATCATAAAGGAATGATGCTCGTATCATTGGAAAAAGTTTAAATCGGGGAATTAAAATGTCAGATGGGTAAAAAACAAGAAAATTTATTTATTTATGCTCATTTACACTTTATGTACAAAGATGATAAAAATGATATTTTAACTCTGTTGGATTATAACAATAAATAGAAAAAGTAAATAAAACAGCTGTTAGTTTCCTAAATTTAATAACTGTTAACTGTGTGATACTTGTTGAAAGCATTCTATTCACAATGAAGTTGTGTATTCTTAGCATGACGGTGTCACCATTCTTTGCACCAACATGTCACCATTTTTTGTCTCTTTTTTTTTTCTTTGAGAAATATGCATGCAAACCTAGTATTGTTTTTGACTTCTTCTTCCAGCTTTATTTGCAGGTAAATACTTCAGGAAATGGCATAAATTTATGAATAATAGTAAATAGTAACCTCTTGAATCCTACAGTTGCCAATTCGTCATTTAGATACAAACCACACTCGTATCATTGGAAAAAGTTTAAATCATCAATCGATGATACCCACTGATGTGCAATGAAACATCAATTGATGATGCCCACAATTTAAGCATAAATATATTCTGTTATTTATTGAAAGAACACATAAAGTGATTTATTTCACTAAGGTAACTTACATGTTGTTTCTAAGTTCTGTTTCTTTTTTTATTAATAAATAATTTACCATTATCAGATTACATAAGCATGACATTTTCTGTTTACAGAATATAACCTCACTAGTAATATAGACGATACATTCACCCCAAATCCTAAATATGGTTTATCCAGAAACACTGAAGAATACTCTGAGAAATCAAATACCCTTTGGGAATTATTACAATTAAAACCCTATTTTTTTCTTTTCACAATGCTTGTTGTGTAGACATGTTTTATAGTTTCTCTGCATGGAGAAAATGTAAATATGTGTATAAAATGTTATGCATGACTTAGCAATCTAAAACTCTCACTGGGAACAAAGCATGTTTGCCATCTGTTACCTTTCAGATATTCCATTCTATCTGTGAAATAAGGTGTTATGATACCAGGCATATAATAATGCCCATAATGGGGGAAATCAAAACTGAGAGAATATTTCTTTCTTCCAGATCTCACCCATTATTTGGGGACTTAACCTCCATTAACTGATATTATTAATTCGCATTATCATCATTAGTTTTTTAGAGATCCAATCATAATATTCAACCATATTTTAACCAGGAATGTCTATCTTTTATTTTTGCATCGAATTGTTACAGGTGATGAAAAATGGGTTTTGATGTTAACAGAAAATGAAAAACACAGTAGTTATCACAAAATGAAAAACCAGTGACAACACCAAAATGAGGGCACCCTCCACAGAAGTTCTTGCTCTGTGTATGGTGGAATATGAAAGGTGTCAGCCATTATGAGCTTCTGGAACATGGAAGGATCATCACTGCAGACACTTATTGCCAGCAACTTTATTGGACAAATAACAGAGAGGGTGTTATTGCCCAGCATTACAATGCAAGGAGACACTCTGTAAAACAAGGACAAAAATATGATCATTAGAATAACAGGTTCTTCTCCATCTTCCATTTTCATGGGATTTTTCGCACCTACAAATTTTCATTTGTTTTGATCGCTAAAATATTTTATAAGCATCAGAAGAAGTTGAAAAGAGTATTTCAAACAATTTTTGAAGAAAAATTCAGATTTTTTTAAAATGGGGAATCCAATATTTGCCTTCGTATTGGGCTGTATATGTCGAATAGGAAGGTGATTACATTTTTTATAAATATAATTTAAATAAAGTTAATTTAAAAATTTGTTTTTATATCCGTACTGGTGAGATATAATTACACCCCACCCCCTCGAATGTTTGTATAAATTACTTACTTATATGCGTTTTTATATCCTTTCTAAAACGTAATTACTTTCCAAACATGTAATATATGAATAAATTTAACTTAGATTTGCTTTTATATCTTTTTTGGTAAAAAAATATAATTACTTTTGAAGCGCTCTGTTTGAATAAATTTTTAACTTTTTATAATCCTTTCCGGTAAAAAACGTAATTACTTTCCAAATGCCATAACCTAATAAATACATTTTTAACATTTATTTTTACCCTTTCTGGTAAAACGAAAATTTCAAACAAGTTAATATTTGAATAAATTTAAATTTGTTTTTATATCCCCTCTGGTAAAACTGTAAGAAAAAACCGTAATTACTTTCCAAATCTATTTTCAAATAAATTTACGATTGTTTTTATATCCCTTCTGCTTAAACCGTAATTACTTTCCAAATTCTGCAACTTAATAAATTTATTTAACATAAGTTTCTTTTTATATCCTGTGTGGTAAAACGTAATTATTATCAAAACCTAATATAAATGAATTTAAATTACATTTCTTTTGTTCTTATATCTTTTCCGGTAAAACGAAATTACCTTCCAAACAACCTAATAAATAAAGTTTTAACTTACATTTGATTTTATATCCCCTTTGTAGGTATGTCCAATTTTGACCTTTTTAGCGTTTTTTTTTAGTTGTTTTTTTGTCAGTTGAAAGACACATTAATTTCAAAATTCTTGTAAAAATTAACTACTTGTTGGATTTTAATGAAAACTTCAGAACTTATTCAGAAATGAATGAACTTATTTTAGAAATGTTTGTCTCTTTGAAAGTCATGGTATAAATATTTTTTTTTTATATCTGTTACCCCCCTCGAACTTAATTTTATGAAAACACAAAAAAAAATTTATTTGCAACCTCAATTTTTTTTTTTAATTAAATGCACAAAACTCTGAAAAATCTAAATCATCGATTTTTTTTGTTAAAAAAATGTCCGAAATTGTCCAAACTTTTACCTCAATTGTAAAAATACAAAACCCAATAAAACTAAGACAATATTTAATTAAGAAAGTTTTTAATGGCTTTTCTGAATAATATATACGAAGGTAATTATTATCTGAAAGAAAAAAAATTTTTTGATGAACAATAAATTTTTACATTAATTTTCTTTTTTTTTTCAATTTTAAATACACAATATGACAAAAGGTTGTTATATATTTATACATTAAGTTCTTTCTGCAACCTTATGGAAATGATATATTATGTTCTCTACTTTTTAAAGATCATAAATTTGAAAGCTTATTAAAATCTGACAACCATAATTATTTTAAAAATAATTTTTAATATTCCAAAATTGTATTTAAAATCGTCTACAACGAAAGTACGGATGCACATTGTTGAAATAATGTCACATGAGTAGTTTCCTTTGATAGAAGCAAGTTTTTTTTTTACTTCAGAAATGGCTTTGTAACAAGAAAACAACGCTTGTCAAGTTTTCTGAATATCGTCGTATTATTTTCAATTTTTTTCTTTTTCTATTCAAATATAATCGAATAGTGGGATAAAAGAAAATATCGACTATTTACAATTACAAAAAAAAAAAACGCCCTTGGAAGTCCACCCAAATTTTCAAGTTTGAAATCGAATGCATAAATTCATTGTACATTACTTTGGAATTATTATCCACACGACAAATTATCAATTAAAACGATTTTTGGAGTTTAAATTTTCTGGAGTTAGCTCGCTACTACTCAAACTAAAAAATACTTGTCGAGTCAAAACAAAACCAACATAGCTGCTATTAGCATGTTAATTTTATTAATAAATAAAATAAAACTCATATTACTGCCATATAATTATTAATAAATAGAAAAAAATCTGCCTTAATAAAAAAGAAATAAAATCTCATTTCATTAAGATAACCCGTTTCAATTAATGGTGTTTCATGTAATTTTTATATTCTCAGAAAAATATTTCATGACTGAAATAATAAACCTCAATTTAAAAAAATGTATTTTTTTTACTGTTTTATTTTTACTTGTAAAATTTGATTTTCTTTCATAATTTAAATGTTATTTTCAGTGCAGAATTCTTCCTCAAACGTAAGGTAAAAAAAAAAAAAAAAAAATTTGAAAGTGAATTTAAAAAAAAAAAATCTACTAACCAGATTCACTTAAAATTAGAACGAATTATATCACTTTGGCGGTACCGTACAATAAATTTCAGTACCGTAAGTTGTGAATATATTGACGTACATCAATCAACGCTTGTCAAAATAGACTACCCTGGTGGGAAATATCTCTCTTAAAAAATTTTCTGCTAAAAATGTAAGTAATGTTTCTTTCAAATTACATTAAGTATACTTTAATCATTCTAAATTTCCTAAGATAACAAAAGAAAAAGGTGTAATTTATTTTTCATGATTTTTTAACTAACAAACTATGATCTTTCCGACAGAAATGTCGATAAGTTCGATTTTACGAAATTTTTTGACTCGAAAAAAAACAAGATTTTTAATAAAATTTTTAACATTTATAGGAAGGATTAAAAAATTTGAAAAAATATTCAGAAAATACTTTGGTCTTTCCTCTTTAATAACAAAATAAATATTTAAACCTTAAAAATTGTTTTATCAATTTGGGGACCTTTTGTCGTCAAGGTATACCACTTTTTAGCGAAATATTGGACATACCTAAGTAAAACGTAATTACTTTTCAAACGACCTATTTAAAAACTAATCTAACTTACATTTGTTTATATATCCTTTCTGGTAATGCGTAATTACTTTCCAAACAAAATAAATTGAATAAATTTTTTAACTTATATTTGTTTTTGTATTACATTTGTAAGTAAATCTAACTCAACTTTTTTTTGTATTGAAAGCATAATTACTTTTTGAACACCCTAATATTTTGAAATCAAAGCGTGTTCTATTTTTGATTTGTCTTAACAAAAAGTTTTTACAAAGATTTAACTTAGAAAATTTTTATTTAACCATAAAAAGGAATTGTAGTGTAATTGGCCAATTTACAATTGATTATTTTGCGGATCAAGATTTTTAAGAGATGAAAGTAATGCCAAAGAAAACGTTTATCGCTAATCAATATTCAAGTAATAATGTTTGATTGATTTTGTTAAGATTCCAATATTCATATATTGTTCTAAGGAACATACAAATATGAACATTAACCAGAACTTCTTGTTTGTTAATCAAAGATTGATTACCTCCAAGTATAAATGCTATCTAAAATTCTGAGATGAAAGTGTTCTCATTAAACCAGAAATTATTCTGAATAGTATCCTCATCTTTTAATCGCAATATCTTGGCTGATTCATTCTTTGATCTTCTGGTGCATATCCGATCTGAAGGAACAACAGAATCCACAGATACAAATACCAAATTCTCTTGTTCACAAGATAATTATTAAATCCAGACTAAAGAAATAACCAACAAACATATAAAAGAATCCAGATCACCAAAGAAATTACCAAACCATATAAAAATAAAAATCACCAAAGAAATTACCAAACCAAATAAAAATCAAGATCACCAAAGAAATTACCAAACCATATAAAATAATCCAGATCACCAAAGAAATTACCTAACTATATAAAAAAATCCAGATCATCAAAGAAATTGCCAAACCATATAAAAAAATCCAGATCACCAAAGAAATTACCTAACTATATAAAATAATCCAGATCACCAAAGAAATTACCAAACCATATAAAATAATCCAGATCACCAAAGAAATTACCAAACCATATAAAAAAAAATCTAGATCATCAAAGAAATTACCAAATCATATAAAATAATCCAGATCATTAAAGAAATTACCAAACCATATAAAAAATCCAGATCACCAAAGAAATTACCAAACCATATAAAAAAAATCTAGATCATCAAAGAAATTACCTAACTATATAAAAAAATCCAGATCACCAAAGAAATTACCAAACCATATAAAAAATCCAGATCACCAAAGAAATTACCAAACCATATAAAAAAAATCTAGATCATCAAAGAAATTGCCAAAACATATAAAAAAAATCCAGATCATAGAGAGAAGCTATGTCATGACAGTGAGAAAGTGACTGAATTCAAGATGCCAAATCAGGGCGAATTACATTTCACACCCTTCTTTAGATTTTGTTGAGAATCTCAAGACATATAGCAGGAGTACCAGCCAGATATGGTAGCAACAACACTAAGGCTGCTGGCACCAAGGGCAAGATGAATTTCAGCACCCTTATAAGTAAAATTTTAGAAAATTTTCACAAGGTGAAAAACTGAAAATGTAAAATAATGAGCTTAAGACAATATACAACTTAATACAAGTTAAGAAAACATTCATTATCCTCTTTAAAACATTTTTAGCCTTTAGATCTGCAAATCTTTTCATGTCACTTTCTACACCTATTTTCTTTACAAGATTGTCAAAAATAGCCAAAGAATTTAGTCTGTCTTGAGTCATGGATGATTGCAAGTATGTTTTTATAAGCTTTAGTTTTGGAACATCCCAAACATATGACATGGTGTCATGATGGCACCCTCAGACTTGATGGTGACTGCCCGAGTCACCAATACCATGAGCTGGTCCTGTATATATATATATATATATATATATATATATATATATATATATTAATTCAAACATTATTATAGTGGATACTTCCTATTTGAAATAGATGCCCCACTTTTATTTTAAACAGTGTGTAGTACATGTATCGGC
>OZ038479.1:118447051-118514551 GCA_964036315.1 Acanthosepion esculentum
AACGATGGAAATTTAATCATCAAAACTTTTCCTTTTAGTGCCAGAAACCTGAGCTGCCAAGCAGCAAGAACATCAGTAAGAAGAGATACAAAGCAGTTGAAACCGTGTCTTTGGATATTAGGCTCAAATGCAGACAGCACTAAAATATAATTGGGTCTTTTTAATTGTATTTTTGACATTTTCATTCGATGATGTTCAAAAATCTTTTCTACTGCTAAATTTATCGTCTCATCTTGTCGAATATTGGTGAATAAACTAACTATATTGAAAGAAACAAAATGTCCCATCTTATTAAATTCATTAAATTCTTCTACCATCTTTAACATATGATTGGGATTATTGCTTCATTGTTCTCCCCTCACTACACAACCAGAATCTGCTGTGTAATGAAATTATTACAGTGGATAGAACACTCTTAGAATTTTCTGTCTCACTCTATATTAGAGTGGATGAAAGTTTTGGTGTATTTAATAATTATAATGCATTTCTATAGTAAATACCTTGCAATGTATTTTATAATAAAATAATTTATAATAAATTCTATAGATATTTTTAGAATTTGCAGTGTCATTCTAGATGTAAACATTAAAGTGAATAAAAGTCTTGACATTAAATAATTGAAATTAATTTCTATAGTACATACTGTGCAATGCATTTTTATAGTAAAATAATTTCCAATGGATTTCTATAGATGCTTTTAGAAATTTACCATACCAGTCTATATAAAATAATTAGAGTGAATGAAAATCTTGACATATTTGATAATTGTAATGCATTTCTATAGTAAATCATTTGCAATGCATTTTTATAGTAAAATAATTTCCAATGCATTTCTATAGATCCTTTTAGTATTTATTATGCTACTTGAAAAATGACGAAAACTTGAGAATCCAAAATTTCAGGATTGCAGGTCTGGATCCAGCCTGGAATGTTTTTAATTTGCTCACAGAGTCAGCTTGATTCCAAAATGGTATGATATGTTGGGCTCTAGGAGTAAAGCTGAAAACACAATTATATTTTGAAACATTGGAATTTGAGAACAGTATTTTTTTCATTTGAAGCTATTGAAAATTAGAGAATTGTGTCCCTTTTTGTTGAAAAAGTGTGACAGAGTGACACACTGACTTTCGCAATTATTATATTGATGGTTAAAAAAAAGTGAGACTTTTTTATTAGAAATTTTATTATGACAAAATTAATGATTAAATTTTGCTCTCATCAAAATATCCTCCTTTAGCCTTGATTACTGCTGCACAAATTTTTGGCATTTGTTGCAAAAGTTTCTCAAAGTATAAATCTAAGAATTGATTCCATTCTTTTTTCAATGACTCTAAGAGCTCTTTTTCATTTTGCTTTACTCTTCTGTTAAATTCATCCCAGGAAAATTCTGGGGGTGGCTTCAAACTTTTGAACTGTAGTGTATGTATATTCTAAGGAAAGCTGTTCACTTGGATTATTTTGAATATTGGATTAAAAATAAATTCATTAATTCTTTAGAAATAGTCTTGTTCATATCCCAGATACAAAAATGAGCAGATTTGGATTTTGAGAAAAATAACCAGGATGTACTTTCTTTAAAAATGGAAGCCTTGCTTAACTGTGATTTTAAGACTGAGCGGTAAAGTATGTTGGATCAAATGGTGGTTTCACCTACATACAGGGAGGTGGCTTCAATCTGTTGTGGCTCTGTCTGTAGACAGAGATGCAGCTGAGGAAAATAAAATTCTGTGAGGTGGCTACAGAGAGGTGATTTGTAGACATACCAATGCAAGTTCAACCAATGTTTGCTGGGCCTGGGCACTTTTTGTCCTTTGCCCAAGTTTACATGCTTGGATTCCCTAATCTGGTTTCACATCTCATCTTAGTGGGAAGACTAGGGTAAATACAACCTTCTGCAACCAAGATGTCTAGGATCAAATTGCAGTATCTGTTCCAGCAGCCTGCGTACAACATCAGCAGTCTAGTTACCATAGCGAAGAACTCACCCGAACAATTACCATGAAAGTATTTTTAAATGTTCAATTTTAGCTTCATTTGACTAGATCACCTTCTTCCACATGTTTCTTTTCTATAACTTATGGCAAACTGAAAAGAAGTTTTCTGATGGCGTTCTTTCAACAACAGCTTTCTTTTGCCTACTCTTCTATAACGGCCAGATTCATAGAGTAACAACTAATCGTTGTTTTGAAAACAGATTCTCCCACCTGAGCTGTGGATCTTTGCAGATCCTCCTGAGTGACCATGGATCTCTTGGTTACTTCTCTGCTAAATCTCTTTGGACGGCATGTCAGTTTAGGTGATTGGTCTTGTGTTGTTAGGTTTGCAGTTGTACCATATTCTTTCCATTTATGGATGATGTATTTAATAGTGCTCTGTGAGATGTTCAAAACATGGGATATTTTTATAACCTAACCCTTTATACTTGTGCACAACTTCATCCTTGACCTGTCTGGTGAGCTCCTTGGTCTTTGTGATGCTGTTTGTTTGGTAATGTTCTCTAACCTTTGAGGCCTTTAGAGAACAGCCATATTTAACTGGAGAAAGCAGAATCAATGATCATAACACTTTTTCCATTCTTTCCTTTACTGAAAAAAAATCATCATAATCAGATGAATTCTATTTAATAATTATGTGACTTCTGAAGTTAATGGTTTCACTGGATTTTACTTACGGGTTTCACAGTAAAAATAGGGTGATTACATATACAGGCAACACTTTTCTGAACTTGAAAACCAAGTAATATTTCTCCCCTTACTTCCATATTGGGTTGGTCCATTACTTAAAGGTATTTGAAAACACTTGGATATATGAATTGTGACAATATTTGGGTGCTGCAGGATTATTTTTAGATTGTAAGAATTTTTTGAAGATAATAATGATTTAGTGATACAAATCCTACTTTTTAACCCATAGCTGGTGAAAGAAGAGATGAATTCATAGCTTTTCCAAAGATATTTTTATGTAAGTGAATATAATGAACCTGACTGGAATTGGAACTTAGCTCTCCTATTTCCAATTGCCAGCTTTTCTGCATTACAAAATCTGCACACCCAAGCTTAAAGCACCTGGTATTCTCAAGTGATCACCCATTTAAGTACTAACCAGGCTTGACATTGCTTAACTGTGGTGATTGTAAAAGAACTGAGGTTTTAGTGTGATATGTCTATAGGCCTACAATGATTAATAATAAAATGTATAACCAGTAAATCTGTTTACTATCAAGAAAATCCACAATTAAATTTTATGAGGTGGTGTTAAAATATATATATATATATATATATATATAGGTAAAAAAATCCATGGGTAAGTAATCCAAGTAGATCCTATTAATACAAAATATTAAAACTGATCTACAAAAGAGAGCTCAATATAATTTTTATTATAGTGCATATAAGGGAATTACAATTAATGAGATCCAAACAATTTACCTCATACAGATGATCATTTTGTCTATTCTTTCCTTTTTTTCTTTTTTCCTTCTTTCGTTCCTTTGCCTTTCAAATTTCCTGTGAAGAAACATAGGATTTTATTCATTTTAATAAATGTATTTGCATTGATAAGTCGAGGGAAAAACTAGTTTCCCATGGATAAAATGATCATCTGTATCAGGTAAATTGTTTGGATCATATATATATATATATATATATATATATATCACCAGAGAGAACCTACTATAAAAATGCATTGCAAATAATTTACTGTAGAAATTCATTATAATTATTAATATTAATATTATGTCAAAACTTTCATTCACACTATTGATTACATATAGGGTGATACAGCAAATACTAAATGCATATACAGAAATTCATTGGAAATTATTCTACTATAAAAATGCCCTGCAAATTATTTACTCTAGAAATGCATTACAATTATCAACTATGTCAAGACTTTCATTCACTCTAAGTATTTCATATAGATTGGCATAGTAAATACTAAAAGCATTTATAGGAATCCATTGGAAATTATTTTACTGTAGATATTCATTGGAAAGAAATATTTTATAAAAATGTATTTCAAACAATTTACTATAGAAACAAATTACAATTCTTAAATATATCAAAAATTACATTCACTATAATAATTATGTAACAAATAGCATAGTAAATACTATCTATAGAAATCCATTTGAAATTATTTTACTATAAAAATGCATTGCAAATTATTTACTATAGAAATGCATTACAATTATCAACTATGTCAAAACTTTCATTCACTCTAAGTATTTCATATAGATTGACATAGTAAATAATTAAAGCATATATAGGAATTCATTGGAAATTATTTTACTATAGAAATGCAGTGCAAATTATTTACTATAGTAATACATTACAATTATTACATATATCAAAACTTTCATTCACTCTAATGATTACATACAGACTGAGACAGAAACATTTCTGCCTTCCAACAGCATGGCTGATGCTAACCTCCAGGAGACTAATTGTGCCTTCTTGGACTGACCTTTTCTACTGATGGGAAGTGGAGTGATTATATTGAATCAATTCCTAGGAGTGCTGCTAGGAAGGTTGGTTCACTGTTTTGTGCCTGACAATTTTTCTCACCATAATCAATCTTGCACATTTATAAATCTACCATTCAGTCATCCATTGAATATTGCTACCATATCTGGTCTGTTGCTCCTGCCATATATTTCAAGATTCTCGACAAAATCCAAAGAATCATCTGTAATGTAACTGGTCCTGATCTGCCATCTTGACTTCAGCCACCTTCTCACCACTGTGACAAGGCTTCCTTCTGTCTTTTTTACAAAGATTTTCATGACAATTTTTCTGACAAGCTTTTTTTTCCCTAGCAGGACATGGTTTTCCTCTCTTTTTCTACAAATATTTTCATGGCAGTTTTTCTAATAAGCTGTCCTCCTTTGTGCCTCAAATGCATGAATTTAAGCATACTACTGGGTTGGCAGCTAAGTCTCATCATTTTACTGTTGAATTAGCTGGATGTAACTGTCTGGATGGAACTCCTATTTCAATTTTTTCTTTCTTCACACTTCTTGCCTCTGAACCTCTCTACTGATTTCTAGTTTCTCAGCCACCAACAATCTTAAAAATATTTAAATGCAACACCAATCAACATCTTCTCCTTTCCTGAAACATGTTCTTTTATTGTCCATTCTGCTCACTGAAGTCTTCTCATTCTCTTTCACACTCAGTGACCCATTGCATGTTAGTGGCATTATCACCTTGTTTGGGGTGAAAGGATTAAAAAATAATTAGCAGTGATTAACACGTTAAATTTGAAAGCCTTTGATTCTTCATTCAGTGCTGCATATTTGTGGCCTTTTGTCTGACTACAGTAAACGTCAACAATACTGGTAACGATGAGATCTAAACTATTATGAGATAAAGTATAGTATTATAGCTAAATTTAAATGAAACCTGCATGAGATACTGACACGCGAGAAACAATTATAAAACTATAAAAATAACTTCAATGCTAGAAGGTAAAGTCTACTGTCTTCATTCCAAATGCTTTAATCATTTGATGATGTCGGCTTCTGACAATGGGAAGATTCTTTCAGATTACTCAAATACATGGCACATTTCTCATTTTACACTACTATGGTTTGATCGATATGGAGGAGCAGGTGGAAAGGGAGAATTGGTAATGAACATGACACTATCAGGATGAAAGGATTCTTTTCAAAATGATCTTAAATTAAATAATAGATGTATTATTGAATGAGTATATATATATATATATATATATATATGGGAGAGGCACGGTGGAGTAATGGATAACGGCTTGGATTGAGGAATCGGAGAGCCGAGTTTGAATTCCAGTCGAATCCATTACATTCACTTACGTGCTAATACCCTTGGGAAAGGTGTGAATACTCTTCTTCTCCCTCCAGCTATGGGTAAATTGCAGGACAGACTTTGTTCTATAGCCTTGGATGGCAACTGGTCTAGGAGAAGGACAACTCTAAATTCAAAACCTGCGGAGGGTCGTTTGGGGACCTTGTGGCACTTAGTGCACCAGGTCTCTGCATTCGTCCCTTCAAAAAGTGTGGATGGTCCTGCATGAAACCTTCACCACTATAATCAAATCTTGTGTGGGTGTCCGGCTTTCATTTTCTGGCAACTGATCTGCTTGACCCTCATACGTCGAATTCGACGGGAGAGTCGATGATATGGGAGAATATGATATATAAATTTCTATATATCAGAACAATGGTTAGGCAAATGAATGACAAAGTATACAAACACACACACACACACACACACACACACACACACACACACAATAATTCTGCACGTCCCTACCTTCATTAGTTAGTTCCTTACTTAGTTTGCACGACCGTTACACCCTGCCAATGCTTCATAAATAATGGACTATTTCATTTTGACTGTGTGAAAAGACAGAAATGACATATCAAATGCTACTTGGTTTCAGTGTGAAAATGAAAGAGAGAAGGAAAATAGAAGTGTTTAATGTCTCCTGATAATTCCTCATGGATAACGAACTATTCCATTTCTATTGTGTGGAAAGACATATCAAAGACGCTACTTGGTTTCAGAAAGAAAGAAGGGAAAATAAAAGTGTTTAAAGTCCGTTTCAGTGAAAGGGGAGGAAAAGTTGTCAATTTCAAATATTTATAATTGTTATTGTCACATCTTGTTAAAGTTAAGCTCAAATATATAACAATGCAATAGGGGAAATTCTATGTATATTTTATTTTCCTAAAGCTCTCCATGAATTTATTCAATCATTAACTGAAGAATTAAGATTCACCAGAAAATTCAAAATCCATGCCCTCCTTTTGTTAGGTAGTTCCTTCTTTGCACGGCCGTTGCGCTTTGCCATTACTATTTTATTGCTGGTCTTGCTTTAAAAATCAAGGAGATATAATTACGAAAGAATATAATTGTAATTATGCTATAGAGTGTTCATTTAAATTTTGTACATTCCATGGAGTTAGGAGAGCTCAAAACTATTAATTTTAAAGAAAAACAATAAAACCATTGAGTTTCCATGGGTACCACTAGTAATAATAATAATAAAGATAAATAATAATAATAATGATGGTAAATAATATGATAAATAAATAATAATAATAATAAAATTAAGTGTCAAGTCTCCTGAAGAATGGATGTAATTCTGCCAAAATTATTGTTGCCGAGAAAGGTCTCCTGTTAACAATGGTGCATCTCATTTTTCCAATGGGGAAGAACACTGTGTGGCTGATAAATATACAATATCGCATTGTGCCTTTAGAAATTTATATCAGATTATAATTATGCTTTGTTAATTAGTTAGTTGGCATGTGAAATGCATCCTGCCATTTCATTGGATAAATAACAGACCCTTCCTTATTGAGCACAAAGAAAGACAGAAGAAAACATATTTTTGATGCTGTTTGGTCTTTGAGAACAAAAGCATACATAACAAAGAATGGAAAGATAAATGGAGCGATAATACTCTCATGTTTTTAATGTGTGCTTCAGTGAAATGGAAAAACCTAATCAATTTTGAATCTTTTCATTTGTACTCATACTGATGATCATTATCGTAATATTTTTTAATCTGAGTACACTGTCGACTGTCATGACATTTGTCATCAAGAATTAAGATTTTTCTCAGCTTAGGAAACTGCGTTTGCCTAATTCTGACATGTCCACGTTTATATGGCAGGAGCACCAGACCAGATATGGTAGCAATATTCAATGCATGACTGAATGGTAGATTTATAAATGTGCAAGATTGATTTTCACGAGAAAAATTGACAAGCACAAAACAGTGAACCAATCTTCCTAGCAGCACTCCTAGGAATTGATTCAATATAATCACTCCACTTCCCATCAGTAGAAAAGGTCAGTCCAAGAAGGCACAATTAGTCTCCTGGAGGTTAGCATCAGCCATGCTGATGGAAGGCAGAAATGTTTCTGTCTCAGTCTGTATGTAATCATTAGAGTGAATGAAAGTTTTGATATATGTAATAATTGTAATGTATTTCTATAGTAAATAATTTGCACTGCATTTCTATAGTAAAATAATTTCCAATGAATTCCTATATATGCTTTAATTATTTACTATGTCAATCTATATGAAATACTTAGAGTGAATGAAAGTTTTGACATAGTTGATAATTGTAATGCATTTCTATAGTAAATAATTTGCAGCGCATTTTTATAGTTATATAATTTCAAATGGATTTCTATAGATAGTATTTACTATGCTATTTGATACATAATTATTATAGTGAATGTAATTTTTGATATATTTAAGAATTGTAATTTGTTTCTATAGTAAATTGTTTGAAATACATTTTTATAAAATATTTCTTTCCAATGAATATCTACAGTAAAATAATTTCCAATGAATTTCTATAAATGCTTTTAGTATTTACTATGCCAATCTATATGAAATACTTAGAGTGAATGAAAGTCTTGACATAGTTGATAATTGTAATGCATTTCTAGAGTAAATAATTTGCAGTGCATTTTTATAGTAGAATAATTTCCAATGAATTTCTGTATATGCATTTAGTATTTGCTGTATCACTCTATATGTAATCATTAGTGTGAATGAAAGTTCTGATATATTTAATAATTATAATTATTACATGTCCACATTTGTCAGAACCAATTTCAAATCGGTTAAAGGTAATGTCACATACAACGGTTAAACTGGATTTATGTATTTGGGCAGCAATTTCTCTTTTAATAATATTAATTATGAACATGGCCACAATGGGTTGACAGTGTTTGGGAATTAAAACATTTCTACTGTTAAAAAAGAATCACATTCTACATATTAAGATGAAAAAGAAACATACTTGATAATAGCTAATAGATTAAATTAAAGTCTTCAGATCCAAAAATCATTTGAACAGTTTTTATACACTCGATGTCAAAAAAATAAATCTCTTGTATGCATGCAAGAAAAATATAATCAAAAATTAATTGCAGTACCTTGTCAGTCATCTTCAATGAAACCTTCACATATATATATATATATATATATATATATATATATATATATATATATATATATATATATACATCCACAGATAGACTGTTTCACTATATCATAGCTCATCAGTGTGGCTAGACATCCAATTGCTTCAGGATCGGACTGAAACCTGACCGATTTGGTATCAATTGGAGATTCTAACCCCTAGGCCATTGATGCCCAGCAGGGAGAAAGGTGAATTTTTGCGTATTTATTTTTTCATAAACATACCAGTCACTCAAAAAACTTAATCGCTAGGAGAGTCTTGAATTATCAGTAGATTAAAAAAAAACATTCATGAATGTATAATGTTTTGAAAAAACATCCACCTATGCATTTTGCCGATTAGGCTTCATCAGATCGAAGGCAAATTTTTTTCTGAAACATTATACTTTCATGAACATTTTTTCAATTGTCAATAGTTTATAACTCTGTAAGGACCATATACCCAAATTTATAATATACTGTTGACATGGAAAACACATGGATAAGAAACAAATCTTTCATATGTTTTCAATCCATTCTGAAGGATTTTTAAACTCAAACACTTAAAGCAAAGAACATGTTTGTATATATATGTCCTCCGAGGGATTCTTTCTCTAAACTTGGACACTTTAAAGGAAGAGCATAAAATGTTAACGACTTTTTTAAAAGTCACTCATTTTCATTCTCTTTTTTAATCACAAGCAACGCCATCTTGGGAAAAATATAAGATTTCATTATTTTAAGCACACACAAATACATAAATACAGAACTGATTTTTTCTGCCTTCAATCTGATGAAGCCTAATCGGCAAAATACATAGTCAGATGTTTTTTTTAAAACATTATACTTTCATGAACGTTTTCCCAATTATTAATAATTTATAACTCTGTCAGGATCATATACCCTAATTTATAACACACACACACACACACACATATATCGGATGTCTATCCACACTGATTAACTGTGATACAGTGAAACAGTCTGTCTGTGGATGACAATATTAGCTCACGATAAAATAACTTAATTGATTGAGCACTTTAGGGAATAAAGCAAATTTGTAAACAGTCACTACTACTGCTGATACTGCAAGACTCTCCAAGCTGATTGAGTTCTCTAAGTGACTGGTGTGTTTATGAAAAATAAATATGCAGAAATTCGTCTTTCTCTCTGATGGGTGTCTGTGGTCTAGGGGTTAGAATCTCCATCTGATACCAATCGGTTGTGTTTCAGTCCTGGCCTGAAGCAATCGGATGTCTAGCCACACTGATGAGCTGTGATACAGCGAAACAGCCTGCCTGTGGATGACTATACATATATATATATATATATATATATATATAGTTTCAACATCCTTGCTTAGTTGGAGTTAATTAAATAAAAGTATAAAACTTACTAATTATATTTATTAATATATATATATATTATATTTATTAATATATATATATATATATATATATATATATATATATATATATATATGCAATAGATTGAAGCTTTGGGCCCACCCTATGGATTTAATAATTAGTAAGTTTTATACTTTTATTTAATTAACTCCAACTAAGCAAGGATGTTGAAACTATTTAACACATTAGTGCATGGTATCAAATTTTTTAGACGGGAGTTGCCTAAAATTTAAATTCTATCAGCCATAAAATTAACTTTAGCCAGTATGAGAGCCCATTGAACCAAATACCCAGACCAAAAAACATATATGATTCGTTTATAGTGGTGAAGGCTTGTGCAAAACCGAACACACATTTATTTCTATCTATCAGAAACATGTTGTAAGATAAATGAATGACAAAATACACACATACACACACACACTCACATACAGACATAATTGTGTATAATTGGGCAGCAATCCCACTTTTAATAATATTAATTATGAACATGGCCACAAAGTGTAGACTGTGTTTGGGAATTAAAACATTTGCATTACTATGTATTAAGATAAGCAAAAACTTCCTTGACAATGGTTAATAGATGAACTGAAGATGCTTGGATCCAAATATCATTCAGACAGTTCTTAGATACTCAGTCTGAAAAAGAAATCTCTTGTATTCATACACCATAAACCATGTTCAAGGAAACAAGTATAAAATCATCTTCAAGGAAACCCGTATATATATGTGTGCTATGTTTTAATAGATGTCAGTTATCAGTTATCTCCTGTTAATTCCCCTCTTCAAGTTCTCCACTACCTTAACCGGGTATTGAACTCACACTCTTTTGGTCCTGTCACTGGATCTAACCAATGCCTTTATCCACTGTGTCATGTGTCCTCCGTTAAAACATGGCATATGGAACTAGAACAGTCAACCCCAGTGAGCGAAATAAAGGGTTCAGTTCAACATTCGAACCACCTGAAGAAGGCCAGAGCATACAATGGCCGAAACATTGTAATAAATATGGCGACAAAGGTAAGGACAATAGTCCGAATAATGTAAATAGTTTACATAATATCTCATCTCAGAAATATATATACATATGTATCTATATATGTATGCATATATATATATATATATATATATATATATATATATGTATTTAAAGACATTTTATGATATGCTTAACGTTCTTTTTATAGATACAAGTATTTAAGCAAATGCTCTGTTTTATAATAAACAGTATTAAACATATCATAAAATGTCTTTAAATAAATTGTCGGACTATGACCACTTCAAAAATATATATATATGTATATATATATATATATATATATATATATATATCAAACATGTTATTACAAACAACACAAAAACTATATCTTAAACAAACATGAAAAGAAATTAACAACACTTAAAAACACCCCGCATCTTCCGCTTGAAAATGGCTGAAGAAGTGGGTGAAAGTGCTTGGGATGATAGACAATACAGACAATTTTTGCACTTCCTTACTCCCACCAAAGAGAAAAATATGAGAATGTTGGAAAAACTAAATATAAAATTCATTCAATTTCCTTTGTCTTTCATATTCAGTGAAATATATTTGAAAGAAAGGTTGCTTCGAAAATATACAATAAAACAAATGTATGACAAAGTGTAAAAAGTTTTCTTGTGACACGTTTTGTCCTTTAGGACTGCATCAGACCACTGTTATGTTGGTACGACTGCACATGTGCAGAAATGAGGGATGCTGGGTAATTTTTTAATTTTTTTTGTTCTTGATATATAAAAATATATATTATCTCATATATATACATATATATGTGTGTATTTTACATTAAGGCAGCAATTCCTCATTTATACATGTTTCATTAAAGACCACAGACAAGGTACTGCAATTAAGCTTTTTATTTAATTTTTCTTGTGTTTTCTTTCCTGGATACAGTGTCTAGAAACTGTCTAAATGTTCTATAATTGCAAGTGCTTTTGGCTATACTTTTAACCATTATCAAGGATGATATTATTTTTACTTTTTAATTGGATGTATGGGTTATGTATATGTACGAGGGTCATTCAATAAATAAGGTGAATTTTTTGGAATAAGGACTTCTAATACAGATAGAAGCTTACTTTTTTTATTTTTCAACGTAGTCTCCCAGCACTGTCACACACTTTTCCCATCTGTACACAAGCTTCCGTATTCCCTCAGCTTAAAAATCTATGTACTGATGTCTCAGCCAGTCGCTCACAACACTTTTGACATCATCGTCACTTTTAAACTTTGTGCCTCTCGTGAACGCTTTCAAGGGACCAAACAGGTGAAAGTCTGAAGGGGCAAGGTCTGGGTTGTAAGGGGGATGAGGGAGCAGTTACCAGCCCAGCTCGTTGATGGTCTGCACCGTTTGGGCTGCTGTGTGAGGCCTTGCGTTGTCATGATGCAAGATGACTCCTTCTGACTGATGACCCCTGCGTTTGTCCCAACAGATAAGCTCAAAGTCCTTGCAATGTCATCCACTGTCACCCTTCTGTCAGACTCAATGAGGTCATTGACTGATTCGATCACCTCAAGAGACCTCACTTCTGTAGGCCTCCCAGGCCTGTCTTCATCCTCAACACTGCTGTCCTTCTTTAAACAATTTAGCCCACTTGTAGACATATTTTTGGCTGAAACATGTGGTACCATACACAGTTGACATTCTCCTATGAATTTCAACTGGTTTGCACCCTTCAGCAAACAAAAACTTGATAACTGATCGCTGTTCAATCCTGGAGCATGCTTTTTGGTTGGCCATCTTTGTTAATCGTCAAAACTCTCAAAGTTTTTTTTTTAATCTGCAAAAGAAATTAAATCCATATGAAAAAGATGTAAAACGAAAAAAAATAAAAAAGAGTAAGCTTCTATCTGTATTAGAAGTCCTTATACCGAAAAATTCACCTTATTTATTGAATGACCCTCGTATCTAGAGTTATAGGCATATTTTATTTTCCGAACACAGTCAGTACATTTTGGCTGTGTGTGTGAGTATATATATATCTATATATATATCTATATAAACAAGGATCATACCATTCATTAACGGATTCGAGGTTGATTGTATTTTATTATTAAATATTGTTTGCGAGAGTGATTCTTGCCATATAATTAACTTCATAATTTGTTTTTCGTATGAATGATTTACGTTATATAAATTGAACATGCACTACATAATCGATATTAAAATAACTGATCCTAAGTGCGAATTCCTGATAATAACTGTGACATTACTCTAATTATTGAACAATTTAGTTCATGCCACCTTTACTACAAAAAAAAAAGCCTACTTCTACAGTACAAGAACGCACAATTTTAAAATTAAAAAAAATTCAACCTTAGTGTCGTGACTGCATGCTCCAAAATTATTGTTACAGTTAACAATATCACATTCCTAAAAACACCTCTTTTGGTCTGCACTATCTTTCGATGTCTCATTATTACCTGGATTTAAAAAACTTACATAATTTTCTACCTGATGATGGTCGTATGAAACGATTGAAAGCCGAGCTAGTAGCAAAAATAAAACCTGATAAAACCGGAATTTATAAACAAGGATCATATCATTCATTAACGGATTCGAGGTTGATTGTATTTTATTATTAAATATTGTTTGCGAGAGTGATTCTTGCCATATAATTAACTTCATTATTTATTTTTAGTATGAATGATTTACGTTATATAAATTGAACACGCACTACATAAGCGATATATATATATATATATATATATATATATATATGTGTGTGTGTGTGTGTGATAGATATCATTAAGGGGATTTGAATAATCATAATTAAGTAACTCATCAAGTCAAGAAGGATCCTCAACAGAATGCAGAAAGCATTCAATATATAAACATTTATTTTGGAAGTGTGTTGTAAACAATTTTCTTATAGAATTGTATTAGAAATAATTTTACTACAGAAATGCATCACAAATGAGTCAAAAAGTGATGTTTAATCATCAGGAAGTAAAGCAAATATTAAATGAACTTTTAATGATTTTGCTATAGAACAAAAATGTTTTTTGAAACTTTGAATTTCCAAGGACTAAATTTTTTCATTTTTGTTTAGTAATGAATAATTTGTTTATTCTTGGCTATTTTCTTTTAATTGTGATGTTCTTTTTTACAATCATTACTTAATTTTCTTTCATTAGTAACTGTAATGAAAATATATATAGGTGGTCTAATGAAAAATGACTGTACTGGTGTTATAAACATAAAATTACAACACATATCAATTCAGCATTTAATTTCCTTTGAAGTAGTCCCCACATCATTTCCATTGATGGAAGCATTCCTGGAACTACTTTTTGGGGATAGTGAGCATGTGTAGTCACATCAATGTAAACATAAACTTAGCCCGATGAAGTTATTTACTGTCTTCTTGATTTCTATACTTTTATAGTTCTTGCTCCTTAATAACGTTTTTCTTTTTCTTATTCTTTCACATTCAGTGGCCTGTTGTGTCTTAGTGGCTTTAATGCCTTGCTTGGAGCGAAATATAAATACATCAATGACTCTTTCTTTTGAAAGCATGAACAATAGATAGAAACATTTACTTTAGCTGGGAATATGATAAAATATCACAACAACTATATTTTGCATTGTGTCAGGAGTGTTTCAAATTTTTTTTTTTTTTTACCCTACTGCGATTTGTTTCATTTCTAATGCATCCTTGGAAATATTGCAAGCTTGACTATGTTTAGGCAAAAATAAAAATGTTTCTATACATATCACCAGTTGAGTATGTTTCTGCCTTGACAATAACTGATATCCTATTGCAGATGAAAAGACATATAAGGCATTTTTATACTGAGGCTTATGGTTGCAGCATGAAAGCACCTCTTAATTGCTGTTGTTCCCAGGTTCACCCTGACCCGGGGTGGTAGCATCTGTTAGGATCCCAGCTATGGGTAAATAGTTAACCCCCAAACTGGGGTCAAAACACTATGAAAGTGTAAAAATAGGTTTTTATAGTAAAAATACCAGCAATACATTTTTGAAAAAAGTTATTACCAGCAACACATTTTTGGAAAAAAATATTACCAGCAACACATTTTTTTTTTTAAATATTATCAGCAATACATAAAAAAAAGAATATTGCCAGCAATACATTTTTGAAAAAAAATATTACCATCAATATTCTTGGAAAAAAAATTTCACTAACAATACATTTTTGGAAAAAAATATTACCAGCAATGCATTTTTGAAAAAAATATTACCAGCAATGCATTTTTGAAAAAAATATTACCATCAATACATTTTTGAAAAAAAAATATTACCAGCAATACATTTTTGGAAAAATATATTACCAGCAATACACTTGACTCTTAACAAAAAACCCTCTTTACAAAAATACATCAATGAAACCTGATCTACAAACTGATTTCTTACAAAAAATACATATTCCATTCATACAAAACTATCCTAAAAATCTTGTTGGCATTAAATAACCCATTGGGGTTGATATGCCATAAAACAAAATAAACTAAACCAAACTTATGACTACATCAAATTGAAACACCATTCTTTTACAATCACTGAAGTTAAGTAGCATCAAGTCTGGTCAATACCTAGATGGGTGACCACTTGGGAATTCCAGGTTTTGTATGTTTTGATGTGTGATTGGTGTAATAGATAATGGCTTGGGATTTTTAATCATAGAACTGCATTCCAAATTTTGTTGGGTTTGTTATATTCACTTATTCGCAAATACTCTTAAAAGGGCATGAATCGAACTCTTTTCCTCCCAGCTATGGGTTAATTAGTAAGACTTGTATCAGTAAATCATTATTATCTCCAAAAATACATCTTACAATCTAAAATAAATATTTTCTGGCTTTAAAGGTTGAAAAGGGTTGATAAGCTGTAAAAAACAGAGCAATAAAAAAATTTATTTGGACATTCTTCTTCTTCTATGTGCCCTGTTCCTTCAGGACATAGGTGATCACAGCTCTTCACCACTTTCTATTTTGTGTGGCTCTTAGCAGTTTTTCTCCCTTTGCTAAGTCCCTGGTTCTGCCATCCATTCACACAATGTCACCAGGTAAGTGGCTTACTGCCTTCCTCTATCTCTCTTGCCTTCAGTATGCCCTGTGAGTGGTATGTTTTCCAAGCCTTCCTTCCTCATTATGTGTCCAAGGAATTTCAGCTGTCTTTCCCTGATTTTGAGTATAACTTCTTTCTTTTGCCATTTTTTTAAGACTTTGTGGGAAAATGAAATAAAACCAATAAATAAAAGAATAATCTTCCCATGATGCAAGTTATAAAGAAACTGGAAAGGATTTTTAGTCACATGAGCGATTTTATGACCCCACTTCCAGAAAGGACAGAATCTTTCTATTTTCCACTTTATTATGACATCGTTTGGATGTGTTTTGGCAGCCCTACTCATGAAGTAAGGGAATTGGTTGTTCCAACTCAGCACAAAGCTGACTTGAGCTCAACCATTTTAACCATTCTTCTCCTAACTTACTTTTGAACCAAAAAGGAAAACAGACACGCCCAAGAGACAGTAGTAGAAGGAACTGAAGTTTTGTATGTGTCTATCTTTTTTGTCTAAATATTGAATACACACTTTCATCTAAAATACACACAAACATGCGAACTTTTTTAACCTCCACAACTTCTTTGTTGCTTACTTGCTTTGTCCATAAGAATTGTTAGTATCCTTCTGTAGAACCACATTTCTGCTGCTTCTATTTATTTCCTCATATATATTATGGATACATCATAGCAAACCAGCACACTTTTTCTTTGATTCTAAGACATTTTATCCATTTCTCTGCACTTTGTTTAACTTTTGGAATGCCTCTTTTGCTGAATTAATATAAAGAGAAACATTTCTCTCATGGTCAGCTCTATGGCCACTGTAGGAAATTAAAGTGGACTTCACTTAATAACAAAAAACTTTAGAAAATAGAAATTTTAGACAGGTAAGTGAATTTCTATGACAACTTACTTTTCTCTGTTCTTAGAACAGGTATTTGATTAGAATAAAATAAAATAAAATAAACTTATAATTTATTTTATTCATTTCTATCAGTAATATAGATTTATAATGGTCTACTTCTTAATATCAAGTATTATAATTATAAATCTTTGTAATGTTTGTAGCAACCATTGTTGTAGTCTGACATTTCACATTACTACAAATTTGTTGAATGGAATTATCTAAGTAAAAATAATCTGTTTAATTAGATTTTCCTTACATTGTACTGTGTTTTTTCAATTTTAACAAAGGAAAAAAATAAGTTTTCTGAATTAAATAAAGAGAAAATTATTCAAACATTTCTCTCATGGTCAGCTCGATGTCCAGTGTCAGAAATTAAAGTGGACTTAGCTTAATGACAAAAAAACATTAGAAAATAGATGTCTTTCTGATACAATGTTGATACAGAAATTTTTGAGAAGTAAGAGAACTTCTATAACAATTTACTTTTCTCTGTTCGCAGAATTAGTATTCACCGAGTTATATAAATAAATTGTGAAATTCCATTCACTTGACACTGCAGCTGCTACCACTAAAATTTTAGATTACTCCCTAAATATATTGGTAAATTATTAAAACTACATTAACTGTCACAATTTTGGCAATAACTAAACTTAATAGAAAATCATTCTTAAGATTAAGGTGATGATGATGCTCCTATATTTTCTCTCATATGCCTAGTCTTTTCTGGTCTGCGATTATAGCCCTCCACAACTTCCTCTGTTTTCTTCCTCTAGATAATTTTTTATTGCTTTTTGATTAATTGATTGATTTGCTTGCAATGGCTTACCAACCTCCTGCAGGTTATTTTAATATTAATACTACATTAACTATCACAATCGCAACATCCTATTTTGTCAATAACTAAACTTAGTAGAAAATACCCCTGGGAAAAGTATGAATTCACCTATTTTTCCCCCAGCTATGGGTTAATTAATAAGATTTGTATCACTAAATCATTATTATCCCCTAAACCACCACCACCACCACCTCAAAAAAAATTGTTACAATCTAAAATTATATTTTAGCTTCACAGATATTTAACTCTTCTGTACCTGCTTGATACTAATATCTCCAATTCATAACTCACTCTTGTATTTTTTCTCTTGCTGATGACTATTTCATAAACTTGATTTTGTGTATATATATATATATATATATATATATATATATATATATATATATATATGTATATATATATATATATATATATATTGTTGTTATCTAATAAGGGTTACTGAATGAGGAATAACCAAAATGGAGGTTGGAAATGAAATGGTAATTTTTATAACATCAACAAAATAAAATACTCACCAGTGGCATGAAGTAGGTAAACCACTGCTAGTGGTGGACTACTTAGACAGCATATTACACCCACTTACCAACGAACTTATGAGGATTGGGACATACTCATTTCCAGAGATGAATATGCAAGATGATAGGTACTGATCTGTCATCTAGTCTACAATCGCTATCCCACAGACATGGTGTGGCCTCCCTCTGTCTCTTGTACAAATATTTTCATGGCAACTATTCCGACAAGCTACTTTCACTGGTTCCCGTACTACATGAATTTAAACGAGCTACCATGAGGCCATCATCCTTGTATAGCCCTATGTCCTTAATGTCTAATTCACGGTGTGTGGTTAAGTTGTATAGTATAAATAGACCAACAAGGTCAGAAGACTCTGCAGAGTCTAAAGATCCCATGGTGATGTCAAAAGGGCCTCAGTGTTTTTAATCCATTGGTCCCCATTATGAATGAGGACAGACTTTTTTCATTAAGAATTATGTTCATTTCTTCTTCTGTAGGTCTGAATATACACTAGCACACTCTAGGGTAGTCATGAAAAGATCTCTTGATATTGACTGGTAATAATCTACAATATCGAACTGTATTAGGGTGCAATCAGGCTTGTTGTTGATACTGGTAAACCAATTGATGACTTCTTTGGTATTAATCCAGATTGTTAATCCAAAGTGGTCTTTAATTTGCCTAGTAATCCTTTCTAGAATTCTTTTGCTTATCTTTCCGATGTTGGATCAGGTTGGGTTTATCATTCTAATAGTAGGGTTTCCCTCAAAATCTGGTTTGTGGTCCTTAAGGGTGATGTAGCATTCCTTTTCAGCAAGTTTGCCTACTCTATTACTTATCGTTAATTTATCAGTAATATTTTTACTGGTTCTGTTAATATTATCTACCATATTTACATTGTTATTATAAGCTTTTTTATAAGTCCTTGTTAAGTTTTATATATATATATATATATATATATATATATATATATATATATAATGAATGCATAATCCTTAAAAATCTATCAGGTCAGGTTATAATTTATTTTGTGGACTTCAGACATCCATCTCTTTAGACCAGTTTTACAAAAATAAATGGAGTTCAATTTATTCAGACACAAGGAAAAAGAAAAGAAAGAAAGAAAGGAGAGAAAAAAGAAAAAAAAAGTTTTAATATTAAAAGGGAAAAGAAAAAATGGGGAAAAAGAGATTTCAATATAAGGTTTTTTAGGGGGAAGAGAAAGAGAGATAGACATGGGGAGGGGCAAGGGAAAGAGTGTGAGAGATGGAAAGAAAAAAAAGAGGGAATCAACAGGGTCACCCAGAAAAGGTTTTTTCTTCTGGGACTTGACAAGTTGTTGTTGTTGTTGTTGTTATTGTTATTGTTATTATTATTATTATCATCATCATCATCATCATCATCATCATCATCATCATCATCATCATCATCATCATCATCATCATCATCAATTTATAATTGTGACAGTTATAATGTGATGATGATGGTTTTGCTGCTTAAAATGACTAGCCAATTTCAATGTATCTATTTTGAATATGATTACTCCCTTCCCCAATACTGTTTTTTAACATGTATAGTTTTAAAAATTGCTAAGTTTGAAACAAGCTGTTAATAGGTAAATGAATTAAAAATGTTATTTGACCAGTAAAAAGCTCATTTAAAAATATTTAATATAAAAAAACTCTTATGTATATATAAGAAAAGGTATATAAATAATACTTACATATGTGCTGTTGGACCCTCATACATTGAAAATGAGAGTCCTTCATCATTACACACTCACACACAGACACACACAGATACACACACATACATACATACTATGAACAATTTTACACACCCTTACAGCCACCAAACAGACAAATGTGAGACTATTAGAAAAACCAAATAAAAAATTTATCAAATTTTCCTTGTCTGTCATATTTAATGAAATATGTTTGAAAGAAAGATTGCTGCCCAAATTCACATTATATATATATATATATATATATATATATATATAAAGATTTCTCAAAATTAACCTGTAAAAAAGACAATATGTATTAAGGAAAAAGACAATAGGAAAACACATCAGATGAATCAACTGATTCCTATTATCTTTTTTCTTAATACACATATTGTTGTGGTGGGATCCACCTAATCTGCATAGGTGACTACCAACTATATAAATAATGGTTGGTACCGGGAGATGAGGAAGAGGAATCACGAGATCCAACTAGAGACTCTGATCGACTGCGACTAGTCAACACATTCTCCAGGAACGTCTTCCCAGAATATATACAGAAATACTATATGTACTTATTGTGTACACTTTCTTGTTATAATACATTCTTGTTCTAAGTACATTTTGTGTTGCATTATTATTCCATGCAATAGGCGAGATTCAACAATGAGTCAAGACTCAACACATATATGTATATATATATATATATATATACAAGTTGCATTAAAGATGACTGATAAGGTACTGCAGTTAAGATTTTGATTTATTTTCTCTTGTGTTTATATAATTATAAAACACAAGTAAAATTAAATGATAAAATTAATCACAGTACCTTGTCAGTTGTTTTTAATCAAACTTGTATAAAAGAGGGATTGCTGCCCAAATACACAATTATTTTATATATATATCTATATATATATGTGTATATATATATATATACATACATATATATATCTATATATATATATATATATATATATATGTGCTGCTCTGCTTAATATGCACAAAATATTAATATATTGAAATAAATAAATACAAAAGTAAATAAAGTATGCAAAGTTTGCACCATATTCTTTCAAGATAAACTATCAGACAGGTGATCTGTAAGGCTCCCTGAAGACACACATATTCCACTGAATCAGCTGCCAATGTTTGGAAGTTCATAACAAAAAGAAAAATATTCTTTTAGCAAAAAAAATAAGCATTCTTCTCTGGTTTTACTTCTATATTCTGAGATCAAAGAAAGGTGTCTGTTATTCTTCAGTTGAAGAACTGTGTTACCATTTTCCATTGTTCTTCAAGAAACTATTCACATGCTTTTGTTGGTAAACAGAACATATTAACTGCTCTCATATTATAATAATTTTATAATGCAAGTGTTGATAGCAAACACAGAAAGGAAACTACAGCAACACCAACAGATTGTAGTGAAGGAAAGCAAGAAAGAAAGACTAAACATTAATTGTTAGAATAAGACAGAAGATATGGTTGTCAGCAAAAGGAACAGTCCAACATGCAAATTACAAATTGGTGATACCAAAATTAAATACGTTCAAAAATTTAAATATCTAATAGGAAGTGTCTTATCAGAGGATGGAAAATGTGATACCAAAATCCGGAAGAATGTTGGGATAGTGAAAGATGCTTGACCAAGGGTAGGCAAAGCACTAAGAAATGGGAAGATTTTGTGAGAAACAAAGAAAAACCTACTGAACTGCTATGCAATATCAGTCCTCCTTTATAGCAGTGAATGCTGGATAATCTCCTCAAAGATGAAGAAGAGACTTGAAACAACAGAAACTAAGAAACATCTGCTGAACTGCTATGCAATATCAGTCCTCCTTTATAGCAGTGAATGCTGGATAATCTCCTCAAAGATGAAGAAGAGACTTGAAACAACAGAAACTAAGAAAAACCTGCTGAACTGCTATGCAATATCAGTCCTCCTTTATAGCAGTGAATGCTGGATAATCTCCTCAAAGATGAAGAAGAGACTTGAAACAACAGAAACTAAGAAAAAACTGCTGAACTGCTATGCAATATCAGTCCTCCTTTATAGCAGTGAATGCTGGATAATCTCCTCAAAGATGAAGAAGAGACTTGAAACAACAGAAACTAAGAAAAAACTGCTGAACTGCTATGCAATATCAGTCCTCCTTTATAGCAGTGAATGCAGGATAATCTCGTCAAAGATGAAGAAGAGACTTGAAACAACAGAAACTAAGAAAAAACTGCTGAACTGCTATGCAATATCAGTCCTCCTTTATAGCAGTGAATGCTGGATAATCTCCTCAAAGATGAAGAAGAGACTTGAAACAACAGAAACTAAGAAAAAACTGCTGAACTGCTATGCAATATCAGTCCTCCTGTATGGCAGTGAATGCTGGATAATCTCCTCAAAGATGAAGAAGAGACTTGAAACAACAGAAACTAAGAAAAAACTGCTGAACTGCTATGCAATATCAGTCCTCCTGTATGGCAGTGAATGCTGGATAATCTCCTCAAAGATGAAGAAGAGACTTGAAACAACAGAAACTAAGAAAAAACTGCTGAACTGCTATGCAATATCAGTCCTCCTTTATAGCAGTGAATGCTGGATAATCTCCTCAAAGATGAAGAAGAGACTTGAAACAACAGAAACTAGGAAAAAACTGCTGAACTGCTATGCAATATCATTCCTCCTTTATAGCAGTGAATGCTGGATAATCTCCTCAAAGATGAAGAAGAGACTTGAAACAACAGAAACTAAGAAAAAACTGCTGAACTGCTATGCAATATCATTCCTCCTTTATAGCAGTGAATGCTGGATAATCTCCTCAAAGATGAAGAAGAGACTTGAAACAACAGAAACTAAGAAAAAACTGCTGAACTGCTATGCAATATCAGTCCTCCTTTATAGCAGTGAATGCTGGATAATCTCCTCAAAGATGAAGAAGAGACTTGAAACAACAGAAACTAGGAAAAAACTGCTGAACTGCTATGCAATATCATTCCTCCTTTATAGCAGTGAATGCTGGATAATCTCCTCAAAGATGAAGAAGAGACTTGAAACAACAGAAACTAAGAAAAAACTGCTGAACTGCTATGCAATATCATTCCTCCTTTATAGCAGTGAATGCTGGATAATCTCCTCAAAGATGAAGAAGAGACTTGAAACAACAGAAACTAAGAAAAAACTGCTGAACTGCTATGCAATATCATTCCTCCTTTATAGCAGTGAATGCTGGATAATCTCCTCAAAGATGAAGAAGAGACTTGAAACAACAGAAACTAAGAAAAACCTGCTGAACTGCTATGCAATATCAGTCCTCCTTTATAGCAGTGAATGCTGGATAATCTCCTCAAAGATGAAGAAGAGACTTGAAACAACAGAAACTAAGAAAAAACTGCTGAACTGCTATGCAATATCAGTCCTCCTTTATAGCAGTGAATGCAGGATAATCTCGTCAAAGATGAAGAAGAGACTTGAAACAACAGAAACTAAGAAAAAACTGCTGAACTGCTATGCAATATCAGTCCTCCTTTATAGCAGTGAATGCTGGATAATCTCCTCAAAGATGAAGAAGAGACTTGAAACAACAGAAACTAAGAAAAAACTGCTGAACTGCTATGCAATATCAGTCCTCCTGTATGGCAGTGAATGCTGGATAATCTCCTCAAAGATGAAGAAGAGACTTGAAACAACAGAAACTAAGAAAAAACTGCTGAACTGCTATGCAATATCAGTCCTCCTGTATGGCAGTGAATGCTGGATAATCTCCTCAAAGATGAAGAAGAGACTTGAAACAACAGAAACTAAGAAAAAACTGCTGAACTGCTATGCAATATCAGTCCTCCTTTATAGCAGTGAATGCTGGATAATCTCCTCAAAGATGAAGAAGAGACTTGAAACAACAGAAACTAGGAAAAAACTGCTGAACTGCTATGCAATATCATTCCTCCTTTATAGCAGTGAATGCTGGATAATCTCCTCAAAGATGAAGAAGAGACTTGAAACAACAGAAACTAAGAAAAAACTGCTGAACTGCTATGCAATATCATTCCTCCTTTATAGCAGTGAATGCTGGATAATCTCCTCAAAGATGAAGAAGAGACTTGAAACAACAGAAACTAAGAAAAAACTGCTGAACTGCTATGCAATATCAGTCCTCCTTTATAGCAGTGAATGCTGGATAATCTCCTCAAAGATGAAGAAGAGACTTGAAACAACAGAAACTAGGAAAAAACTGCTGAACTGCTATGCAATATCATTCCTCCTTTATAGCAGTGAATGCTGGATAATCTCCTCAAAGATGAAGAAGAGACTTGAAACAACAGAAACTAAGAAAAAACTGCTGAACTGCTATGCAATATCATTCCTCCTTTATAGCAGTGAATGCTGGATAATCTCCTCAAAGATGAAGAAGAGACTTGAAACAACAGAAACTAAGAAAAAACTGCTGAACTGCTATGCAATATCATTCCTCCTTTATAGCAGTGAATGCTGGATAATCTCCTCAAAGATGAAGAAGAGACTTGAAACAACAGAAACTAAGAAAAAACTGCTGAACTGCTATGCAATATCAGTCCTCCTTTATAGCAGTGAATGCTGGATAATCTCCTCAAAGATGAAGAAGAGACTTGAAACAACAGAAACTAAGAAAAAACTGCTGAACTGCTATGCAATATCAGTCCTCCTGTATGGCAGTGAATGCTGGATAATCTCCTCAAAGATGAAGAAGAGACTTGAAACAACAGAAACTAAGAAAAAACTGCTGAACTGCTATGCAATATCAGTCCTCCTGTATGGCAGTGAATGCTGGATAATCTCCTCAAAGATGAAGAAGAGACTTGAAACAACAGAAACTAAGAAAAAACTGCTGAACTGCTATGCAATATCAGTCCTCCTGTATGGCAGTGAATGCTGGATAATCTCCTCAAAGATGAAGAAGAGACTTGAAACAACAGAAACTAAGAAAAAACTGCTGAACTGCTATGCAATATCAGTCCTCCTGTATGGCAGTGAATGCTGGATAATCTCCTCAAAGATGAAGAAGAGACTTGAAACAACAGAAACTAAGAAAAAACTGCTGAACTGCTATGCAATATCATTCCTCCTTTATAGCAGTGAATGCTGGATAATCTCCTCAAAGATGAAGAAGAGACTTGAAACAACAGAAACTAGGAAAAAACTGCTGAACTGCTATGCAATATCATTCCTCCTTTATAGCAGTGAATGCTGGATAATCTCCTCAAAGATGAAGAAGAGACTTGAAACAACAGAAACTAAGAAAAAACTGCTGAACTGCTATGCAATATCATTCCTCCTTTATAGCAGTGAATGCTGGATAATCTCCTCAAAGATGAAGAAGAGACTTGAAACAACAGAAACTAAGAAAAAACTGCTGAACTGCTATGCAATATCAGTCCTCCTTTATAGCAGTGAATGCTGGATAATCTCCTCAAAGATGAAGAAGAGACTTGAAACAACAGAAACTAGGAAAAAACTGCTGAACTGCTATGCAATATCATTCCTCCTTTATAGCAGTGAATGCTGGATAATCTCCTCAAAGATGAAGAAGAGACTTGAAACAACAGAAACTAAGAAAAAACTGCTGAACTGCTATGCAATATCAGTCCTCCTTTATAGCAGTGAATGCTGGATAATCTCCTCAAAGATGAAGAAGAGACTTGAAACAACAGAAACTAGGAAAAAACTGCTGAACTGCTATGCAATATCATTCCTCCTTTATAGCAGTGAATGCTGGATAATCTCCTCAAAGATGAAGAAGAGACTTGAAACAACAGAAACTAAGAAAAAACTGCTGAACTGCTATGCAATATCAGTCCTCCTGTATGGCAGTGAATGCTGGATAATCTCCTCAAAGATGAAGAAGAGACTTGAAACAACAGAAACTAAGAAAAAACTGCTGAACTGCTATGCAATATCAGTCCTCCTGTATGGCAGTGAATGCTGGATAATCTCCTCAAAGATGAAGAAGAGACTTGAAACAACAGAAACTAAGAAAAAACTGCTGAACTGCTATGCAATATCATTCCTCCTGTATGGCAGTGAATGCTGGATAATCTCCTCAAAGATGAAGAAGAGACTTGAAACAACAGAAACTAAGAAAAAACTGCTGAACTGCTATGCAATATCAGTCCTCCTGTATGGCAGTGAATGCTGGATAATCTCCTCAAAGATGAAGAAGAGACTTGAACAACAGAAACTAAGAAAAAACTGCTGAACTGCTATGCAATATCATTCCTCCTTTATAGCAGTGAATGCTGGATAATCTCCTCAAAGATGAAGAAGAGACTTGAAACAACAGAAACTAGGAAAAAACTGCTGAACTGCTATGCAATATCATTCCTCCTTTATAGCAGTGAATGCTGGATAATCTCCTCAAAGATGAAGAAGAGACTTGAAACAACAGAAACTAAGAAATAACTGCTGAACTGCTATGCAATATCATTCCTCCTTTATAGCAGTGAATGCTGGATAATCTCCTCAAAGATGAAGAAGAGACTTGAAACAACAGAAACTAAGAAAAAACTGCTGAACTGCTATGCAATATCAGTCCTCCTTTATAGCAGTGAATGCTGGATAATCTCCTCAAAGATGAAGAAGAGACTTGAAACAACAGAAACTAGGAAAAAACTGCTGAACTGCTATGCAATATCATTCCTCCTTTATAGCAGTGAATGCTGGATAATCTCCTCAAAGATGAAGAAGAGACTTGAAACAACAGAAACTAAGAAAAAACTGCTGAACTGCTATGCAATATCAGTCCTCCTTTATAGCAGTGAATGCTGGATAATCTCCTCAAAGATGAAGAAGAGACTTGAAACAACAGAAACTAGGAAAAAACTGCTGAACTGCTATGCAATATCATTCCTCCTTTATAGCAGTGAATGCTGGATAATCTCCTCAAAGATGAAGAAGAGACTTGAAACAACAGAAACTAAGAAAAAACTGCTGAACTGCTATGCAATATCAGTCCTCCTGTATGGCAGTGAATGCAGGACAATCAACTTACAGATGAAGAAGAGACATGAGGCAAAAGAAAGAAAGAAAAGACTACTCAAATGTTTTGTAATATCAGTCCTCCCTATATGGCATTGAGTGCTGGGCAATCTCCTGAAAGATGGAAAAAAGACTTGAGGTAACAGAAATGCGGTTCTGCAGAAGGATGTTGAGTTTACCATGGACTGAACATATGAACAATGATACACTTTTAAGGAAAATGGAAACAAAAGAATCATGTAGAATTAGAAAAAAAAGAGATGGTATTCTCAGACGCATAATGAATAAAGAGAGCTTGGAAAATTCAACACTCACCAGGCATATTGAAAGCAAGTGAGCCAGAAGAAAGCAGCACATAACCTAGGTAACGAGAATAGTGATTATATGATACGAGAAAAGGAAAAAATTACTAAAGACTACAAAGGCCAGGAATCTGTGGAGAGCCATGATTACCCACATCCTGAAGAAGTATAGCATAAAAATAATATCGTTTTTTGTTTTTTTTTAAGCTTATCACCCCAAGCAAGGCTGGAGGCCACTAGCACGCAAGGGGTTACAGAAGGTTTGGAGGAAGAGCAGATAGGAGTGGTAAAGGAGAGGATGTGGAGAAAGATAGTGGATCGATCAAGGCAAGAGGGTTACAGAAGATTTGGAGCGAGAGCAGATAGGAATGAAAGGTGAAAGGATGTGGAGAAGGGAAGTGGATAGATCAAGGAAACTGGAGATGTTGATTGACATTACACTTAAATAGTTGGAGATTGTATTTGTCAGGGAAACAGGAATAAGGAAGGGAGTTCTACAGGCGAGATGTGCGAGACATGAAGCCATTGGAGTAGAAGAGACGTCTACATCTAACAGTTTCAACAATGAAGGGGTGGGAACAGGATGCCAGCCTCGTAGGACGTTTAAATTCATGAGGCCTTGGAACCAGCGAAAGCAGCTCATCGGAGCAATTACCGTGAAAGTATTTGTAAAAAAGACAGAGCGAGGCAACGTCGCATCTGTGAGAGAGTGACTGCAGACGAGATGACAGATCAGGGCCAATCACATTGCATATCCATCTCTGGATCTTATCAAGAACCCTGAGGCAAACAGCAGGGGCTCCGGATCATATATGGCAGCAATACTCCATGCAAGGGTGAATGGTCGATTTATAGATTTGGAGGATCGATTCCTGGGAGAAAAATTTCCTGGCTCGGCACAGGGAGCCAACTTTCCTTGCGGTGGATGATGCAATTGACTCGATGTATTTGTTCCATCTCAGAATGTTAACTTTATAATAATGTTATAATAATAGTAATAATAATAACAGAAACTATATAAATCTATAATAATAAATTTATTATGATTTTATTAATCCTGGAAACTTTCTCATATTAAGAAAATAATAAATTTATTATCAATTATTAATTAAGGAACCTCATACTAGTTGTTCATTGATTGATTCATCTGATTGATTGATTCAGTTGATTGACTAATTCATTTGTATCTTAATCAATACTTTGTGGGTTATTTAAAACTAAAACATATTTGTTTTGTAGAAGGTTACTTAAAGTATCAGGTATTCCCAAGTGGTCCCTCATCTAAGTACTGACTGGGCTTGCAGCTGCTTAACTCTTGTGATCAAATGAGAATGAATGATTTCTGTGTGTTATAATAGGAGAGTAATAGATCATTGTATATACTTGTGTAATGCATGATGTTTAATTTAAATACATCTGTACATTTTGACTACAGTAAATGCATATATAGTTTGGTAAACATGTATAGCCAGGGTTATCGGTACATATGCTAATTTTATATCTCATGTATGGTGCAAACCCCCCTTAAAATTAACTTCAAAATTAGGTCTTCAAAAGTCACATGATACATTAGTATATACAGTAAATATTGTTTATTTAAGATAGATTGAAGGGAAGGGGGACAGAGGAAAGCCACACACAACCTACTTGGTGAGTTTGAGAGAATGGAAGGCAGGGCAGAGATGGCAAAACGAGAGAAATGGCAAAAAGATAAAAATTATTAAGAGCCACAAGGGAAAAGAAACTGTGGAGAGTCATAATCACCAATGCCCTGAACGGACATGGCACATAGAAAAATAAGAAGCATTTTTTAAAAATAATTTCAGCCAAAGCAAGTCAACAATGCTACTAGAATGCCAGGGGTTGCAGGAAGTGAAAGAGAATGAGAATACTGAAAGTGGGGAGGATTGAGGAAACAACAAAAAAAAAAAAAAAAAAGGTACAGGGTTCAAGAAGACAGAAGATGGTGATTGGTGTTGCATTTAAATTTTTCAAGACTGTAATCAGAAAACCAAGAAATCGGAAGTGAGTTCCACAGGTGAGAAGTAGGAGAAAAGTAGTGGTTGCATCTAGCTAGTTCAACAGTAAAATGGTGGGACGTAGATGCCAATCTAGTAGCACACTTAAATTCATGAAATCAGGTCACAAAAAATAACAAGGCAGTTGCCATGAAAATATTTGTAGAAAAGACAGAGGAAAGCTACATTGCATCAGTATGATAGTGACTGAAGTCAAGATGCTTGCCCAGGATTGATTACATTGCAGCCCCTTTGGATTTTTTTTTAGAATCTCAAGATGTACAGCAGGAACACCAGATCAGATATAGCAACTTTATTCAATGAAGGGACCATTAATAAATGGTAGATTAATAAAAGTACAATATAAATAAAAGTACAATGTAAATAAAAGTACAATATAAATAAAAGTACAATGTAAATAAAAGTACAATGTAAATAAAAGTACAATGTAAATAAAAGTACAATATAAATAAAAGTACAATATAAATAAAAGTACAATGTAAATAAAAGTACAATGTAAATAAAAGTACAATATAAATAAAAGTACAATGTAAATAAAAGTACAATATAAATAAAAGTACAATATAAATAAAAGTACAATATAAATAAAAGTACAATGTAAATAAAAGTACAATATAAATAAAAGTACAATGTAAATAAATGTACAATGTAAATAAAAGTACAATATAAATAAAAGTACAATATAAATAAAAGTACAATGTAAATAAAAGTACAATGTAAATAAAAGTACAATATAAATAAAAGTACAATATAAATAAAAGTACAATGTAAATAAAAGTACAATATAAATTCTGACAAGAAACAACTGGCTGTTTTGGAAGAAAATATCCCTGGCACGGTTTATTCTATGCTCTAATTCATTTTCACATATACTAGATTTGTTATAATGGATCCCTACGTTGATGTATTTGAAGTATATAGAATTTATAATTCCACATTTTAAATTTTTATTAGGGATTCAATGTACATTCTATCACTGTTTTTATTCCAATTCCAGATCATTTGTTTCTGTTTTGGAAAGCCTCTTTGAACACTAGATAAAGAACATTGATTTTTTTTTTATCCATGATAGTTCTCAGACTAACTAAAAACACTCATGTCATATTTTATTACTAAAGGAAATTTCATATAGCATGTTTATAATGGAAAAGCTATTTAGTCATGTCATTGAATGGTCCTCTCAATAATAGACTTAGCATCAATCTCTGACCATTAGCAATACATTTTTTTAAAATCTCATTTGCAATGCATTTTTATGGTAAATATTTAATCATCATCACCAGTTCCATGAACAGGTGTGGCTATCAGGTCACTGCGCAACTAGGCACCTGACCATCCGTGTATCTGGGTTGATAACTAGAGAGATATTCATTCATGCATAGCGTGCATCTTGTGGGAAATGACTTATTTTCTGTCCGCCATTAAAACACTTCCCAGATACTTAAATTGTTGTACTTGTTTGATTTTGGCATCTCCAATTTCTAATTTCCATGTTGGACTGTTCCTTTTACCAACAACCATGCATCCCATCTGCTTGCAATTGGTGTTTAGTCCTTTCTTCACACTTTCTTTCACTACCTTCTGCAGGAGTTCTTGTAGTTTCCTTTCTGTGTCTGCTATCAATACTGTGTCATCTGCATATCTTATGTTGTCAAGATTGTACGTTTTAACATACCTAACATAGTTTAGTCCTTTCTTCTCGCTTTCTTTCACTACCTACTATATAAGTTCTTGTAGTTTCCTTTCTGTGTCTGCTATCAACACTGTGTCATCTGCATATCTTATGTTGTTAAGATTGTGGCCACTAAGAATGAATCTTGGCAGGACTTCTAATTCTGTAAGAATCAACTCATTGCATAGGTTGAATATGTAACTGATCCTTACACTGAGATATTTGAAGAAATGCTGTTTTGAACATGTAAGCAAGGAAAAAGTTTTAGAGAAAATGGAAACAAAAAGGACACTTATACTTAACATCAGAAAGAGATTGATGAAATTTCTGAAGTACATAAATGAGGAAAGAGGGCTTGGAAAATTTGACACTCACAATATATATTGAAGGCAAGAGGAACAGAGGAAAACAGTGCTTAGCCTACTTAATAAGCTTATGTAAATGGATGGCAGAACAGGGTTTAGAATAGATAAGAAGAAGACAAAATGAGAAGACACACCCTTGTCTTACACCCCTTTCTATCTTTGTATATTTAATGATTTCATTTTCAAATCATATACAGACGGTTTGCTATCAGTACAAGTTCTGGATTATTCTCTTATCCTTCACCTAGGAGTTCAAACAGTTCTTTGTGAGGTACTTTATGAAACGCTTTTGCATAATCTATAAAACAAGGATGCATTCTTCTGATCTTTCTTATATCATTCTGAACATAAATATCACATTCCTTGTTCCGTTACCTTTAATGGAATTGAACTGCTTCTTGTTCTATTATCAGTTTGATTTTGCTGTGCACTCTAACCGTCTTTTTTTATAGATGTATTTCTTAGCCAAATCCACATCAGCACATAGCAATGTGTCCTTATTCATGTGATTCTGCAAAGGTCAGTGTCTTTTTTTTTCTTCATTATGTCATGTTACCAGATATGGAATATGTGTCTTTTTTCATAACAGTCATGACCCACTTTTGGCCATGCTGAACTGTTGAACCCGTAGGTAGGTTCCCTTTATTATTTGATGCAAGAGAATGGAGTATATTGAACAACACCTAACATTGCAAGAATGCAAATTTCACAGACTTAAATTCTGTTCTAAATAAATTTAGAAGCCTCAGGTTATTCTGAAGTCTCATGTATAAGAAAGATACACTGAAATGTAAACAGAAAAATTTTATAAATGAAACATTGGCAATTCTGATGAAATTAAATTTTGTCTGCTTTTTGTCAATAAATTTATTTAATTATTCTCAGATTTAAGTTAAAGCAAAAGATTTTCCAACAAAGTTATCCACATTTTCTGTCAGTAAAGCATACTTTAACTACTGACAATCCCTTTTCCTCTGCATTTATAATTTATTTCTATAGTAAAACCAGTTACAATGCATTTGTATTATAAATGTATATTATGCAGGTGTTAACCTAATTCTGTTAGTAATGCTTACCTCAATCCCTAAATACAAATAATCCCTTTTTCCTTCATTTAAAATGTATTTTTATAGTAACAGCAGTTGCAATAAATTTCTATAGTAAATGTTTATATATTCTGTTGATTTTAACTGTAATGCTTACCTTAATTCTTAACCATAAACAATCCCTTTTTTCTTCATTTGTAATGTATTTCTATAGTAAAATCAGTTACAATGAATTTCTATACTAAATATTTATATATTATGCTGATTTTAACCCTATTCTGTCAGTAAAGCTTATCTTAATTCCTGACCATGGACAATCTTTTTTTTACAATGTATTTCTCTAGTAAATCCTTTACAATAATTTTCTATTTGTCTTCTTAATTTCTGTTCTTCAATTACTCTCTTTCTGCTTAATAATTTTTTTTTCCTCATATTCTCTCACACTGATTAATCCCTTGCATCTTAGTGGCTTTATTGCCTTTCTCGAAGTGAAATTATAAACACACACACACACACACACACACACACACACACACACACACACACATATATATATATATATATATATATATATATATATATATATATATCCAGGTAACATGAAAACGAATAGAGTACAGTTCCAACGTTCGTAACATTTAATTTAAAAGAGTGCTCAATACAGAGTGGAGCAGAATATTTACTAGTTTCTTAAAGAGGCTTCTTATTCCTCAACTACAAAAGTAAGAAACTAACAAAGCGCATAACTTGTTAGCATCAGGTTAAATTACCTCCCTACCCACTCCACTTTTATTTCTTGTGAAAGTTGATTGTCTGATTTGTACACTTTACAAATTAATGTAACCATCTGCATCAGTTTTAATCTAATGCCTGCAATCTGTTTGTAGACAACTTCCTGTCATGATCCAGTTCTAAAAAAATTTTTCCTTTTTCGCTTAGTTTGAATTTAACGTAGGTCATTTTTAATTTGTTGATCAAGGTAAAGCCCTCAAGCCTATTTTTTTTCTAAAAAAAAGAGGAGGTATTTTGCTTTAAAATTAATCATTCACTTGCCAGTGAATTACTCCATGAGGAGATGCAGTGATATGCATTGAAACGCAATTGCAACTGTGTAGCGATTTTTAATATGTTTTTGATTTAATATCCTAAATTACAACTGTGATAACAATAAACTATTCAACATTCAACCCGTCATCGGTGGAAGACCGGCAATTGTTAGAAAGATAAGGAAAGAGGAGGTGGTTCTAACCAGACTCCGTATTGGACATACTTACATAACCCACCAGCATATTCTAAAAAATGAGGAATCTCCAATATGTGTCCCATGCCAGGAAGTTTGTACAGTCAAACACATCCTACTAAATTGCCTTTATCTCCGACAAATCCGTAGTAAACACTACAAATCTGATAACCTAAAAGATCTTTTTGAAAATAATAACCCAAGTAAGATCATCAATTTCATTAAAGAAATTGGGATCTTCAGAAAAATTTAAAAAAAAAAAGTTTACTAAATTGGTTTCCTTACCTGGATTAGTAAACTAAATTGAAAGGAATAAGTTTCTCCAACTTCTGATCTTAGAAGAAAGCGATTATCAACAACATTTAGCTATCATTAAAGCCCCTCTTTATAGGACAAACAGATGAAAACTGCTCTGCAAAATGATTTCTAGCAATGAAGACTTACTCTCTTCATATGAATCTCTCAGAAAAACTTGGAGGCATTAAATAACCTTTGTGGGTTGATATGCCGTTAATTTCTAATAATAATAATAATAATAATAATAATAATAATAATAATAATATCCTAAATTAAATAATATATATATATATATATATATATACAGTATTTACATTATTCGGACTATTGTCCTCATCTTTGTCGCCATATTTGTCACAACGTTTCGGCCATTGTACGCTCCGGCCTTCTTCAGGTGGTTGGAATTTCGAACCGAACCCTTTATTTCGATCGCTGGGGTAGACTGTTCTAGTTCCACGAGCCATGTTTGATGGGTGTCAGTTATCAAGGACACATGGTACGGTGGATAAAGGTGTTGGTTAGATCCAGTAACAGACCCAAAAGAGTGTGAGTTCAATACCCGGTTCAGGCAGTGGAGAACTTTCAGAGGGAAAATTACCAGGAGATAACTGATAACTGACACCCATCAAACATGGCTCGTGGAACTAGAACAGTCTACCCCAGCGATCGAAATAAAGGGTTCGATTCGAAATTCCAACCACCTGAAGAAGGCCAGAGCGTACAACGGCCGAAACGTTGTGACAAATATGGCGACAAAGATGAGGACAATAGTCCGAATAATGTAAATACTATATATATATATATATATATATATATATATATATATATATATATATATATATACTACCAGTCATAAGTATTTGGCTACCCTCAAAAATGTTTATTTGTCATCATAAAATTGTTATTTTTAATGAAACAAGTTAAGCCCCACAATGGTTTTATTTATTATATTAAATACAAATCATCCTGAGCCACATTAAATACAAATTAAACCAAAAAAAACACAAAAACTTCTTAAATTTTGATTCATCAAAATGACCCCCTTTGGCCACTATCACTGCTTCACAGATTCTCAGCATTCTTTCCACCAAAGACTGGAGGTAGACTGAAGATAGTTCTGCCAAGCTTTCCTGCAATAGTTGCCAGAGGCGAGCTATACTTGTGGGTTGTTTAGCTCTGACTTTTCAGTCAATTTTATCCCACACCAGTTCAATGTGATTTAAGTCTGCTGATTGTGCTGGCCAAGACATCAGTTGAAGGACATGCTGTTTTCTGCTTTGAATATACCTCTGGCAGAGTTTATTAGTATGTTTTAGGTCATGCATGAGTACAAATCCTTGACCCACAAGCCGCTTTCCAGATGGGATCATGTAATGCTACAGTATGCTGTGATAGCCAGTCTAATTAAATTTGCCCTTGACCTGGTGCAAATCTGCGATTTTGCAATTGGCAAAGGCCCACCACACCATAACAGAGCCTCCTCCGTGCTTTATAGTTGGTGTGATACAGGGGGTTGCAGCTCTTTTACCAACTCTTTGCCACACGTACACCCTCCTATTTGACCCAAAGATTTTTTAACTTTGATTCATCAGTCTAACGGACCTTATTCCACTGCTCTATTGCCCAGTCTTTGTGCGCCTTGGCCCACTGGTGTTTTTTGACATTGTTTTGATTCCTCAACAATGGTTTCTTGGCAGCAATTCTGCCAAATAGGCCAGCTTCACAGAATCTTCTCCTCACAGTGGATGTTGACACATTTTTTTGACGACATTGGTTCAGTTGTGCAATGATGTTTGGCGCAGTCAGCCTTCTGTCACGCAAGTTGGTGACTCTGATGAAATTATCCACTGCTCTTGTTGCTGCTTTTAGTCTACCAGTCCTACTTTTAGTCTTGTTTTGTCCCATTTCCTGATGTCTCCTTACAGTATATAATCCACTGTAGTTCTGGGAATTTTTATTTTTTTAAAGATTTCTCTGCTTGAATATCCTTCCTTTTTTAAAGTAATGATCTCTTCTCCTTGTTCAAGGTGTAAGTTCATGTGTTTTGGGCAATTTGTTGAGAAAAAGTTTTGATCTGGAAGAAAGTTGCAAAATTTAGGTTTTAATTTAAACAAAATAAGAACAACAGAATTCACTACTCTGCAAGGTACATTAGCAGCATAGGTAAAACAGGTAGTATCTAGCAAGTACTAATTCACTACAATATAGTCTAATGTGAATTCAAGTGGTGGTATAATGTAACATTTGGAAAACATTTTATTCATGCTCAGTACTAAAGAAGAAAAACACCTTCAAATCAATTTTTCAAAAGATATCTGGTTATACTAAGGTCAAAGTTACTGAGGAAGATAAATAAAACCATTGTGGTACTTAACTTGTTTCATTAAAAATAACACTTTAAGGATGAGAAATACAATTTTTGAGGGTAGCCAAATACTTTTGATTGGTAGTGTCTATATATATATATATATATATATATATATATATATATATATATATATATATATATATTTGTAAAAAATTTCAATGATTAATAATTTTTTCCTTACTACCAGAAATATTTAATTTTTCTGTGTGGAGTAATATAAGTGGGCAATGATAAGAAAGTCAGAAACATTTCCTTTGAACAAAGTTAACAATAAATTATGATGACCTGCTGAAAATAATTTCATACGTAAATTTAAACTTTGAGGAAGCTAAAGTTAAAATAAATATTTTCAACATGTATCTATCTTCTTCTGCTTTCATAAGTCCTGTTTCTTCAGGGCATGTGCGATCATGTCTCTTCCCAACTTCCATCTTTTTTCACTCTTAACAATATCTACCACCTTATTATCCCTCGCACTCCCCATTCTAGCGTCCATTTACACAAACCTTTAGGCAAGTTACTTGCTGTTTCTCTCTGCCACCCTTGGCTTCAACATATCCTGTGAGTATCAAATTATCCGAGCCCTCTTTCCTCATTATGCATCCAAGTAATTTCAGCTATCTCTTTCTGATTCTAAGTGTCCTTTTTATTTCCATTTTCCTTACAGCTTCCTCATTGTTCCATCCATGGTATTCTCAGTATCCTTCTGTAGAGTAACATAAGTGTTGCTTCAAGTCTTCTCCTCATCTGTGAGAAATCTGCCCAGTATTCACTGTCATATAGGAGGAGTGATATTACATGCCAGTTGAGCATTCTTTTCTTTCTACTGAATAAAATGTGTCTTGTATCTTAATACTTTGTTTGGCATTTTTTTTCTTTTTTTTTTTTAAGCGTATCACACCAAGCAAGGCTGGAGGCCACTATCACGCATGGGGTTATAGAAAGGTTAGAGGAAGAGCAGATAGGAGTGGTAAAGGAGAGGATGTGGTGAAAGAGAAAGACAGTGGGTCGATCAAGGCAAGGGGGTTACAGAAGATTTGGAGCGAGAGCAGATAGGAATGAAAGGTGAAAGGATGTGGAGAAGGGAAGTGGATAGATCAAGGCAACTGGAGATGGAGATGTCAATTGACGCTACACTTAAACCGTTGGAGATTGTATTTGTCAGGGAAACAGTAATAGGGAAGGGAGTTCCATAGGCGAGATGTGCGAGACATGAAGCTATTGGAGTAAAAGAGACATCTACATCTAACAGTTTCAATGGTGAAGGGGTGGGAATGGGATGCCAGCCTCGTAGGATGTTTAAATTCATGAGGCCTAGGGACAAGCGAAAGCAGCTCCTCAGAGCAATTACCGTGAAAGTATTTGTAAAAAAGGCAGAGCAAGGCAACATCGTGTCTGTGAGAGAGCGACTGCAGACGAGATGACAGATCAGGGCCAATTACATTGCATATCCATCTCTGGATCTTATCAAGAACCCTGAGGCAAACAGCCGGGGCCCCAGACCATATATGGCAACAATACTCCATGCAAGGGCGAATGGTCGATTTATAGACTTGGAGGATCGATTCCTGGGAGAAAAATTTCCTGGCTCGGCACAGGGAACCAACTTTTCTTGCGGTGGATGATGCAACTGACTCGATGTATTTGTTCCATCTCAGATCAGCGGACAGCGTGAGACCGAGCAGCTGCAGAGAGGAGCTCTCGAGAAGTTGCACTAATGCTCCTGGGATAAGTCTAAACAACAGGGTAGACTGCATTCTCTAGCCTTGGGTCACATCCAGTCTAAGGTAACTGTACTCTCCAAATGAAAACCACTTCACAATCTTTCCCAAGAAAGAATACATGGCAATTCACAGATAATAAAGAAAAAGGTAGCTGTGGAGAGCCATGATTGCCTATGTACTGAAAGGATATGGCATTTTTAATAAACAAATGACCAAACCTATTTGCATAGAACCCCAAATATGGCGTGCATGACTGTTGAACTTAGGGAAAGTTTTCTGCATATTTTATTGTTCATTATTGGAAAGGGACATTCTTCCCTGTTATTCTTTTTAATCAAGCAAGGTAATAAAGCCACTAAGATGCAAGGGGGGGGTTACTGATTGTGAGAGAATATAAGAAAAAAACATTATTACGGAAAGAGGCCAATAAAAGAAAAATAATTAAGACAGAATATAACGATTAATATTGCATTAAAATTTTTTAAGCTAATACCCTTGGGAAAGGTATGAATCCATCTCTTACAAAATTGTATATTTTTTAAGGAATTTTTTTTTTAGGTTGGGGTACATTATTATTAGTATAAATCCATCTCTTCCCCCTCTTATCTATAACCTGGGTTGTCAACCAGTCTAAAAGAAAGAACGCCACTTACTGCCTTGTAGGTCTGCCTGTTTAACTTCTGAGAGGAGGAACCGGGTAACCTGAAGCACAAAAGGAACTAGCAAGCCATTGCACTGCACTACCTTGAATGTCACCATGAACCACAATTGTGAGATGGAAGGCTGTGGTCAACAGAGTGGCATAAAAATTTGCTAATTGAATAAAAGGAATGATACTATTATTATAATATATCGAATATTCTCATCAACAGTTGTTTTGGATGATTGAAATCATTGCTAGTTTTGCTTCTCTTGTGAATACAATGTTTTGGCTGATCCATTCCTTCTGTCATTTTGAGAAAAGTCAATATCATTCCAACAGTTGTTTGGATGAATTAATTCCATCTTTTGTTTTACTTTTGTTATGAAAATAATGTTTTGGCTGATAATTCTTCAGTCATTTTCTATTTGTTCTGTCGGAAATGGTCCCCTACACGTTCCTTACAAAATTTTCACCTTTTAAACGGATTGGCCAAAATATAATTGCTGAAGTAACAGAAATAATGAACTTACTTGTTTGAAAACTCAAGGATTATGCCTGCATTCCTTGAAAAAACCCAACATTTCAAAGGGAAACTTTTAAGTCAGCAGTGAAAATTCCAGCATGAGATTCAAACTTGTTACCATTTCAGCCACCAGACAGACAGACATAGGCCAAGTGAAAATAAAATTGTATATCTATTTCCTCCAAAACAGGCTGCATTTTTTTTATGTATTTTTTTAAAATTTTGATTAATTGCCTCATGACTAAGGATATCTTTGGCAGATATTTTCTGTAGAGGAAACAATTCAATTGGGGATAATTGGAGAGAGAGCAACAGAGAGAATGAAGCCATAACAATAAGATTAGGGAATGAAAGAAGGTAGGGAAAGAGATTTAAAAAAAGGGAATTAAATAAAACAAAAACAAAAAAGAAATATAAAAGAAATATTTTGAATGAAGTCATGGAGGGAGTAATAGAAAAAAAATCAATGATATTTTGTAAGAAGTCATAGAATTAATTTTCTAAAGTTTCTGTCATTTATTGTGTAAAATGTACATAAACATGTATGTGTGATAAAGCATGTATGTGTATATGAGCTAAACTGTATACATACACATGTATTTGAGAGAAAGAGAGAAAAAAGTAAATTGTCTCCTTCCACAGAACTATCTTTGTTCATGTTAAAGATTGCTAATTGGTGTAATGAGAGTGAGACAAGTGGGGTACATACCCAGGGTGCTAAATAAGGGTGCTATTTTGATTGCCAGTATCAGAATTCAGATAGAATTTTTAAAAGCAGACATTCCAATGTTTTCCATTTGTATTTTTTATTATTGTTTGGCTGATACAAGGCCAAAGAGCCACTCAAGTTAGAGGGCTAGTGAATGAGATTGTTGTAAGGTCATTAAGTAGGAGGAAGAATGAAGCAGGGCATAGTTATTATGAGGATATGTAGCGTAGATATCGGTTGACCCTAGACTCGAAACGGTTAGGATTGTAGTGGTAAGGGGAGTATCTTCTCTGGAATCTGTTCCACAGAGTGACAGTTCTGAGTGGAACTTCTGCCTTACTAATGGAATACAAAGGGAATGAGTATGAGGCAATTCAGTATGGCAGGTCCTAGCTGTGAAGATCTGAAGTGGTAAAACTAAGTTACTTGTCTGAACATTTGCCATGAAAATAGTAATAGGGTAGTGAGAGGTGAGTAACGTTTTGTCCACTTTGTAGGGTGGAAATTAATTAATCACCCACAGGACTGCATAAATGCTTTCTCAAGACTGGACAGTGAGGATTGGGTAGCTCCAATCCAGGTATAACAGCACTACTCCATTTTTGGTCTGATGTGGATTTTTTTAAAAATTTTTTTACTATTGTCCACCCAATACAAAGCCCCAAAACCACTCAAGGTAGAGTTTTATTGAATAAAGTTGTTTTATGTACATAACAGTTAAACCTAGACTTGAAGAAGCTAAGATTGTAGGGATTAGGGAAGCATCCTCTCGGGAGTCTGTTCCACAAAGGAACAGTTCTGGGGAAGAAGCTGAATGGAATTTACTCCTTACCAAATGAATATGAAAGGAATGGAAATGATTTAATGCCATAAACATGGTATGGTAGGTCCTAGCTGTGAAGGTCTGAACTGGTGGAACTAAGGAATCTAGCTCGTTTTAACATTTACCATTATAATAGGGATACAGTAGTGGTAAATGTTTACATTTCAATATGATTTGTTCATGAAACAGCATACAATGCTTCTGATTCATGAAGGCCAGAAATCCCAATTTGAAATACAGGGATTTATAAACACAATTGTGCGGAATAGATCTATACAAAGAAAACACTTCAGCATTTGTTAGCACCCAACCCACTTCATGTCTCTGCATTTCTCTGCATTTCGTTTCTTTATAAATGCAGTCTTTATACAGCTTCTATAATGCAAACAAAACATAAAACATTGTTTCTGCCTAATGATTTATCATAAAATCTGATTGGGAGATTGGAGGTTTTGAGAAGCATAGAACCATCACTTAATTGCTGTTGTTTCCAGGTGCACCCTGACCCAGGATGGTAGCACCTGTTAGGGGGTCCCAGCTATGGTCAAATAGTGAAACCCCGAACAAAAACAAAACACAATGAAAGTAAAATAAACAGACTTTTATAGCAAAATTACCAGCAACACATTTTTATATTGTAAAATGACCAATAACTATTTATACTAAAATATCCAGCAATACAATTTTATAGAATTACCAATGATACATTTGATAGCAAAATGACCAGAAACATAGTTGAAGTCATACAGTTAAGTTTAAAATGTATTTAGTTGAACCCATAAAACTGTTCAAAATATTATAATTTCAGCATTAAATAACCTTGAGAGGTTGATATGCCACTAAACAAAATCAACCAACCAACTAACCAAACAACCAACATGACATTAATCTATATAATATCCTACAATTTCTTAAAGAAATCAAACTGCATCTCAAAATATAACTTCATCAAAACTATAACATAAAACACACCTATCACTGTCACTAGTAAGCATGTCCCCACAAATGTGTATATGTACAAAAGCTGAGTATCATCTACCATGTATTCAATTGTGAAAGCAGAATAATATATATTTCAATTACTTCAAAGCTCCCCAAAACATTAAATGACCCATAAGGAGTTGATATTCTGCTGTTTTAACAAACTAATCAAATTAAATATATATATATATATACATATATATATATCCGATCCGATGAGAACGAAAGTAATATATAAATTCCAACGTTCGCAGCGTTAATTCAAAAAAGAGCTCGATACAGGTAGTGGAGCGATAATTATTTATTTATTATAATTTATCATATAGACGAAACCATTTTACTCACAACAAAGATGCAACTTGGTTTCAGTGCATTTTAACTGCACATCTACGGGTGAGGGTCGAAAATGGTTACCCGTAGATGTGCAATTAAAATGCACTGAAACCAAGTTGCATCTTTGTTGTGAGTAAAATGGTTTTGTCTATATGATAAAATTATAATAAATAAATATATATATATATATATATATATATATATATATATATATTCAAGCAGACATATATATATATATATATATATATATATATATATATATATATATATATATATATAGCATAATGAGAAGCCACATATACTTTCTTAATATGTATATATAAAAAAACAACTGAAAAGTTGCAAATTAAAAAAAAAAAAATTGATTGTTTTTTGTGAAAGTATTTATTTATATTTTTTTTTATATATATATATTTGATATTTCAGATCGACCCTGATCTTTCATCAGAAATAACTGTTTTCATATATATATATATATATATATATGTCTGCTTGAATAAATTACAAACATTATTTCTTATTTTAAACATAATAATTACAATAATAAGCAGACATAATGTTTGTAATTTATTCAATCAGACAAGCCTAAAAGAGAATTTGCTGCCTAAATACACAAATATATATATATATATATATATATATATGAATAGATCAAATATAGATTGAGCATAGATTGGAATCCGACATATATCTGAATATTATCTGTTACTGTATTACACATGACACATATCTAACCAATAAGAAATAACCAAACACATCCATTAATTTGTGTCTCTGCTTTTTATAATTTTTTATCATTTCTGTCTTGATCTCTTATGAAACTTTAATAAGGTGAAACATGCTAGATTAAGATCTGTTGTCTACTTGTTCTTTATCTTATCATTCATATATATATATATATATATATATATATATATATATATATATATATATATATATATATATATGTATATATATATATATATCCTTACTCCATCCTTCCTCAATATTAAGTATTATAATAAAAAGAAATATAAAAATAAATTTTAAAACTTTCCCTTCCCGCTCTAAATTTGACCATATCTCTCACACCATTCCTCACCACCTTCTATGTCAACTTATATAAGCTTAATACTGCCCATCAAAAGTGTAAATTTTAAATTCATTTTTCGTTTCACCTTTGGAAAGTGAAGTCTCAAGATCCAGAGGAAAAATAAAATCCTCTTTGTAAGATGCAAGGGTTCAAAACTAAGCTTAATCTAACAATTGGACAATTTTGGTGTTACATGATTTGGACAACTTTGCTGTTACACACACACACACACACACACACACACACACACACACACACACACACACACATATATATATATATATATATATATATATATATATATATATAAATATGATAAAGTTAATTGGTAATCTGTATGGATAATTCCAGGGAGGATATATATATATATATATATATATATATATATATATATATATATATATATATATATATATATACAGGGTGCGGTGAATAATTTGTCATCTAAATTACACAAAAATGAAAATAATGCTGACATCTTATTATAACAGATATATTTACCAAAATTACACAAAAGTATCTTGAAATACTAAAGAGTAAATCTATTCAATAAAATCGCCAGTGGCTTCAACCTCATCCTCCAGATGACTTGGGAATATCCTGCATCTCTTCTAGACAGTCTCCTTGTTTAAGTTGATGAATGCTGCCATAATCCTTGCCTTCAGTTCATCTTTGGTGTTACCAAGAGTTTTGTCGGTCTCTCACTTAACTGCTCCTCACACATAACAATCAAGTGGGAGTGTAAGGGGTGATGTGGTCGCAGAAATTTTCTTATAGCTATGACAAGGTTCTCCTTCTTGTGTGGCATGGTGCAGAGTCCTGTTGCCAGACATAGCGTCTTTCAGTAGCCACACTCTTGACCCGGGGCAGCACTACCTCCTCAAGGCACTTGGTGCAGGCCTCAGTGTTGAATCTGAAGATGAATGGAAGCATAACATTGACATCACTCGTGATCACTCCAAACAAGTTTGTCTCCACCATTAGACTCATCCAACTCTTTACTAAGGCTCTGCACTGTCCTCAGATTGACACCCAAATACTTTTAAATGTTCATATTGGAGCTTCTGGTGCAAATGCCGAGCAGTACAGCATGTCGTTAACAGTTAGTGTTGATGGCACGACCTTCTGGAACAAGCTCAAAATACAGTACTCCTTGGAAATTTCACAAGACAGAGATTAACGTTTGTTGTTTTCTTTCTGCTTCCTATGTGAGTCAGGACTTTCTAGACGACCTAGTAGCATACCATAAAACTATATATTTATAATGGGAGAAAGCTCAATATCCATGATATAATAAGGCTGTATTTCATGGATTGAACAGATGGAATGGAATGGCTGAAAGGAAAAGGAATGATAAACATGCATTGTTATCAGAGAGACTTTTATAGCACTAAGACACACAAAACTATACATATATACAAGTATCCCATGTAGAGAATAATATATCACATATATCTACACAGCAAAGCAAAGTGTAAGGAAAAACAACAGGAAGGATTTTACATATAATATGGAGAGACTCCTGTATGTGGAGAATCCATTTTTAGAACCCCAGATTAAAAATGGGCTGGAGTCATCTATGTCTCAGGCAAGGACATATGCCATGAATGAGAAACAGCAAGTCTTGGGTTTTCCCAAATTGAGGACTGAAAGCTGGGGTATTTTTTTCTATATCTGGAAAAGATATATTCCCAAAGAGAAATGGTGCCATGGACTTGTAAGCTGTGGGTAGGCAGATTTAGCCTCTGCCCGGGTCATATGGAGGACTGAACAACCTTATGATTTAGCTGTAAATGAACTGAATTTCGCTGCCGCTTTCATCACTGTATGAAGTGACATCACAAAGTGGCTGTCATGTGATCTAGGTGACTTATCTCCACCAGAGTTAGATAAGTGTCTTCTGTATCCTTATATTTTCATCATATATATATATATATATATATATATATATATATATTTGTAAATGTCTGTGTATATATTTAGTTTATATGCATATATGTATACGTGCGTATGTATGTACATCTAGATATGTGTGTGTATGTGTATGTATGTATGTATGTATATACTTGTATATAGTTGCATCTTTATGTATATATTTCTTCACTTGCTTTATTTACTTTTCTGCGTCGACGTATGGGTCAATATATTTATATGTGCTTATCTATATGTATGTTTATGTGCGTATGTCTGTATATGCGTACCTATTACGCATATATGTGTATATGCGAATGCATGTGTTGATTTGTATGCATATGTGTGAGTGTACAATTATATATGGAGGTGGTTATTTACTTTTGTCTGTAATGTGTCGAAAACTATATGTTTTTAAAAATGTATATATATATATATATATATATATATATATATATATATTTATATATATTTATTTGTTTAAATTTTATCTATGTATATTTGACCGGTTTAGTTATATTTCAAGTTAAAATTCGTTTAATAACATATTAAGCCACGAATAGCTTTGACATCTGACCGTCTAGATCATATTGAATGTAGATGTATGTGCCTGTGTGTATTGATGTGTATGTGTAAGTAAAGTGCATTTGCCTATGTGTGGTTTGATTTTTTGTATGTGTGTATATATCTAAATACGTCTGAGCGCTTAACATGCGTGTGTTCGAATGATTTCGCGGGAGAGGCGACTAACATGTTGAAATGAAACTAAAGTGTATACATTTCTGTCTGGGATTCTGAACATCCCTTCAACATAATTTCAATAAAAATACAAATTAAATAGCATATATATCTTTTATTTTTATCTTTATATTTTTATATTTTTTCTCCTTGGTAACTCTACAATTTAAAACTTAATAGAGATTTGATTTAGATTTCTAAATAGGTAATTTTAATTTTTTACTTTTAATTTTAATTTCAAATTTTATAAATCTTTTAATATCTATGATAACCTTGCTTAGTTGTCAAATTTTTCGAATCACCCTATACTTGTATTTTGATTGGTCACTCTAGCTTATGTAACAGCGTTTACTCCTAGCTAAGGATCGTTGATTAATTTGAAACTTTTAAAACCATTTATTCTATATTCTACATCGTCACTTGATAAGACACCGGAAGTGTTGAAACAAAATAGCTACTTTTGTCGTGATTTTATAACATATTTATGTTGTAATATTCAAATAAATAATTATATCTGCTCTACTCTGTATTGAGCACTCTTTAAAGAATAGTAATTGTTGGTTATTGGATTTCACTCCGTATATACCAATCCTAAACTTGGGTATATATATATATATATATATATATATATATATATATATATATGTATAGGGTGGCCACTGAAAAACTGAAAAAAAGTTATAACTAGTTCATTTTTTTGCAGGTTACAGAGCATCCCTTGGAGATTAAAATGGCTATGTATGATGTCCAGAAACAAGTAAAACTCATTGAGTTTCTTCTATTCTGGCAACATTTTTTTAATGTCAGAGTATCTCCTAGCAATAACTTGGTTTGGAACCTAATCACCTGGTTTGAAAGAACTGGATCAATCAGCGATCCCCTGGGAAGAGATCCTGAGTGCACTGTGCACACTGATGCAGGGGTGGAAGCTTCTACCCATCATTGCTCTGTTCAACTAGGCATTGTCAGAATATCACTTCAGAAGATTCTGCAATTGGATTTAAAAATGTTTCCCATCAAGAGTCAAATTGTCCAAATATTACTACCCCAAGACATTCATGTGTTTGTAAAAGTTATTTCTGTTTTACATCATTCAATCTTTCAGTGCATGCTAAGAGGGATATACAAAAGATATACAAAATATATGCTGAGATATACAATACAGCATGTATGAACATCTTTGAGGCATTTTTTCCTGCAGCACATCTGGGAGGTGGAGAGGATGCTAGATAACTTTCATGGACAACTTTGAGGTATTTTCATGATGTTCTGCAGAGCATTTGGGAACATGGACGGATGCCAGAGTGTAGCGTCAATCGACATCTCGAGTTGCCTTGATCTATACACTTCCCTTCTCCACATCCTTTCATTCCTATCTGCTCTCGCTCCGGATCTTTTGTGGCCCCCTTGCCTTGATCAACCCACTGTCTTTCTCTTTCTCCACATCCCCTCCCTTGCCACTCCTATCTGCTCTTCCTCCAACCCTTCTTTAACCCCTTGCGTGATAGTGGCCTCCGGCCTTGCTTGGGGTGATATGATTAAAAAAAAAAAAAGAAAAAAAAGATTCTGTCTATATTTCTGAGATGAGGTATTATGTACAGTATTTACATTAGTCGGACTATTGTCCTCATCTTTGTCGCCATATTTGTAACGACGTTTCGGCCGTTGTACGCTCCGGCCTTCTTCAGGTGGTTGGAATTTCGAACCGAACCCTTTATTTCAATCACTGGGGTAGACTGTTCTAGTTCCACGAGCCATGTTTGATGGATGTCAGTTATCAGTTATCTCCTGGTAATTTTCCCTCTGAAAGTTCTCCACTGCCTGAACCGGGTATTGAACTCACACTCTTTGGGTCTGTCACTGGATCTAACCAACGCCTTTATCCACTGGATCTAACCAACGCCTTTATCCACTGGATCTATGTGTCCTTGAGGACACATGGTACAGTGGATAAAGGCGTTGGTTAGATCCAGTGGATAAAGGCGTTGGTTAGATCCAGTGACAGACCCAAAGATCTTGGCACAAGTCAATCTTAGCAGACTCATCACTATCTCTGAGTGGAACCTAGGCTTACATTTCTCTCATATTTAAACACTGGTACTCTGACACTCATGTTTTGACACCCAGCCTGGTGTTTCCCTATTTGCCCATAGCTGAGACCTTAACAGGTGCTATCGCCTGGGTCAAGGTGAACCTGGGAACAACAGCAATTAAGAGGTAGTTCTACGCTCCTCAAAACTTCCTGATCAGAGGCCTTGCATCCGAATGTTGTTTATCATCATATCCAGGCCAATCAGTACATGTGTGTTGTGTAGTTTCATACAAACTCAACCTATCGTTGAGTCAATGCTTATCAAGGTACAAGCCTGATGGACTGGCTGTGCCATCCTGTAGTTTAAATGAGTCTCTATTACTGCGACATCACTTGTAAAATCAAGATACCGCTGGTCCAATCTTTTTTCTCCCCTTTTCACTGCTTCAGCCCTCTTTTATCAGGCCAACACTGTGGTCGACCAACCAATCAGCGTTCTTCGCTTTTATGCTCAGTTACCCAGATAAATAGCCTCCTCCTGTTCGACCAATCAGCACACGACTTGCTATTGGTCAAAGCATGCCAAACTGTACAAAAACCCTCATTACTGCACATACTGCTGGAATTGCTAGACAGGAGAGTAATGCCATTTTCACGGAACAAACTTGCTGATACCTCATGTCGTACATTAAGGTAAGACCCTTATTTTCCTATGCGCCAAATGCAAGCCACTCTGGCTTCCCTTGCTGAGCTGCTATTGCCCATAGGAATCACTTCTACCATCTGTACCATAGTGGCATATCTGATTGCAACTGACATCTCATTGTCTCTGCAACTTACATCCCATGATCTGCTCTCCGACAAGCAATATGGTTTCTGCTTTGCTTGATCTACTGCTGCCATGCTCATGGCCATAACTGAATTTGTATACCAAGCACTTCACAATAATGGAGAAGCTCAAGCCATGGCTCTAGATATCTCTAATGCTTTCGCTAGGGTTTGGTATGCCGGCCTTCTTCATAAGCTTCAGGGATATGGCAATTCAGGACAATTATTTGATTTAGTACAATTATTCCTGTCAAACCGTGAAATGAAGATCATCCTAAACAGGTTCTGCTCCAGTTCCTTTCACATGAATGCTGGTGTTCCCTAAGGCTCTATCCTGGGTCCTACACTGTTTCTAATCTTCGTTAATGATCTTGCTGATATCATCATTTCCCAAGTAAGCATCTATGCTGATGACAATACTATTTACTCCTGCCTCAATAGTAATGGTATTGCTAACAAAACTAACCTGGTCATTGGTCTCGAAAAGGACCTCCAATCTGTGGTTGACTGGGGCAGGAAATGGCTTGTAAACTTTAATGCCTCCAAAATGAAACTGCTCTCATTTACCCACCACAGAGAACCCTCCTTGCCTCCATCAGAATGGCTGACGCCCAACTCCACGTCAGCGCCTCTCTGCATCTGCTTGGTCTCACACTGTCCGCTGACCTGAGGAGGAACAAATACATCAAATCAATAGCTTCATCTACCGCAAGGAAAGCTGGTTCTCTGTGTCACACCAGAAAGTGTTTCTTGCCTGAATCCATCTTTCAAATCTACAAATCAACCATTCATCCTTGCATGGAATACTGCTGCTATATATGGTCTGGTGTCCCCGCTGTTCTTCACGAGGTCCTTCGTTTCGCAAGACACTAGCGAAAATTTACGGCTTACCTATTCCATGCCAAGCAACAAGTTATAATGAACACAGTGCTGGGGGGAGGGCGAAGGGGGTCAAACGGCCATTCATCGACCCATCCAAGAACGAGGGTTAAGAAAAAGCAAATAATAAAAAAAACAAAAAATAAAGGAAAAAATAAAAATTAAATATGCATACACAAGAAAGACAGAATCTAGGGTAGAGTGGGTTCATACTTAATCGAACAGAGAAAATGTTCGCTTGACGACTACACGTTTCGCAAGACACTATACGCTTCCCTTCTCCACATCCTTTCACCTTTCATTCCCATCTGCTCTCGCTCCAAATCTTCTGTAACCCCCTAGCCTTGATCGATCCACTATCTTTCTCCACATCCTCTCCTTTACCACTCCTATGCAATGTGATGGGGCCTGATCTGGCATCTCATCTACAGACACTTTTTCACAGATGTGCTGTTGCTTCCCTCTGTCTTTTTTTTTTCTTTCATGGCAACTGCTTCTTTCTCTAGTTCCCCAACTTCATGAATTTAAGCTAGGTTGAAATCTCAGTCCCACCTTTTCACTGTCAAAATGGTTAACTGCAGCCGTCTCTTCTACTACAACAGCTTCTTATCTCACACTTCAAGTCTGTGGAACTCCTTTCCTCTTACTTGCTTCCCTGAGAGCTATAATCTTCATATATCGAAATGTAATGTCAATCAACATCTTCCGATACCTTGATCTTGTTCCCCGTCCTTCTCTTTATCTTTCCTAAAACACACCTCTTTATTCTTGCTCTCAATCTCTGTAACCTCTTGCATGCTAGTGGCATTTCCACCTTGCTTGGGGTGAAATGCTTAATGTATATGCATATATATATATATATATATATATATATATATATATATACACAGTAGGGGGGAGTAAACAAATATTTGTACACAAACAAATTTTTAATTTATTGTATTTCCAACTAATGAATAAACATACTTTTCATATAATTAACTGTAAGCAGATGAATAAATCTGAAATTTGCGTTGTACGAATACTTTTTTCACCCATTAAAATGAATAAAGGGGAGATATTTCTATTAAATCAAGGTTTTCCTGTTTTCTATGGATATTTAGTTATTATGCAGCTGTGTGCAGTTGATTGTTTCCATTCTTTTTTCAGTGACCCTAAGATATATATATATATATATATATATATATATACATATATATATTAATAAATATACATATTATTCTTCACTGGTATCACATACTACTGGTGAGGAATAATATGTTATTTATTAATATATATATATATATATATATATATATATATATATATTAGGGTCATTGAAAAAAATAGTGTTTGATGCAATATAATATAATTCTTTTTTCAATGACCCTAATATATATATATATTTTTTTTTCACTCTTCTATCAAGTTCATCCCATGCTAATTCTGGAATGGTTTCAACCTTTTGAACTGTAGTGTTTCTATGAATATAAATATATCGCACATATTTTTTTATTTTTTTTTTAAGCTTTTCACCCCAAGCAAGGCTGGAAGCTACTAGCACACAAGGGGTTACAGAAGGTTTGGAGGAAGAGCAGATAGGAGTGGTAAAGGAGAGGATGTGGAGAAAGATAGTGGATTGATCAAGGCAAGGGGGGTTACAGAAGATTTGGAGCGAGAGCAGATAGGAATGAAAGGTGAAAGGATGTGGAGAAGGGAAGTGGATAGATCAAGGCAACTGGTTACACTTAAATAGTTGGAGATTGTATTTGTCAGGGAAACAGGAATAAGGAAGGGAGTTCCACAGGCGAGAAGTGCGAGACATGAAGCTATTGGAGTAGAAGAGACGTCTACATCTAACAGTTTCAACGGTGAAGGGGTGGGAACGGGATGCCAGCCTTAAAATCATGAGGCCTGGGAACCAGCAAAAGCAGCTCATCGGAGCAATTACCCTGAAAGTATTTGTAAAAAAGACAGAGCGAGGCAACGATGTGTCTGTGAGAGAGCAACTGCAGACGAGATGACAGATCAGGGCCAATTACATTGCATATCCGTCTCTGGATCTTATCAAGAACCCTGAGGCAAACAGCAGAGTGTTGATGTTAATAAAGCAGTGCTCAATGTAATATTATAATTATCACCTGAAGATTGCATTGTGCAAGAAACTCTAAGTTTTGCAACTAGAGGGATAATATATATATATATTATTGGTAACAAATCCATTGGTATAAAATCCAAGTGGATCCTAGTAATATAAAATATTAAAACTGATCCACAAAAAGAACTCAATGTATTTAATATTAGAGAGCAAATAATTAATAAACAATAAAATCCAAAATCACCTCACATAGAAAATAGCCTATTTCGGCAGACAAAGAAATCGGTCATCTGTCTGCACAACCATCATGTAGACTTAGTTTGTGTCAGAAATAAATAAATATATATATATATATATATATATATATATATATATATATATATATATATATATATATATATGAATAAAGAGGGTTGCTCAGACAGATGACTGATATATGAAAAAAAAGAAACAATTTCAAAATCTTTTATTCTGTTACTTTTATATAAATTCAATGTAATAATTTTTTTTGGCTAATTTTTGACTGACTTTGAATCTCTATTAGAGCTTCTTTCTATTATTAAGACTTGGTTTTGAAACATTGAATTCTGTCTAGAGAATACTTGTACTTATTTCTTAGCTACAAATTTCTTCAAATTCATTCATTGTTTTATATTCAAATGAAAGAAGCACAAAATTTACTTGAATTAAAATGAAATAAACCTGCTTCCAAATTGTATGCATGTTACCATGTTTCATTTTGTTTCTTTTGATTTTTAATTCAATAGTGCCAGATACATTCTATTTAGAGTCTGTCTATATTTCTGAGATGAGGTATTATGTACAGTATTTACATTAGTCGGACTATTGGAATATGGCGACAAAGATGAGGACAATAGTCCAACTAATGTAAATACTATATTCTATTTATTTTAGGCTTGATAAAATAAGAAAGCAAGTTATCGCACTCCAAGAAGGGAAAGATTTTCTCACTTTATCATGAAGGTCATAGATTCAGGACCATCAAAAAGAAGCTGAAAATAAAATTTGAATATTCTGTTGGCCACCATCACAGAATTGTCCAGCAAAATCATAAAAAGAGCATTAAAAGACAGAAAAAATTGATCTGGAAGAATAAAGACCCTCAATTCAGGAGACAAAAGAAAACAGGTCACAATGGCTTCTACTGACAGGATGCAGACAATTACTTCTTTGTGGAGGCTTTCTTACCACAAACTCTACTGGAAAAGCCAAATTCTTTGAGAGGACCCCACCCCTGACAGTATGTCTGGAGACAAGTTATCCTTCACTGGAAGTAAAACTCTTAAGCAAGACTGATTTCTTGCTAGAGAGGAAAAAAATCAAAGATTTTGCAGATGCCCCACTTTTTGATCAGATTCATATATACAAAAATTGATATATATATATATATATATATATATATATATATATACATTTTTGCATACACACACATATATATATATATATATATATATATATATATATATACACATATATATTAAAGTTCTCAGAACAAATATATATATATATATGCCTTTGTATGTATATATATATATATATATATATATATATATATATATATATATATATATATATACATATATAGATATATATATATATATTTGTGTATTTAGGCAGCAATCCTTCTTTCATGCACATTTCATTAAAAACGACTGACAAGGTGCTTTTATTTAGTTTTTTATATAATTTCTCGTGCGATCTAATAATGTTTTTCTTTTTATTATGTAAAAACTGTCCGAATGTTCTTTTTATCCGAGCGCATTCGGCTATACATTTAGCCATTTTCAAGAATTATATTTCAACTGTTAGAATTAGAAATAGTTTGTTATATGTATGTTTTATAAAATGCTTCATTTTTTTGTTTCAAAACACGGTCAAGATATTATGTCCATGTTCAAAGTTAATATTATTAAGTGTTGGTTTGTTTGTTTTTATTAATAAGGCTTCCATTATTTTTAGCCTTTTTATATATATTAAAGTTCTCAGAATAAATATATATATCTGCCTTTGTATGTATTTTTATATATATATATATATATATATAAATATAAAAGTGAACATATTTCTTCATATATATATATATATATATATATATATATATATACAAACATACATATTAAATACACACACACATATATATATATATATGGAACAACAAAAGGTGCCTATGTTGTAAACACATTAGACATACCAGTTCATTCACTCGCTCACTCACTAAATGTACTTTCAAAATCTGCCAAGATTCTAACTGTAGAAGTGATAACATAATTTACCTCTTAGAATGCACACTATGCCAGAAACAATATATGATAAAATCTGAATGACTCTTTCACTACAGAATTAATAATTACTGGAATCAGATCAAGTTCGCTCTGCATGAAAGATTATTACCTGCAGAACAACATTTCTACCGAGAAAAACATCATTTTAAAAGCCGTTCAAAATTTACTATAATTGAAAAAATAGAATTAAACAGAAAAGATAACCTTAGAAAAATACAAGAGGAACATCAAGACAAATCACAAATTTAGCAACATAGATAGAATTAATATATAGCCCCATAAATCAACCCCTACCCATATTTCTCACCCACACAAGAAACATGCTTGCAGAGGTGTTGAGGTCTCACACTTATACACACACTCATACTATTATATACACATACACTCCCAAAGAACTAAAAGATAACATACATTAATGCACACATCCCATTCTCGGCAACCAATAAAACTGTCAGAATTGACCAAGGAGGGAATTCTTAAAGTCAGGAATCTCCTATCCTCTATCTTAAAATCAACTTGAAAGAGGCCATTTGACCATCACAACATCCGACAAAAATTAACGATAAAAAACAAATGAAAACTATAGATAAAGTTCACTTTCTTTAGAAACAGTCATTCACTCCTGTAGCTCACTGCTACTAACAAGTAGAAATTTTATTTTCACTTAATGATAGCCATGCTGGCCGAAACTAGTCAACAAACCTAATTGAAACAATGAAACAAAGAATATTAATATACAACTCAACCAGTCTAAAAATTTTAATTTTTTAATATATTTTATTGTTCAAAACACACACACACACATATATATATATATATATGTATGTAAGCAAATATATGGATATAGATCCGACAGTATGAGGAAAAATACGAAAAAACAAAATCCGAATATGCAAGTTTACTGTTTTAATGCTTCAATGTCGATGTCAGACGTTTCGGTCTAGTAGACCTTCTTCAGGACATAGTTATTGAAACATAATTAAACGATATTCAAGTCTGACATCGACATTGAAACATTAAAACAGTAAACTTTCATATTCGGATTTTGTTTTTTCATATTTTTCCTCATATATATATATATATATATATATATATATATATATATATATATATATAAATGGTGGTACTCATTTGGAAAAACCTCAAATAGCTCAAATTGCCGGAGAACAAATTGGTACCCGAGGAAAAATGGGGAATAAAAAAAGGAAAGAACCAAGGACATTATAACAAGGTCAAAACATGGTCATGGTTATTTTTGGTTTTAGCAATAAATACTGTTCCATAATTTTCCTTTTCAGCCAGCTTCCCTGAAGATCCGTTTAAGTGAAACCTAGGTAGGTTTGCCTGGCTCCTTAGGATTATCTTATATATATATATATATATATATATATATATATATATATATATATATATATATGTAATAAAATAATAATAGCTGGCCACTTGTATTCGAGGATACCTGTCTACTAGAGCGGCTAGCCAATCCCTATATATATATATATATATATATATATATATATATATATATATACACACACACATATGTATGTATATATACATATACAGAGTGTGATGGATAAATTGACATCTAAATTAAACAAAAATAAAAATATCACTGACATCTCATTTTAACAGATATAAAAATAACTTGAAATACTAAAGAGTAAATTTATTCAATAAAATCGCCATTGGCTCCAACCCTGCCCTCCAGACGAATTTGAAATCTCCTGCAACTCTTCTGGATGGTCTCCATGTTTAAGTTGGTAAATGCTGCCATAATCCTTGCCTTCTGTTCATCTTTGGCCTTATAAGGAGTTTTGTTGGTCTCTAAGGGGTGATGTGGTCACAGAAATTGTCTGAAGGCAATGACTGCATTCTCCTGCTTGTGTAGCATAGTGCAGAGTCATGTTGCCAGATATAGGGTCTTCCAGTAGCCACTCTCTTGACCCATGGCAGCACAAATTCCTTAGGGTACTTGATGTAGTTCTCTGTATTGAGTCTGAGACACTGTGAAAAGATGACTAGAGGCATAACTTCACCATCACTAGTGATCACATCAAACACCTTCATCATCACAATTAAATTAATCAAATTAACTCTTTCTGAATCATCTGCAATGTCCACAGATTGATACCCAAACACTCTGAAATGTTCATATTGAAGCCTCTGTGAATGACAGGAAGTACAGAATTTCCAAATTTCTGGTGGAGTGAATTGCATCATGGTGCTCTTTTGCTCACAGATGCTGCCCAACTGACCCTACTATATTATGCAGTTGACAAAATCAAAACCATACAATGCACATGCGCATAATTAAAAATATAAAATGGCAACAATTTACCCATAGCAACCGGTATATATGTGCATATATATATATATATATCTATGCACAACACATTTACATACATATATATATATATATATATATATGTATGTATGTATAATATAAAAGTCTCAAACACTAATATTCCATGGTTATAATTTATTACATTGGAATCGTAATCACGATCTAATTCATCAGACCTACAAATTCAAAAATATTTTTCAATTTCTTTTTGAATTTGTAGGTCTGATGAATTGGATCGTGATTAAGATTGCAATGTAATAAATTATAACCATGGAATATTAGTGTTTGAGCCTTTTATATTATATTCTTACTCTGTCCTGGACATTGAGTTCTACCTGGATTCTATCCTCTTGAGAATTTATGTATATATATATATATATATATATATATATATATATATTGACCACTAATATTATCTATATATATATATATATATATATATATATATATATATATATATATATATATACCAAAGCATAAGTATATACATATATTGGCAATGGTATTAGTAATATTAGCTGTTTCCCTTTTAGGAAATATTTGGCATTCATCGACTGTGCAGCCAGTAATATTTTTGATTGAAATTTATAAAATCTTTCTCTTAAAATAATTTGTTTAGGGATTTAGGCTTCTCAAGTTCAGTAGCTGTTATCTCTCTTTCCAGTAAATATATACTAGAAGCACCAGACCAGATGTTGTAGCCATATTCAAAGCAAGGTGCATTGATTGGGGTTTCCTTCCTAATCTTTCATTTGAAGTTGGATGGAATGTCAACATCTTGATGTAGTATCTCATATTCGTTATAGTTCTTTGTTTAGGATTATGTAGCATCAGTCTATGAGTTTTGAGAAGTGTGATCTTCACCATGACATATCGGCTTCATTTGCTTAAAGCCATTTTTAACCGTTGATCTTAGAAAGTGGTCGTATACAGCAGCCAGTATTGATACTTCTAAACGGGTTTTTATGCTATGCATGATATCCATATGAAAGCCTTGATCTTAGGAGTCTATTGGTGAACTTGACTCGTATTTTCTTGTTAATGTTTCGGTTTTGTAGGAGTTTGCAGTGTTGGGTGAAACTAGTGCAGTTTATTCCATGTTCAATTTCTTTGACACTAAAAAGTCAACAAAAGCCAGTAAACAAGAAATCTTAACAGAACAAATACCACAAAAAATATTTATAGAGAAGACACAGGCAAGCTATGTTAGAGTGGTGAGAAAAGTGATTGAAGCTGAGATGCCAGGTCAGTAGTGATAATGTTGCAGATTCTTCTTTGGATTTTATCATGCATTTCTAAATACTTAGCAGAAGCACAAGAGCAGATGTGACAGCAATATTCAAACATAACATAAGAAATAGCATTCCAAAAATTAATAACTGATAATGTCCCAGGAGAGAAATTTAAAAACTATTATATCTATTGATTGACTGATTTTTTTTTTTTTTTTTTACAGGTTATCAACCCTTTGCAGGTTTTTTAAAATAGAAAATATTTTTTAGATTGTAATAATTTTTTGGCGATAATGATGATTTACTAATTAATCCTTAGCTTGTGAAGCAGACAAGTTGGATTCTTACCTTTATTTGCATGTAAGTGAATATAATGAACCTTACTGGAATTTGAACTCGGCTCTCTGAATAACAATTATGACCCATTACACTTCCCCAACATCCAAACATACAGCACCTGATGTTCCCAAGTGGTCACCCATCTAGGTACTGACCAAGTTGAACATTGCTGAACTTCAATGATCGGTTAAGAACTAGTAAGCCAATAACAAAGATAAGGATATTAATCCAAATGTCAAATTCTTGGTTTTGTCATTATTTTCTCTTTGAGTTACATGTGATATCCATTTTAGTTGTTACTGCTGTTGGCAGTCTGCAAGTGAAGACATGATCAGATAATAAAGATATTTGCATGTAAGTGAATACATCAAATCTAAATGGAATTGAAACTTGGCTCTTTGATTATAAATTATAAGCCATTATCCATTATACTTCCCTGACATCCAAGCATACAGCACCTGATGTTCCCAAGTGGTCACCCATCTAGGTACTGACCAGGTTGAATATTGCTGAACTTCAATGAATGGTTAAGAACTGGTAAGCCAATAACAAAGATAAGGATATTAATCCAAATGTAAATAATTGCAATTTACTGGTTATAGTTTGAAATTATTATTTCTTTTTTTTAACTTCTGAAGGAAATCGATTAATTCTTAGCTGGTTACTAACTTTAATGTTTTTAAGCTTAGAACTAAGTATATTTTATTCCGGGGTCTCTTCATAATTAATCCCCCCCACAAAAAAAAGGAAATGGAAATAATTTAAATGAAGAATTCTTTTTTTTCTGTCCTTGTAAAGAAAAATATGAGCAAAGGGGACTTTTTTTAAGGAAATGGAAACAAAAAGTACAAAAAGAGCTGAAATTTCTAGGACGCATAATAAGAAAAGAAGGCTTGGAAAATTTGACACTCACAGGATATATTGGAGGCAAGAAGGACAGAAGAGGGAGACAAGAAGTAACCTACCTAATGAGCTTGTTTAAATCGATGGCAGAACAGAGAGTGGGGGTGATTGTCAGGTGATAAATATTGCTCAGAGATACAAAGAATAGAAAACTGTGGAGAGCCATGACATTGAAAAGCAATAAGGTAAGGAATATGTCTATTTGATGAAGGATAAATGTTTTTAAATTCTGAAATTGTTTTTTGTCTTTGCAGAGGCTTTTTTCTTTTCTGTTTGTTTTGCTTTCTTTTTTCTTTTCTTTACTTATCATTTTTTTTTTTTCGTGGGTGGGTGGAGGTTGTTTATATATTTGATGTATGGATGGTGGAACAGATTTCAAACAATCAGGTGACTGCAAAATAAATCTACATCTAAGATATTTTTTTTTTTTTTGCTGAAGGCCAACCTAGTAAAAAAGCAACTACAAAAAAAGGTATTTCAATTGATTTCCAGAAAAAAAAGGTAAAAAATCCTTTTATTTATTTTTTTAGTTCCTAAATGTGCTAATTTCAGTTCATTTTTTTTTTTCTTGAAATTGCACATTCCAAGAGGCATTAAAAACTATCAGGGAAGTGAAAAACCGAGAGAGAGAGAGAGAGAGAGAGATACAGTGACTGAAAAAGGCAGGAGAGTAGGAAAAAGACAAAAATTTTTTTTTTAAATTCATAGCTTATCATATTTTACATTATTTTCACTTGGATTATTGTTGCTTTCATTGTCATTATCAAGACGTTTCTGTCACTGTGTCCTCAGGTCTTCTTCAGATTCCTTTTGATTCAAGTAACCATCAGGAGAGCAAAATGTCCAAAATGTAATAATAACAACAAAGATTAGGACAATATTCTGACAGTCAATAATGTAAATAATGGTAACTCCTCATCCCAGAAATTCAAACAGAAAACATTCGTATCATCTTATTAATACATAAACAACTTTGACAATGGCTAAGCTGAAAGCACTTGCTCTTCTTGCTTTCACTGTTTGAACCTATCTGTACTACCAGTGAAAAGAGGACGAGCAATAACTGAAAGTACTAAAGAGCAAACAAGATGTGATAGGCAAGGACATCAGAATGAGAACAATCTGCCCCTATAGGTTGAATAAAGTGTTCAGTTCAAACTTATCTGGAGATTAACAGATGCCTGAAGAAGACTGAAGGGCACAACGTACTAACAAAAACAAAAAAGAGGACATTAGTCTAACTCTAAATAATAATTTCTCATCCCAGAAATTCAGACAGAAATCATTTTACCATCTTATTAATACATAAACAAATTCTTTCATAATGGCTACACCGAAAACACTTAAAAATTGCTAGTTTTGCTTCAACTGAGTTTGAATATATAGGTACTTCTTATGTGTGTTGTCTCTCTTCAGGACATTAGTGATCATGGCTCTCCACAATTTCCTGTCCTTTGTAGATCCTTATAAATATTGTCTTTCTATTATCTCTCTATCTTTCCAACATCCATTTACTCCAGCTCAAAAATACTTAGAAATTGCTCATCCATTTTTTAAAAGTACTAAAAATCAAACAAGACATGATATCTGCTGACGTGGACATAAGAATGAGAACAATCTGCCCCTGTTGGTTGAATAAAGGGTTCAGTTCAAACTTTTCTGGAGGTTGACAGATGCCTGAAGATGACTGAAGGACACAATAGCCGAAACATTGTAATAATAACAATAAAAATGAGGACGTTAGCTAAATGATAATTATTCCTCATCCCAGAAATTCAGAGAGAAAACATCCAAATCATCTTAGAATTACATAAACATCTTCTTTAATTATGGCCAAATTGAAAGCACTTAGAAATTGCAAGTCTTGTTTCCACTGACTTTGAAGATATACAGTGGGGGAAAATAAATATTTGTACACGATGAAATATTTTAATTAACATAGTTATAACTTATGAAAAAACTTAAAATTCATACAACACTTCTACACCATTGCATAATGCTGCAATATGCAAAAAACAATTACAAAACTTTGTTATAAATGAAATTATGTGTTATTTATAAAATTTCAAGACAAAAAAAGTATTCGTACAAAATATGTCGATTATACCAAAAAGCTTAAATTGCCTTTATTTACATAATTCTTTGTAAGATTTTTCTAGATTTTTCCAATTATTTTATTACTGGAACAATCTAGAACATTCCACAATTCATTTCTTATATAAGGTTATCTCTGCAAACAAATCATACACAATAATTATCATCATAGAGAAAGGCAAGGAAATATCAAATTCATAAAAAGAATTGATTATCAAACATTGGAAGGAAGGCAAAAGCTATAGGAAAATAGCAGATATCCTGAATATACCATTTACTAATATTAGTTCTGTTATTGCTCAGTATAAAAAGGATACTGAAAATATGATGTTCGGCCAATGATATTCTCAGCATCCCCCTCATTTCTTTTGCCTCAAGTCTCTTCTTCATCTGCAAGGAGACTGTCCAACATTCACTGCCATATAGGAGGACTGATATTACATAAGAGTTTAGTACTCTTTTCTTTGTTTCTAACAACATTTTCCCAATACTTAATACACTGCAAGTCTTTAATCATTATGGCAATACTCCCTCAGATTTCATAGTCACATTTTCCATCCTCTGTTAAAACAATTCCTAGACATTTAAAAATAAAATTTTCTAAATATTATTTCTGGTTGTTTATGTTAATACCTTTACCTATTCAATGCCCTAAAATTTTTCCTAATCAATAGAAACTTTAAGAAATTTGTCAGAACTGCTTAAACATTGTCGTAATATTAACAAAGATAAGAATATTAATCCAAATGTCAAATTCTTGGTTTTGTCATTATTTTCTCTTTGAGTTACATGTGATATCCATTTTAGTTGTTACTGCTGTTGGCAGTCTGCAAGTGAAGACATGATAAAGATATTTGCATGTAAGTGAATACATTAAATCTAAATGGAATTGGAACTTGGCTCCTGGATTATAAATTATAAGCCATTATCCATTATACTTCCCTGACATCTAAACATACAGCACCTGATGTTCCCAAGTGGTCACCCATCTAGGTACTGACCAGGTTGAATATTGCTGAACTTCAATGACTGGTTAAGAACTAGTAAGCCAATAGCAAAGATAAGGATATTAATCCAAATGTAAATAATTGCAATTTACTGGTTATAGTTTGAAATTATTATTTCTTTGTTTACTTCTGATGGAAATCGATTAATTCTTAGTTGGTTGCTAACTTTAATGTTTTTAAGCTTAGAACTAAGTATATTTTATTCCAGGGTCTCTTCATAATTACCAAAAATAAGGAAATGGAAATAATTTAAATGAAGAATTCCCTTTTTTTAATAGTTTCCTTGAATACTAATTTCTGTCCTTCTAAAGAAATACCCTCAGAAAACATTTTTAAAAGTCACCAGTGAAGAGAGAGTGAGTGAACAAGTAAAAGAGAAAGGCCCAACTCACTATCGTCACCAAAAATTGGTTAAGTGATCAATTGATTTCTTTTTTTTTATGGCTTATCAACCTTTTCAAGATTATTTAAAGCCGAAAACATACTTGCTTGGATTACAAGTCAATTGATTCTTAACTGGTCACTAACTTTAAAGTTTTTAAGCATTGAACTATTTTCTTAAAATCTAGCATCTCCTCATAATTAAAAAAAAAGGAGGAAATGGAAATAATTCAAATAAAAAAAAATTCCTTCTTTTTTTAAGGTTTCCATGAATAATTTCTGGTTTTCTAAAGAAAATGCCCTCTCTCTCTCAGAAAACATTTATTTGTCAGGGAAGAGAGTGAGTGAGTGAAAAAACAGAAGGGAAAGGCCAAAAATAGACAACTCACTAACTTCATCAAAAATTGGATACAGAGGAAATGAAAATGATTCAAACAAGGAAATTGCTTCCCAACTTTCATCTTTTTTTTTTTTAAGTTTCCAGAAAATGCCAATATCTTTTTCTTTCTGGAAATTTAGTGAGGACAAAGTGTTGTCCCTTTTTGGCCATGTCCCCATCTCTTTCTCTCCCCCACAGACATTTTCCTCTCCAAGAAACATTAAAAAATTATCCAGGAGTGAGAGAGAGGGAGAGGGGGGAGAGGGGGAGAGGGGGAGAGAGAGGGGGAGAGAGAGAGAGAGGCCAAAAATGGGATTGTCTTCAAACTCATAAAAAATTAGGTATTGGAGAAATAAAAATGACAAACGAGGAATTGCTTCCCTGCTTTCATTGTCTTTTTAAAGTATTTACACTATTTACATCATTCGGACTGTTGTTCTCATTTTTATTGCCATATTCACAACATTTTGGCAGTTTTACACTCTGGACTTCTTCAGATGATATACATTAGAATTTTGAATTGAACCTTTTATTAATTCCACAGGGGTAGATTGTTCTAATTCCATGTGCCATGTGTATTTTTTTTGGTTTTTCTTTATATCTCAGTTTCAGTTAATTTCATTTAGTAACGCAACTCTGGATAGTGAACTTAGAACTATTTGGGTCAAGTTACTTTTTGGATTATTTCACCCAGCAATTTTATCCACTAGGCCATATGTTCCGAAATGTTGTGGAATATGGCAATAAAAATGAGTACAAAAGTCTGAATAATGTAGATAGTGTAAACTGCTATAATAGCTTGTCTCAGAAATATAGGCAGATATCATTTAAAAGGTTTCCAGAAATGTTAATTTCTGACTTTTCTGGAAATTTAACACTCCAAAAAGCATTAAAAAATCATGTCTCTTTTGATTCATGACTGACTTGGCAGAAGATTCCCCACAGTAGACTGCCATTTATTTCTGTAGTAGACTGGTTTCCAACCAAGGCTATAGTCCTGTTTTAGTATTCAAACCCATCACTGCCAGTTATTTAAAACCAGAAAATATTTTTATATTGTAAGAACTTTTTTCTTTTTTGAGATAATAATGATTTAGTGATACAAGTCTTACTAATTAACCTGTAGCTGGAGGGAGGAGAAGTGGGTTCATAACTTCCCCAAAGGTATTTGAATGTAATTGAATGTAACAAAACAGACTGGAATTTGAACTCACCTATCAGATTTCTCATTCTGAGCTGTTATCCATTGCAGAACACTGCACATCCTGAGAGAGAGAAAGGCCAAAAATGAACAAGTCCTTACCCTCACGAAAAACCTGGGTATAAAAGAAGTGAAAATGATTTAAACAAAGAACTGCTTCCCTCCTTTTTAAAAGCTTCCAGAAATGCCAATTCTGTTTTTTTTTTTGTTTTTTTTCTGGAAATTGAACTCTCCAAGAAAAACATTAAAATATGTCTGGGGAAAGAGAGCGAGAGAGAGAGAGAGAGAGAGCGAGAGAGAGAGAGAGAAAATGGGGGGGAAGAGAGCGGGCAGAACAAGAAAGGGAGAAAGAAAGAGGATAATACTGGCAACTCCACATCCTCACCAAAAGTTGGGTATAAAGGAAATGAAAATGATTTAAACTAAGAACTGCTTCCCTCTTTTTAAAGGTTTCCAGAAATGCCAATTCCTGTTTTGTTTTTTTTTTCTGGAAATTGAACTCTCCAAGAAAAACATTAAAAAAATGTCCGGTGGGGAGAGAGAAAGAGAAGGGGGTGCTAAAAATGGACAACTCCCCATCCTCACCAAATATCAGATACAAATGAAATTAAAAAACATGATTGTTTTCTTCTTTATTCTATTTGATATTCACGTTTCGATGCATAGAAATATTGATTTCTCAGTAAGGCGTTAACTTTGGTCTTTTGTTTTATTTACTTAGGCCTTTGCTCTTGCTTTACTTTTTTTTATATATATTACTTTTGGGGCTTTTTTTTTTGTTCGTATTTCTCTCCCCACCACACCCAGTAATTATTTTTTCAATTTTAGTTTTCTGATTTTTTTCCCTTTCTAATTCTCTCTTCTTTCTCAAGCTTCTCACCCCTCCACCATTCTACCTTGGCTCTGTCCCTACAATTCAGTCTTTTATTTCGAAGCTGTAGGCCCCCAGGAGTTTGTGTTGAACATACATATGAACACAGATACATACATAGCCAGATCAATAAGTCTGTAACCTGACAATGATAAAAGGCATTTATTTTTGCACAAGGAATATTCACTTTTCAGCCCAATCCTCTTCTTTGTCAATGCACTTAATTCACTGGTGAATATTAATCAAACAGAGGGAACATTATACAATTAAACTTTTCAATAAAAAATCCACTAAAAACTAGATTTCAGGCTACTGACTTATTGACCCAGCCTCATGCACACATACATGCACACACACATATGTATGTATCTATATACACACATATATGCATATATGCATATTTAGCCATATGTCTATATGAGAAAGTGTATACACACACACACACATATATATATATATACATATGATAGACATGTTTGCTAATATGCTTACATTGATACATATGGATGCATAATATCTATGTGAATATGCCTATGTGTGATACATGTCTATGTTGATATATTTATATACACACATTTGTATATGTATGTGATTCAAGAGATGCATGCCTCAATGATAGATTGAAGGATAATGTGTGTAAACGTGCATGTGCATGCATTAGATATACACAAAGATTTATGCCACAAAAAATAATAGTATCATTGATGCGACTAATTTTGACCAGCATATATGTGCACTCTGCCTAAGATCAGCGTATATATGATCCTTGCCTAAGATCAGTGTTTCTTGCCTATGATCAGAGTATCTGTGCACTCTGCCTAGTATCAGAGTATCTGTGCGCCTTGCCTAAGATGCATTGTGTGTATGTATCTGACTGAATGCATATAAATGTATGTTTGTGCCTACAAATAATCTCATGAATGTGTAAAATGCACTATTCATTACAATGTCACCTTTCAACTTACCAAAGTACGAACTAAAGAACTGTTTGGTTTAGATAATTGGGCCATTCATTTTTCCCCCATTTTTTTAACTTTAGAATTTTAACCCATCACCTACATCTATTCCTATTCATTTCCAATATTGAACCTTGAAGCTTATTCCCTTCAGTCCAATACTCTGTTCACTGTGTGACTACCTTGCATAAAAATATCATTGTTGCTTACAATGGATAAATAAATAAAAAAAATAATTCTATGTCGGACAGAGTAAGGAGTCATCTTTGAATTCTTATTGTTCTTTTAATCAAATGGTAAAGAAATGTCCCCAGCACTAATCAAAAAGAAAATACTCTCCCTGATTATTATTTATCATTTGCCACATATTAAGTACAGTTGCTTGATTTTCTGTCTATCTTCAAAATCATGTCAACACATCTCGCTTTCCGGAGAGTTTTCCCTGATTTCTGTTAATTCTTATTTCAGATCTGGCTTTTCTAGTCCTATTCAAGCAATTGAAGGATAATATGTGTAAACATGCATGTGTATGTATTAGATATATTCAAATATTTGTGCCACAAAAAATAATAGTATCATTTACATATTGATTGATGTTTATAATTTTGACCAGCATATATGTGCACTGTGACTAGTATCAGAGTATCTGTGCACCCTGCCTAGTATCTGTGCACTCTGCCTAGTATCAGAGTATCTTTGCACTCTACATCGGATAAGAGTATCTGTATACTCTGCCTAGGATAAGAGTATCTGTATACTCTGCCTAGGATAAGAGTATCTGTGCTCCTTGCCTAGAATCCTAAGATCTGACTATCTGTGCATTCTACCTAGGATCAGAGTATCTATGCATTAAAACTAGAATCAGTGTATCTATTCCCTAAACTAGTATCAGAATATCTGTATACTGGTTAGAATCAGAGTATCAGCTCTCCTTGCCAAAGATTATTGTATCTGTGCACTGTCTAGGATCAGGGTATCTGTGCACTCTATCAAGGATCAGAATATCTGCACACTGTGAGAGATCAGTGTATCTGTGCACTCTACCTAGCATTAAATTATATGTATAATATGCCTCCAATCAGGCATTACATAGAAACATAGTATCTGTGCACTCTAGCTAGGATCATACTATCTACAATTATTAAAGTATCTGTGCATTCTAGCAAGGATCATTTTTCGTGACCTCTGCCTAGAAGTAAGTGATCTCTGCCAAGGATCAGTGTATCTGTGTAGGATCAAAATGCTTGTAAACTCTGTTCAAGTTAAACTATCGCGACTTCTTGGTCATGTTTACTGAGGATCAAAGTGCAGTATCTGTGCATCCAATTAAAATTGCTACACATGTCTGCCTATCTATCTCTCTACATTTATGTGTAGACGTTCTATATATAAAACTATATGATATATGTGCATATGACTATAGATTAATAGCAATAAAATAGTCTACATTATATCTAGGC
>OZ038479.1:118519551-118522051 GCA_964036315.1 Acanthosepion esculentum
AGCACACAATTTTGTAAAAGATACTGTTCCATTGCTTATTTTTTATTCTCTCTTGAATTACCAATCTTCCAAAAAAAATAAATTTATTTACTAAAATTCTAAATGTTTGGTTCTTTAAATTATTTTCTGAGCTTCCCCTATTATTAAGCCCCTCCCCATTTATTGCATATTGAGAAAAATTTTAATTTACCAATTTTTATGACCTCCCACCTTGTATAAGGCAACAAGGAGTATAAGCAATTTCTATTTCTGAAATTACAAAGTATGTTTTTTACTAATAAGATTAAGATAAGTCTAAAACCTTTACCAAGACAGATACAAATCTTTTTCTTCTTCATTTATCTATCTATATATATATATATATATATATATATATATATATATATATATATATATATATATATATATATATATATAGTGTGTATATATGTATATATATATATATATATATATATATATATATATATATATATATATGTGTGTATATATATATGTATAAAAATATATATATATGAAGGAAAGTAAAAAATTATCCAAACTCTTTTCTAAAGGTATGTTATGACGAAAGTGCAGATAATTTTTAACTTACCCTCTTATGTATGTATACATATATATATATATATATATATATATATATATATATATATATATATATATATGTATATATATATGTATATATTTATATATAAATATATATATATATATATATATATATATATATATATATAATCTTTTATATATATATATATATATATGTATATATATAGGGACAAGATTAAAATGTAACTTTATGATATGCTATATTTGTGGGTAAAGTGCTCAATATCAGAGAAAGGGTATATATAAATATACAATCCAACCTAGCGAGGACAGTCTGTTTCATGCTTGAACCCAGTCTTCAGGTCATTGGAGGACAATACTCAACACCTTACTTGAAAATAGCCAGAAGATTACATCTAAGCATGGAACAGACTGCCACTGTTCAAGGTTGACATAAGTATCCACTTATATATGTAAATACATGCATACATACATACATACATATGTACATACATACATATATATATATATATATATATATATATATATATATATATATATATATAAATATAAATATAAAGCACTGTATGAACTTTGGACAGTTTGTCCACAAACTGAGCAGAATATTTAACAACCTATTCGGAAATTGAAAAAATACAATAAAAAATTATACCAGCAGACCTTGTTGGTTATTTTTAATCAAATTTGTTTGTATTAATATTTGCAGCCTAAATATACCTTATATATATATATATATATATATGTGTGTGTGTGTGTGTGTGTGTGTGTGTATATATATATATGTATAAGTTTATTTATATAAGTATTATATATATATATATATATATATACACAGACACTGATAAAAATTATAATTGTGTATATATGTATGTATATAAGAATCTAATATCTTACCTTTATTTGTTTTTATTAGTGGATTTTGTCTTATTTACTTATCTTTGGTGTATGTGGATTTTTCCCTCTGTGTAGGTGCCAAAAATTTATTAAATGACGAGGTCTGACTATCTATTCATTTGTTGGACTGAAATAATATTGGCTAGAGGTGGGGTGGGGGGTGCTATCTGGATAAAGTAGACAACTCTGGTGATGTTTCATGATGGTGGTAGGGCCGGTCCTGAAGGGATTTGGGCTTTTGATGAACTCTCCCAGGAGACTCAGACCTTGTGTGTATATAGTATCATCATTAGAAAACTACCTACGTATTCCTGGACTCTTATCACATGTTCACAACCTAGCAACTTTTATCTTTATCTGTACAAGATAAACTAAAAAAGATAAAAAAATAGCAGAGAAAAAAAATCATTGCCTGAATACAAGACATCTAAAATGAATAGAAAAAAAGTCTGGTTTCTTCTTATCTACTCTGGGTTAGTCTGGACAGAAAGAAAAATGTAAGATAAGGTGGGTTTTTTTCTTTAAGGTACTGAACCATTTCAAAATTTATTTTTGATAAATCTTTGTGCAGTAGAGGGAATAAAATTAAAGGGAATGGATAGGTAGATGGACTAATGTCTGGATGTCTGTGCGATGTCAAAGATGTACGGGGAGAATGCAACCTGTTCTTTTCTGGCAAATAGTCTGACTGCAGATTAAGTGCTAAACAAGAAACCAACTGACTGAAAATAAATCTGAAGACAGCGGCATTGGAAACTGATGTTGATGATGCTTTTTCATTCTTTTCTGAAAACAAAATACCGAAAAGAAACGTCCCATCACTTCAGCTTCTCATCGCTTCCTCATCACATAGCTAGAAGTCCCGTAGCCAACAACCAACCGCACCCTCTGATACCACAACCAAAATCTTTTTCTTCTGCTCTTCCTCCTCCTTTTCTACTACTTTCACTCTGTAATGTCTCTGTGGGTTGTAAGAGGTGGGGGGTAGTATTTTTCATATTAAGAATATGTCCTGTTTGAAATATTTGGCACCACATACAGAGGA
>OZ038479.1:118527051-118572051 GCA_964036315.1 Acanthosepion esculentum
ATAAAAATATAGTTTTAAGGTATGCTATATTTATGGGGAAAAGTTATCAATAGCAGTAATAGATTATATGTAAATATAAAAGTGGATACTGAGGTCAACACCTAGTGGCAACAGTCTGTTTCATGCTTGAACCCAATCTTCAGGTCTGCAGATTGTTTTCAAGCATGAAACAGACTGCCGCCACTTTGTGTTGACCTCAGTGTCCACACACACATATATATATATATATATATATATATATATATATATATATATATATATATATATATATTATATATATATATATATATATATATATTATATATATATATATATATATTATATATATATATATATATATATATATATATATATATATATATTATATATATATACATATATATATTATATATATATATATATATATATATATATTATATATATATATATATATATATATATTATATATATATATATATATCATATATATATATATATATATATATATATATATATATATATATATATATATATATATATATATATATAATTGATTTCTTTATACCAAGCTTCTATATTTATGCATTTCTCCACATTGGCATTTTAATCAATTGCTTGATACATTCATTTGGTTTGTTTTCTTATATTCTTTTCTAGTTCATAAAATTATCACATATATAAAAATTAATTCAATTTAGGCTTTCATCAAACATTTTCATACTTGGCTATTTTTTTATGCCACATTCCTTCAGGATATTATATCTACAATTTTCTTTTCATCTTGAGAGATTTCATATTCCAAGTATTGCTTCTCCTAGATTGCTCTTCGAGACTAGAGTCTGGTACCTAATATTTAACCTATAGCTGGGGTCAAATATCACTGAAAACTTGAGTCATGTTCTTAACTGGCCTCATCAGATAGAGACTTTTATATGTCTGTCATGCATGGCGCCAAACCTATTCAGAATTATCTAAACTCTCAGCTGTATACAACCCTTTCTAAGATCAATGGTTAAAAATGACTTTGAACATTGTGGACAGGCACTACAGAATTACAAACAAAGAAGTGTACTGAATCACAGAAACCTTATCATTTGATGACTAACAACAGCAGCAACAACTAAAATGGAGAGCACATGTAACTTGAAGAGAAAATAATGATATAATCAAGATGTTGGCATTCCACACTACTGCAAACAAAAGGTTAGGAAGGAAACCCACATTAATATGAAAAAGTCATAACAGCTACTGAACTTGAGAAACCTCCTTTCCTGAAATATTGTTTTAATAGAAAGATTTTATAAATTTCAACTGAAAGCACTCCTGGCTGGTTTCCTAATGAATACCAAATGTTTCCTTGTAGGGAAACAGCTAATAAAACCATTACCATATAACTAAATATATAGTGATACTTATGATCACAGATTTTGTAATATATATGTCACTATATGATAAATTATATATAGTGGTACTTAGGATTATGCATCGTATAATTATTTTTAATTCTATGTTCCTTTGGGATGTAGGTAATCGTGGCACTCCAAGAGTTCTAGTTTTTTATCATCTATGAATTGCCATGTATTCTTGGCAAGGAGAGTGGTGTGGTTTCCCAGTGCCTTTTTCATAATTTTGAATTCAGAGTAGTTTTTCCCTCAGAACGACTGCCAACCATAGCTATATAACCCTTTAAGTTAAATAACAGAGTTCGTAGAAGAGATGGATTTATGTCTGTTCTTAAGGTATTATTAAGAAACTGAGCATAAATCGGTCCTAACCTGGCACGTCGACTTCAGCTCCTTTTTCCTCATCATTACATGGATTCCCTCTGTCTTTTCTATAAATATTCTCATGACAGTTGTTCTAATAAGCTCTCTTTCTTGAGTTATTTTATTCCCCTCCCCCCACAGACATTGAATTGTAAATATGGGGACTAGTTAGTATTTTCACAGAGACAGTGAGGTATTATGGTGGTTGTAGTAAGAACGGTACTTATGATTGTGGTGTTTTGGTGTAAGGAATATTGTTCGTACGATTGGGTCAGTGTTTGCGCCTAGCTAAGTTATATTTAAGACAGAAGAAGACTGTCCTTTTTTTTCCCCAATCCCCCCTTCGGCCTTGTGCCACATTTCTGTAAATGATACAAAATAAATATCGCTCTCCTTCTTGTGTATGGGAGATATTACTAACACTATTTTATTTAGTTTCTTGTAAATAGTTTTGTTCATACTTGTAAATATTCATTGGGGTTAAATTTTAAATTGTTGTTTTAGTCTCCTCCCACCACAGACAAGAATTGAAGGAAACTAGTTAGGACTTCATGGAGATATTATAGTGGACGTAGTAAGAATGGTAAGTAAGATTGCGTTGTTTTGGTGTTAGGAATATTGTGGCATGTTTGGGACAGTGATTGTGGCTAGCTAAGTTTAAATTGAAGACAGAACAAGACTGTCCTCTTCCCCATTCCCCATTTTGGCCTTGTGCCACATTTTGTATTGTCATACAAATAAATATTGCTCTCTTTCTTCGTACCTCGACCACATGAATTTAAGCATGCTACTAGATTGATTGCTAAGTCTCATCATTTTACTATCAAGATAGCTAGTAAGTTCCATTCTAATAGTTTCTTTTCTCACACTTTTCATCTCTGGTTTCTTACCTCTCTGTCACCGATAATCTTCAAAAATTTAAACGATGTGTCAATTGCTATCTTCTGCCAATTGTCATCTTCTGCCAATTGCCATTTTTTTTTTCTTTTTCCTTTCTTCTCATTCTCTTTCACTCCTAGTAACCCCTTGTGTCTTTGTGCGACTATCACCTTGCTTGTAATAGGCAGGCTTACTGATTCCTCATTCTGTACAGAGTTTTCTCCCACTATGATATACGATTAAAATCTCAATGTGGATCATTGCCCAGAATATCTATTGGAACTCAAGTTCACTGCAGACCTCAAGTAGAACTCATATATATATATATATATATATATATATATATATATATTGTCATCCACAGACTGTTTCACTGTATCACAGCTCATTAGTGTGGCTAAACGTACAGTTGCCTCTAGCTAGGATCGAAACCCAACTGAATTGGCAGGAGTCAAGGATTCTACCACTAAGCCATTGGCACACAGCAGGGATGAAGGTGAATTTAAGCGTATTTATTTTTAGATAAACACACAGTGACTGAGAGAACTCGATTCGATTTACCGAAGAGTCTTGCATTATTAGCCGTAATAGTCACTGTTTACAAACCCACACTTCCTCCCCAAAGAGTTCAACTGAAATAAATTTTTCAGGAGCATATATTGTCATCCACAGACAGACTGTTTCGCTGTATCACAGCTCATCAGTGTGGCTAGACGTCTGGTTGCCCCTAGCTATGATAGATAGATAGATAGATAATGCATTACTAAAGATGCTGGAGAAATGTTTGGTTCCTTGTTCTTTTCCAGAAAGTACCTAACTTTTACAAGAGCCAGATCAGAGGACAAATGTTGGCATAGGTGGGCTGAATCTGACTAATCCTCACTTTCCAGCCTTGACAGAGTTTGAAAGCATTCACCTATCCTTGTGGGTGATGAATTATTTTGCACCCTACAATCCCTTTCTTACAGATACAACATCTGCTAGCCTTTTGCTGCTCTGTTCATATTTTCATGGCAAATGTTTAGACTAGCTACATTCCTTAGTCTACACCTAGGACCAGCCATGCTATATACATAGAGTCAACTCCTCCCCATTAGTAAGGAGGCAGCTTTTTTCCCAGAAGTGTTACTTTGTGGAACAGACTCCCAAAAGAAGCGTCTCTGATCACTTCAATTTTAATATCTCTAAGTTCAGTGTCAACCATTATTTATGCTACATATCCTCATAATATGCCTCTCTTACTTTTCCTTGTATGCCCTTACAATAATCTCATTCAGTAACCCTCTACCTTGAGTGGCTCTTGGGCCTTGAATTAGGTGAACAATAGTATAAAAAAGATACCATTTACATTATTGTCATATCTACATAATCATGTCAAAGATTAAAAGATTAAATATGACAAAATTGTTTTGGCACATGCAAAGTTTTTTGGTAAATTTAAGATACTAGAATTTTTTAAAAATCTTTACAGTATTTAGTATTTTGAAGTTATTGCTAACACTTTTTGTCAAGATTTACAAACTCTACATTTCGTTCAATTTCACAAGTTCAATACCCAGTTAAGGTAGTGGAGAACATAAGATGGGAATTAACAGGAGATAACAGACAACTGACATCCATTAAAACATGGCACGTGGAAACAGAACAGTCTACTCCAGTGAACGAAATAAAGGGTTCAGTTTGACATTTCAACCACTTGAAGAAGGCCGGAGCCTACAACAACCAAAACGTTGTAATAAATATGGCGACAAAGATGAGGACAATAGTCCAAATAACGTAAATAGTGTCAATTGATTACATGTGAATAAACTAATTTGTTTGAAAAAACTTTGACAAAATCCCTATTTCATGATTTAATAATTTCTTTAATCTAATTTAATTCTACAGGACTTCATGGTAAACAATATGTTTTAAGAAATTTATCTTTTATCTTTTTAACATGTATAAATATTTCTTTCTGGAGCCAAATTCCAACTTTTTTAAGCATTTAGCCTTATGATTTGCATATAGTTCTCGCAAATACAGGGCAAACTGGAAACTGGATTCTTGTATGTAATGACTTAAAGAAAAGATATGCGAAAAACAATATTGCATTTTTATTAAATAAGTGTTTATTATTTTAATCATTAAATTGTTTTTAAAATAGTGGGAGTATTTTGTATGTTAAATAATAAAACTTTTGATTTTTTTCAAAAATGTTAATGAAAATTTATTGTACTAAGCTATGCACACTAGTAAAACCAATGCTACTTTGTACCCCCTTACATGTTTACACTTCTGCCCAAAATTTAGTTTTGATCAGTGAATGTATGGCTATTTTTGAAGGTGTGATGGATGAACAGACTAACAGAAATTTATATGTAGTTAAATAAAATATAAAATAAATAAAAAATAAGGTCAATTATGACTTCTGTAATCCTTTCGGTGCTGAAATCATTTAAGACTTATAATAGTTTTAGTACAATCCAGTTTGGTCCACCAGCTTTGTTTCTTACTTTAGACTGCAATGGTGGTGTAGCAGTTCAGACTAATAAGAAAAATGTTGAGTATCTATTGGGGAATTGTCAGAGGCTTATTCACAAGCATAGCCATACCATCAGGGCAAACCATGCCTCTTGATCAGTAAGTAGTGCTACCAGTGAGGGATAATATGATTAAATTTTGCTCTCATCAAAATATCCTCCTTTAGCCTTGATTACTGCAGCACAAATTTTTGGCATTTGTTGCAAAAGTTTCTCAAAGTATAAGTTTGATAATTGATTCCATTCATTTTTTAAATGACTTTAATAGCTCTTTTTACATTTTTTGGATGGAAAGGTTTCACTCTTTTGTCAGGTTCATCCAATGTTAATTCTGGGGGTGGCTTCAAACTTTTGAACTGCAGTGTATATGTATATAGTCTCAAACAAAAAATGAGAAAAACAGCAGCCACTTGCTGAAACCTCCTGATGAGTGAACTGAACAACCACAAAAGTTCATCTACAGCCAAAGTGCTGAATATAACATCAATCAGCTAACTGACATATTTAATTTGTATTAGTTTTATTTATATATATATATATATATATATATATATATATATATATATATATATATATTTTGTCATCCACAGACAGACTGTTTCACTGTTTCACAGCTCATCAGTGTGGCTAGACGTCCGGTTGCCTCTAGCTAGGATCGAAACCCGACTGAATTTGCGTCAGTCGGAACTTCTACCACTAAGCCGTTGGCGCACAGCAGGGATGAGGGTGAATTTTAGCGTGTTTATTTTTAGATTTTGATAAACACACAGTGACTGACAGTGACTCAATTCTGCCAAAGAGTCATGCAATATTAGCTTAAATAGTCACTGTTTACAAACTCACACCTCAAACCAAAGAGCTCAACTGAAATTAATTTTTTCAGGAGCCAATATATATATATATATATATATATATATATATATATATAAATACCCTCCAGTTCAAAAGTTTGCCCCTGGTAATTTTTTAAAGTAGTTAAGAAAAAGTAAGTAAGAGAAAATTCTTCTACATGGTTAAAAAAAATGAATATGATTTTTATTAGAAATTTTATTATGACAAAAAGAAAAGAAGCATTTTATGATTAAATTTTGCTCTTGTCAAAATATCCTCCTTTAGCCTTGATTACTGCAACACAATTTTTTTGACATTTGTTGTAAAAGTTTCTCAAAGTATAACTTTGATAATTGATTCCATTCTTTTTTCAATGACTCTAAGAGCTTTTTTTCATTTTTTTTCACTATTCAGTCAAGTTCCTCACATGGTAATTCTGCAGGTAGCTTCAAACTTCTGAACTATTGTGTAGGTGATAGCTTTGACATTTCTGAAGAAGATGGATGCCATACATGTCATCAATATGTGGATGTAGATTTGATGTGGCTAAATAAAAGCAGGTTCTTAGTTTTAATATTTTGGTATTGCAACATCTTGTGGCATTGGAGAAAAAAACTACCCCAAATGCAACCCATCCTGTGTTCGATTTCCTATACTAAGTTTCTTATGACTGGTCCATTTGTCTATGATTTTGTTCTCTCTTCTAAGCCCTGCTCTGCTATCGATCTATATAAGCTTGTTAGATAAGCTATGCACTTCAATATGTCCTGTGAGTGTTAACTGTTCCAAGCCCTCGTTCCTTATTATGTGCCCCAGAAATCTCAACCTTTTCTGATTTTAAGTATAAGTGACTATGTCAGGTGAGATAATCTTTCTCTCCAGAATCTATCTTACATATCTATAAGTCTACCAATCATCCATGTTTAGAATATTGCTGCCAAATATGGTCCAGTGTCCCTACTATCTACCTTGAGCTCCTTGATAAGATCCAAAGAAAAATATTATTGGTCCTGATCTAACAGCTCAGTCAATTTCCCACCACTGCAAGGTTGCCTCTCTATGTCTTTTCTATAAATACTTTCATAGTAATTGTTTGAATGTGCTCTTCACTATGCTACCTAGACTTTTTGAATTTAAGCACAGTACTAGACTGGCGTCAAGATCTCATCAATTTACAGTTGAGCTGGCTAGATGTAGCCGTAGACTCTATGCTAACAGTTTCTTTTCTCACACTTCTCATTTGTAGAACTCTCTTCTGGCGCCATGCTTTCCAGCCAACTTTAATCTGTAAAATTTTAAATGCAATGTCAATCACTATCTACTGTCCACCTGATTACTCTCTTCTCTTTCTGCTCATCATTAATGTTTCTGTTCCTAATTCTTCCACACCCTGTAACCCTTGGGTATTAGAGGTATTACTGCCTTGCATAGAGTGATTCCAAATTTTAAAAAAAAAGTATCCTTTTTGTTTCCATTTTTTTAAAAGCTTTGTCGTTGCTTAAATGTTCAGAACCGCATTTCTTCAAGTACCTCACTTTATGGACCAGTTACATATTCAACCTATACAGTGAGTTGATTCTTAGAGAATTAGAAGTCCTATCTGGAGTCATTATTGGCACAATGTAAGATATGCAGATGACACAGTGCTGATAGTCGTCATATAAAGGTAACTACAAGAACCCCTACAGAAGGTAGCGAAATAAAGTGAGAAGAAATTGTATTTGAAAGAAGACTGAATGCATGGGTGTCAGGAAAAAGGGACAGCCCAACATGCAAACTATACAGATACCAAAATTGATATAAGTGAAGAAGCGAAAATAATTGATCTGTTTGGTCTACAAGGTGCGATGGATAAATTGTCATCTAAATTATGCAAATTTTAAAATAACACCGACATCTCATTTCAACAGATATATTTACCAACATTACACAAAAATATCTTGAAATACTAAAGAGTAAATTTATTCAATAAAATTACCATTGGCTCCAACCACGCCCTCCAGATGACGTCAGAATCTCCTGCATCTCTTCTGGACAGTCACCTTGTTTAAGTTAGTGAATACTGCCATAATCCTTGCCTGCAGTTCATATTTGGTGTTACAAGGAGTATTGCTGGTCTCTTGCTCAAGTGTGACCCACACATAATAATCAAGGGGGTTGCAACCTGGGGAGTTAGGTGGCCAGATGTAAGGAGTGATGTGGTCGCAGAAATTGTCTGACAGCCATGAGTGGGTTCTCCTGCTTGTGTGGTATCGAGTAGAGTCCTGTAGGTCTCCATATTGTGTCTGAGGTCCTTACAAACAAATTTGGGTGTTCTTTTCTTATCAGAATGATCAGAGTGAGTTTTCTGAGCTGCTGTACCTTCATAATGACAATTAGACTGATTCAACCCTTTCTGAATCCTCAGATTAACACCCAAACACTCTGAAATATTCATACTGGAATTGCCGGCACGAGTGCTAAGCATTACAGCATACCATTTCCAAATTACTGGTGGTGTGAATTGCATCATAGAGCTCTTTTTCTCACCGATGGTGACCAATTGACTCTACTATTCTGTGCAGTTGACAAAATCAAAAACAAACAATGTGCATACCTGAAATAAAAAATATAAAATGGTGACATTTTGGCCATCGCACACAGTATATACACTGGGTTAAGTGCATTGACAAGGAAGGAGACCTTTATTAGAAATATCTGCTGCTTAAAATAAATGCCCTTTTTACATTACTGAGTTACAAACTTACTGACATACTTACATGCATGCACACACACACGCACATACACACACATACACACACATATATATGCACACACACATACACACGCACACACACATATATATATTTATATATATATAAATAAGTATAGAAAATTAGGAAATCAGATCATTTGTTAATACCACTGTGTCCTGGTCTAATTCAACTCTGACCATTAACTTTTTTATTGTATATATATATATATATATATATATATATATATATATATATATATATATATATATATTTGTATGTACATAATAGTAAAGAAAGATTATCCAAATATGCTTCTTGAAATATCTAGACATAGTAGGCTGATGAAATAACTTTGAGAGATAAAAAAAAACAGCAGTAATAAAATAGCACCTGTTAGGGTCCCAACTATGGGTAAATAGTTAACCCCCAAACTGGGGTCAAAACACTATGAAAGTGTAAAAATAGGTCTTAATACCAGAAATACTTTGTAAAAGAAAAAAAATTATGACCATCAATACATTATCAACAATACATTTTAGGTAAAAAAAATTTACCAGCAATACTTTTTTGAAAAAAAATATTATCAGAAATAGATTTTCTTTTTTGCAGGAAAAATATTACTAGCAATACATGTTTGAAAAAATAAATATTACCAGCAATAAAAAGTTTGTCAGCATTAAATAACCCATTAAGGTTGATATGCTGTAAAACAAACCAAACCAAACCAAACTTGTATGCATGTAAGAAAAAATTGAATAAAAAGCTTAACTGCAGTAACTTGTCAGTTGTCTGTAATGAAACTTGTATAAAAGAGGTGTTGCTTCCCAAAATACACAATTATATGCACACACAGATGTGTGTATGAGAACTGCTGCAATTCTTCAGATGGTTTTAATCTGGTAAAAAAAGCTACTTTTAAAGAACCTAATCATTTTGGTTTTTTTTTTTCTTTTTCTTACATTCTGAACACAATGACAGGATTTTCAAAATGTCTGCTTTTTTTTTTACAGTCTAAATATGCAATTTTCTTCTGATAATTACTTTATTTATTTTCCGATTTATATTTTCATGGGTAAATTTATCTGTCTGCATCTGTTCCAATTGATCCTCCTGCCATTCTTTCCAACACACTGGTTCAGTACTGATCTGTTAACTTCTTTCTGCCTGTTCATATCTGTCCATCAATCAGTTCACACCTTAATTAATCACTCACACCTAACTGATCTATACTGCTGTTTATCTACGTCTTAATCTATTTACTGTAATATATTTGTATGTACTTCGTTATTAATTCACCGATTTACATCTTCATTTACCTACCTATCAAAATGACAGCTAATGTCTATATTTATCAATCTAATTACTTATCCACATACTTCTGTATATGAAGTATGTGGATTTTGGCTTATTGGGTGTTCTGGCATACAAAGCCTTTGCATCTAATTTTTATATAACTCTTTAGTGCCTATATTAATTTTTTAAAAGCAGTTTATTAACTATAAGAATTTTTATATAATTGTTTAGTATTAATAAGATCTATATTCAGTCAGTCAGTCAGTTTTGTGCCGTGAATGATATATGCTTAGGCAATCATGCATCTTTTGATGAATGACATGACGAGGCAGATTTTTTCCCTGCAGTAGGTTGCCATTTCTTTCTGCGGTAGACCAGTTGTCATCCAAGGCTATAGAACCCAGTCTGTCCTCCTATTTATCCATAACTGGGGGGAGAAAAAGTGGATTCATACCTTTCCAAAGGGTATTAGCATGTAAGTGAATGCAATGGATTCAACTGGAATTTGAACTCGGCTCTCCGATTCCGCAATCCAAGCTGCTACCCATTACTCCACTGTGACTTATATTACTGCTTAATGTTAATAAGATTTTTTATATAACTGTTTAGTAGTTCTATGATTTTTTATATTGCTGTTTAGTATTATTGATTCGAAGTTTTATATAGCTCCTTAGGAACCTTTATGCAAATGTTTAGTATTTATATGAATTTTTATATAGCTGTTTATTATTTCTATGAACTTTTATATATCTATTTAGTATTAATATAAATTTTTATATAGCTGTTTGTATTTTTATATAACTGATTAGTATTTATAAAGCTGTTTATTGTTTATAGGAATTTTATATAACTGTTTAATATTAATAAGATTTTTTATATAATGTATTTATATAAATTTTTATATTGCTTTTTAGTATTGATATGAAGTTTTATATAGCTCCTTAGTATTGATATGAACTTTTATACAGCTTTTTATTATTTCTATGAATTTTTATATACTCATTTATTATTAATAAAAAATTTTATATAGCTGTTTATATTTTATATAACTGGCTATTATTTATATGAATTTTTATTCAGTTCTTTCATATTTATATAACTGTCTATATTGCTGGTTAATATTTATATGAAGTTTTATATAGCTCTTTATTATTGATAGGAATTTTTATGCAGCTGTTTTGTATTTGTGTAAATTTTATATAGCTGTTTATTACTCATGTGAAGATTTATATAGCTGTTTATAATTTATATTAAACTGTTTTTTTTACTCCAACTCAAACCCTTTGATAAGTAAGTAAGTGTCTATTCTTATCAAAAGTTAGAATTTTTTAAAAAATGAAGAAGAGACTGCAGATGCTAGGATATAGGTATCATTGGTGAGATTGTAGTCATCATCTTTGGTTTCTTGTGGTAACTCTGTTGACTCATTTCTATATGAATAAGCAATGGGGGTTGACAGAGTTACCACAAGAGGTTGCCATCTTTGGTGCCATTGAGCTTGTTCGATATGAAGCAATTCTTGAAAGCTTTGTGAATGATAGTGGCATCTAACTCTTCCAACAATCCACTTGCAGATGTCTTCCAGCTCTGGTTTTCTCATTCTGCCTCCCAATGTTTAGGTGTGATTTATTTCCCTTTGTTGCAATATGCCATTAGATAGTTATCATCTCCCTGGTAAATGAATTAATACAATTTCTCCTGATTTTATCCATTTCAAGTCCCCAGAAAAATGGGATTGAGTCCTAAACTAAAGTAGCAGACTTTAGGACATGATTTTGGATGAAAAAAACCTGCGTCTTATACACACAGGATGACTGTCAGTGCCAGATTTACATATGAGCTAGTATGGGCTGAAGCCCAGAGGCCCCAAGACTGGAGGAGGACTACAAGGGCCCTCTAAGTCTTTGGGCCCTGATAAAACTAAAAAGAAATGAATATATAGGAACAGATTGGGGGAAAAAGGATTAACTATCAACTGCAAGAAGACAGAAATTATGACCATCAGTAAGAGGAAAAGCCGAAGATGTGAGTTACAAAATGGAGATGTTGACATCAAGCAGGTTCAGAAGTATAAATATCTGGGAAGTGTTTTAACAGATGGATAGAAAATGCAGCACTGAAATCCAAATATTCATTGGACTAGTGAAAGAAGCCTTCCAAAACTTAAGCAAAGATTTAATTAGAAACAAAGAAAAGAGTGCCAAATTGCTATGTGATATCCATCCTCTTATATGACAGTGAATGCTGGATAATCTCCCCACAGATGAGGAGAAAACTGGAGGCAATGGATACGTGGTTCTACAGAAAGATGCTGAGAATTGAGAACTGAGAATTTCCATGGATGGGGCAAGTATACAATGAGGAAATCTTAAAGAAAATAGAAAAAAAAGGACACATACTCAGAATCAGGAAAAGAAAACTGAAATTTCATGGACACATAATGAGGAAGAAGAGCTTGGAAAACTGAACCCTCACAGGGTTATTGAGGGTAAGAGAGAAGGCAGCAAGTCACTTATATGATGAGCTGAATGGGGGCCTTAGCAAAGAGAGAAAAACTGCTAATGGGCCACAATTGAGAGAAGTTTTTGGAGAACTATTATTGTCCATGTCCTGAAGAGATGGAGCAAATAGAAGAAGAAAAAGGAAGAAGTGAAAGAGAAGGCAGAGGGGAAAGGAGGGAAGAGTAAGAGTAAGAGAAGGAGGAAGAGGTAGAGTAGTAGTAGGAGGAACAGTAGAAGGAAGAAGAGCAGAAAGAGGAGCAGGAGTAGAAGGAGGAGGAGGAAGAAGAGGGGGAGAGGAATAGAAGTAAGAGGAGGAGGAGTAGGCGGAGGTAGACTAGTAGGAGGAAGAGTAGAAGGAGGAGAGGGAGAAGAAGAAGAATAACAAGAGCCATTGTAAAAATTTTATTTCTATAACTCAAACTGTCTGAGTTATATGATAAGAGATAATGGCTAAGATATTTAGCAACTCAGTGTAAGATATGGGAAGGAAAACTTGTTCGGTATATTCCAACAAATTCTATTAATAAATTAAAAACAAAACAGTTTTTGAGAAGAATTATTTGGGTTAATAAATTTATTTGATTTATTGCTTCAATCGAAATCACTACAAAATCCATAAAACAATGTTTATTTTTTGTATCTTAAATAGCTTGTATTTACACAAATTGTATGAATTACTTGGAGTCTGACAAGATGTTGTTATCAGTATAAGAATCTGAAAGTTCTTGGTTGCATGGTTAAAAGGTTAGTTAAAAAGAAATCTACTAAAATGGTAACTAAAAATATTAGTCACAACACAGCAATAAATTTAGGCATAACACTAAAATTGTTTCTCTTTGTGAGGTTAATATTTATATTCACAATATTTCTTTTTGTCTTGATGTTCTGCTGACCTGCAAAAAACAATCATTGAAATCATAACTTTGGTCCTTGGCTAACAAATTCTCAACTAGATATCTACCCAATATAGCTAAGCAAAAAGATAATGATTCAACCTGACAAACACAATGTGAGGATCTAGTTTAGACCATAAATCGAATAAAAAAAGTATTGATATTTCCCAAAACTATACTTAAAGATTGCTTTGTATCCCACTAGTGACCATGTAAAATTTGGTGACCATAACACAAGCTGCCTGAGTAATGTGAGAAAAGGTAACTAATAAGACATTTAGTGATTTAGAGGAAGATAGGGGAAGGAAAACATGTGAGAATAATTTGATTAAATTCTATCAAAATAAAAAACAAACTCATTTTCCAGATAATTTCTCAAGTTGTTTAAAATCCTGGGCAGAAACGTTCTTTATATCATGTGATGGACACAAAGTTAGGATCCAGTTTTGACCATAAATTGAATTTAGCAAAAAAAAAAGGAAAAACTTTAACGTTTCCTTTTCTTTATTATCTATGAATTGCCAATGCATTCTTGGGAAAGATAGTAAAATGTTTCCCATTGCCTTTTCCATGATTTTGAAGTCAGATTAAACATATTTGATGAAGGTGTTCTCTTTTTCATATATTGTGTATTTGGGTAGCAATCCCTCTTTTATACAAGTCTCATTAAAGACAACTGACAAGATACTTTTATTTAATCTTTCTTGTGTTCATATAAGTGTTATCTTTTGTGGACATAAAGTGCGTAAACAAATGTTTTGTATATCCAAGCACTTTCAGCTATTCTATTAGCCATTATCAAGGATGATTTTTTATTTTTTTTATTTTAACTGAATATGTAGATTTTTTTAAAAAATTTTATATGCTTCTAGAGTGATTGAAATGTTTTAATATTTTCCAAACACGGACAGCACGTTGTGGCCGTGTTCATAGTTGATATTGAGTGTTAATTTTTTTCTTTATTATTATTAGTGTATCCATTATATTTAGACTTTTTTTTACATGTCGATGTGGCTATTATTCTTGTATTTTCTACAAGTATATTGTGGAAAGAGTTTTTAGGTTTCCATGAATGTTTAAAAGATTCCTAATTAAGTTATCTATCTATCTATAGAAAGTAAATCTATTTAAACTCGATGGGTGAAAAAAATCTGGATAGCCCAATTTTCAAATAAATCGGCATCTGAGGAAAAATGGAAAAAAAAAACAAAACAGAAACCTCTGAACAGGACAAAAGAAATCATCCAGAACCTTAAATCTGTGATACAAAAAAAAAAAGACCCAGTGAGTAATAAGTTATAATGAAGAGTGCTCAATACATTAAACAGAGCAAAAGTAGAATAAATAAATCCTAATGAGACAGATACTACCTACCTAGGATTCACGCAATGGGGTCATCATGGTGAACTGGCTTATTTTATTTATTTATTTATTTCTCTCTCTCTCTCTCTCTCTCTCTCTCTCTATATATATATATATATATATATATATATATATATATATATGTGTGTGTGTGTGTGTGCGTATGCACGCATGTGTGTACGCATATGTGTGTTCTTTAAAATTTGTTCTATTTGTAGGAACCCTACATACTTAATACTGGAGATAAAGCATTTATAGATATAGACTGTGTGGACATAGGAATCAACACTGCATGATGACAGTCAGTTTTTTGCTTAAACGCAATCCTCAGGCTATTCAGTGTTAATTCCTATGACCACACTGTCTATATCTATATCTATATAATGCTATCAAACTGCTAGTGTTGTCAAAATGAGTCATTCCAAAAGGCTTCATTTGAAATGAATTAAAAATGAATCATTTCAAGTCAATAAATTTCATATTAATTTTTTATCATATAATGTCATTTATAACAATGAATTTAATAGAAATGAATAGAAATTGTTCCATTTCTCATCTTTTTCACTTAATATTATCAGTTGGTTCTTTTTATAAAAAATACATATGTAAAATATATACATATATAAAACGCATCTATATACATACATAAAATGCATCACAAATCTATTTCTAGTTTGTTATAGTATTTTCTCAATACTGTTTCTTGATATATAAAATTGTATATCGTCATGTCATATACATATATATATACATATATATATATATATATATATATATATATATATATATATACTTCGTTTGTGAATTATTAAGTTTAAAGTTTACAGTAGCCGCTATTAAATGTAGAACCCAAGATACAATCCCAAAATATTTATTATCATTGTTGGGCCATAGATCATCAACATAACAATAAACAGCAGCAAAGGTCAGATGATTGAGCTGGAAAAGCAACCTGACTCAGCCCTTCTGTTATCATTCATGCAGCTGTATGTAAAAATCATGTCTGCTTGCTCACGACATGAATATCCTACCATTCTAAAATGGAATATTTCTCCGTTAACTCACTACTACACATGTTAAATATTGAAGACAGATGAGCCACAAATGTACATGAATGACAAATGTAACCTAGTCTAGATGGTAACACAGTACCATCTACCGTAAACTTTCTTTAAACTTAATAACTCAATTATTTACATTATTCAGACTATTGTAGCCATATTTATTACAACGTTTCGGCCGTTGTACGCTCTGGCCTTCTTCAGGTGGTTTGAATGTTGAACTGAACCCTTTATTTCGCTCACTGGGGTAGACTGTTCTAGTTCCACGTGCCATGTTTAATGGATGTCAGTTATCAGTTACCTCCTGTTAATTTTTCCCTCTGAAAGTTCTCCACTGCCTGAACCAGGTATTGAACTCACACTCTTTGGGTCCTGTCACTGGATCTAACCAATGCCTTTATCCACTGTGCCATTTGTCCTTGAACAAAATAAAGGGTTCAGTTCGGCATTCCAACCACCTGAAGAAGGCTGGAGTGTACAACGGCCGAAACGTTGTAATAAATATGGCGACAAAGGTAAGAACAATAGTCCGAATAATGTAAATAGTGTACATAATACCGCATCTCAGAAATATAGACAGATATTTAATAACTCAAAAACAAAGAATTTATGGACACATGTTTATATAGACTTTTGTCCTTGTTTTGGTGTGAGGAACCCGCCCCAAAGTTTGTAAAAGTATTTTTGATACCCCCTGTATATATATATACTCGACTCTCCTGTTGAATTCGACGTATGAGGGACAAGCAGATCAGTTCCTAGGAAACTGACAGCCCAACGCCAGCACATGAGATTTGATTATAGTGGTGCACTACATGCCACAGTGTCCCCAAACGACCCTTCACAGGTTTTGAATTCAGAGTTGTCCTTCTCCTAGACCAGTTGCCATCCAAGGCTATAGAACCCAGTCTGTCCTGCTATTTACCCATAGCTGGAGGGAGAAGAAGAGGATTCACACCTTTCCCAAGGGTATTAGCATGTAAGCGAATGTAATGGATTCAACTGGAATTCGAACTTGTCTCCCCGATTCCTCAATTCAAGTCTCTATCCATTCCTGCATCGTGCATTGAAATGTTGTAATAAATATGGTGACAAAGATGAGGACAATAGTCTGAATAACGTAAATATTGTATATATATATATATATATATATATATATATATATATATATATATATATATATATATATATATTATAAAATATAGTAGTAAAACTATAGTTCTAATGAATCATAATTTCATTTTTTTAATCAGTTCACTCCAGGTAAAGTAATAGTGTCACTAAGATGCAAGGGATTAATGGAGGAGAAAGAGAAAGAAAATTCTTCAGAATGAACTGGAAAGCCAATCCTAAACAGGAAACAAGTGATAAACTTCTACTCCCTTTTCAAAAGGACAGGGGGTGCATGTGAACTGAATGATAAGGGAACCTAACTCCTCTTATTTAGGAGAAAAAAAATAATTAGTTAATAAAAATTCAGGTGTAAGTTCAGATGTATGAAGTATAGAGTTGAAGTAGACATTATAAGGAAGTGTAACTCAAATTCTAAACAGGAAACAAGGGATAAACCTCTACACTTGTTCACAAAACCAGGGAGGTGTGTGAACTGGGCAACAGGCGAAGCTTTCTCCTACTATTGATGAAAAAATATAGCAAATAAAATAAAATTTTCGACAGAGACTTCAGGAGTATCATGTTGAAGTAGAAAGAACCAGAAACTCAATTCTCAAGAGGAAAAAAGGGATAAATCTCTCACTCTGTTCAAACAACCGGGGAAGAGCATGAACAGGGTGATAGATGAACCTATCTTCTCCTATTGAGGAAAAAAATCTAAATGAATAGGAAATAAAATTTTAGAGTTTAGGCAGAGACATCAGAAGTATAGAATTGAAGTAGACTTTTTACATGGAACTGGAAACCCAATCATAAAGAGGAAACGAGATAAACCTTTACTCCTGTTCAAAAGACCAGAGGGAGTGGGAAGCTTTCTATTCCTATTTCCAAAGTAAAAGTTAAATTTCTTAATACTTTGTTTAGTGTTTGGAAGGCATTTTTTTCTATTCTAATGTGCTTTCAAATTTCGGTGTTGCATCTTCCATCCTCTGTTAAAACCGTTCCCAGATATTTAAATTGTTGTACTTGCTTGATTTTGGCATCTCTCATTTGTAAAGGACACTTACACATAAAATCAGAAAGAAACATATCCTAGATATTATTACTATTGAAGCATTTGTGTGTTAAATGCACATTCTTGTATTTCTCGCCATTTCAGGTTTATTCATAGCACAAGTATGTGCATTTGAAACCTATCAATCTTAAGTGGAGAAATTAAAATTCTAATTAGTCATTTAAAAGGTTGACTTAAATGTCAAGCAGACTTTGTTGGTTTTCATTTCTCTTTTCCTTTTCAATAAAATGCAGCACTTGACAAATGACGAAAAATCCAAATATTGGAAAATGGTGCAATGCATATTTGAATTTAAAATGTTTGCAGGTGATGTCCGTCAATAGATTAATGAGTTGGTCAATACTTACTGAAAAGGATGTATTGAAAGAGTAGAGAGGACAGAGATTTCAACGAATCTGTTATTCCTTCTGTGTGTGGATAATTGAATGACAGGAGGGAAAATATTCTGCATAACATGTTTCGTCCTGTAAAAGGACTTCATCAAGGTTCTTATTGATGGGATTATATATATGGTAGGAGAGAGGGAATGTTTATGAAAATGTTGGTTTCTAAGACTGTAAATAAGTTAAATTTTTGGAAATCTTTTTTCTTCAGAATGGTAAATAGAAAGAAAAAAAGAAACAAAGAATTCTTCTCCTTCTACATGGCGATGTCGATGATCATGGCTCTCGCACAGGGCCTGATGATTGCTTAAGCATAAAACAGACTTTCGCTGCTGGGTGTTGACCTCAGTGTCCACTTTTATACTTATATCTATACTTATATATATATACTTATATTTTTATTTTTGAATTGTCTGGTTAAATTTATTTATTAAAATGTATCGGTTTGAAGAGGCAGGTAGACATTATCTGTCAAAATAAATTTATTACCATCTTTAATGTGATTTTAAGTGTTTTTTTACTATGAATTATATTGCTCTGTATACTTTATACATTCAGCTCTCTTCTTGGATCTGACTTTTTAATATTTTTATGTTAAAAAGGCTTGCCTTAGATGATTCGTGGATTTTGCATTAGATATATATAGATATATATATTATTCTGTTTATGTACTATATATGTGTGTGTGTATGTTATATATATATATATATATATATATATATATATATATATATGTGTGTGTATGTGTGTTTGTGTATATGTGTTTGTATATATATTTCCGTTTATGCATTATTTTTATAGATACAAATATTGAAGTAAATGCTTATTAAGAACATTTACCAATCTGAATGTCCAAGAAATCTCATAGAAAATATGTGTCCTCCGACTTACATTTATATGGACTTTTGTCCTTGTTTTGGTGCAAGGAATCTACCCCCAAAATTTATAAAAGTACTTTTGATACACCTTATATATATATATATATATATATATATATATGTGTGTGTGTGTGTGTGTGTGTGTGTATCTCTATCCATACATATATATGTGTGTGTGTGTTTGTGTGTGTGTGTGTGTGTATTTCTATCCATATATATATGTATATATATGTATATGTATGGATAGAGATAGATACACACAGATATATATGAGAGAGAGAGAGAGAGAGAAAGAGAGAGAGAAAGAAAGAGAGAGAAGGTGACTCATCATTGCATTAGTTTGTGGAGTGATAGATAACCAGATGGAGTCTCAAGGGATATTTAATATATGTGAGTTCAATTTATAAATCACTATATCAGACCAATAGTGAGTAAATAAATGATAAGATGAAAAAAATCTCCGAAGTGACTTGTTTCATTTCAGGAAGGAACTTTAGACTAATAAAAGTTTCATCCTTTCCTCGCAAAATTCCTGCTGTTATAATGCGGGTTTTTTGAAAACAATAGCAATAAATATAAAAAAAAAATATGAACGTGGCTGAAAGGTGAATAAAATCAGCTATGAAAGTTGGGCTGAAAAGTTTGCCTTTTTGGCGGCAGCTGCAAGACAGCCAGACCTTGGATCATCTTCAAGACTCTCCCATCCTCTCCTAAATTTAGCTGCCCACTTTTGCACTGCTGAAAAAAAGGTGGAGTGTTATCCCCTAATGTAGTAACCAGGTCAGCATGAATGTCCTTCTAAACCCCTTTTCTTCAGGTAATTGATGAAACCACAAAGCCAAATTTTGTCCATTTTCAAGAGAATTTGCTACTAGTTACTTTCGTTCTTCATTGGTTCACGTCAAGGTCGGCAAAAAGTGTAACAGCTTTTGCTGTTACTTCCTTGACTGGTAAGGTAGTTTCGGGTGACTTGTTTACCCTAGTGCACCCTCATAATTTTCTATGACAAACATCAGGGAATGCTAGCAGTAAGACATTTTGTGGAGACACCCAGTGATAGGTATTCTGCAGTGAGAAGTGGATTTCTGTCTTCGGAAAAATCTTAACTGAAATTTGAAAAAAATCAACCTTGTACCGAATATGCGAGAAACAATGAAGTTTTAGAGAAAATGGAAACAAAAAGGACACTTATACTTAACATCAGGAAAAGACTGTTGAAATTTCTAGGTCGCATAATGAGAAAAGAGGGAATGGAAAATTTTATACTCACAGGACAGATTAACGGCAAGAGGGACGGGAAAGTAACACATAACCTACTTAGTAAGCTTGGCAGAACAAGGTTTAGGAAAGATAACAAAAACACAGAATTTATTAAGAGCTATAAAGGACAGAAAATTGTGGAGAGCCATGATTGCCTATGTCCTGAAGGAACATGGCACATAGAAGATGAATATATATGGCAATGCTGATATTTTGGCCACTGTCTGTCAAAACTAACAACAGATACATCCATTTCACTGGCTCTGAATTAATCATGCACTCAGTCAACCACTCTTCCAATGAAGTTTATCGCCATCATAACACGTATCATAAAATGATATATATGGAAAGTATGGTTTATGGTTTTTCCTGAGAGTGCATTACAAGCAATCTTAACGTGAATTGTATTTTAGGATCTGATAATTCTGACGCCATCTTCCACTTGTCTATTTCTTCTTCTTCTTATATGGGCTGTGAGCCTTCAGGACGTTGGTGATCATGGCTCTCCACAACTTCCTGTCCGTTGTAGTGCTAAATAAATTTCATTTTTTTCATCACGTTTACGAAACCCTGCTCTGCTATCTATTTACGCAAGCATGCCAACTAGGTTATGTATTGTTTTCCTCTGTTTATCTTAATTTTGATGTGTCCTGTGAGTATCAAATTCTCCAAACACTCTTTCCTCACTATGTTCTCTAGAAATTTCACCTATCTCTTCCTGATGTTAAGTATAAGTATCCTTTTTGTTTCCATTGTCTCTAGAATTTTGTCATCACTGTTCAGTACATGGTATCCTCAGCATCCTGCTATCTATTTACGCAAGCATGCCAACTAGAATATGTATTGTTTTCCTCTGTTTATCTTAATTTTAATGTGTCCTGTGAGTATCAAATTCTCCAAACACTCTTTCCTCACTATGTTCTCTAGAAATTTCACCTATCTCTTCCTGATGTTAAGTATAAGTATCCTTTTTGTTTCCATTGTCTCTAGAATTTTGTCATCACTGTTCAGTACATGGTATCCTCAGCATCCTTCTGTAGAACCACATTTCTGGTGCTTGAAGTCTCTTTGTCATCAGAAAGTGCCATATAGGAGGGCTGATGTTAGATAACAGTTTAGTACGCTTTTCTTTGTTTCTATTTCTTAAAATTTTGCTTCACTTTTGAAAGGTTTCATATCCCAATGTGCACTCGGCTTTCAGCGTTGAACTTTCTGTCCTCTTTTAAAAACCGCTTCCCAGATATTTAAATTGTTGTACTTGTTGTTGCTCAAGATGACGGTAGTCTTTGAGTATAGAATCCAGAGGTTGGCAGTGGATATCTCGTTTCAGTAGCAGAGCGTAGTTGTTTCTTCTGTTCTGGTCATCTTTGCTTCTGATAGGTTGGCACTGGACATCCGGAGAGAGTAACCAAAATGGCCGCCGTTATATAAGACGGATTGAATATTTTACGCCTTCTGATTGGTTAACATTCATTTGGGGGAACTATAAAGCAAGTCCAGTCATTTGAGTCTGATCACTAGCTATATAATGATACACAAAAATTGTAACATTTTTTCGAAACTCAAAAAATTAATGAATTTTAGGCTTATTTGCAATTATTTCAAAAGGTTTAAGTTGATAACCTCCAGGGAATTCCGAACTGAACCCTTTATTTAATCCCTTTTTTAAACTATTCTCATTCCACTGCCCATGTCTAGGTATAATGCCTCCAATTATTATTAGCCATTTTTTTTTTACATGTGGATGAGGCTATTATATTTGTATTATCAAATGCGTATGTTGTGGATGGAGCTTTAGTAGGAAGCATTATTAATAGAAAACAAAACACGACACTCAATAACATCAACTATAAACATGGCCACAATGTGCCAAGCTTATTTATTTCAGTAGCAGAGTGTTGTTCTTTCTTTTGTACTGGTCATCTTTGGTTCTGACAGGTTCGCATTGGACATTCGGAGAGAGTAACCAAAATGTCTGCCGTTATACAAGACGGATTGAATATTTTACGCCTTCTGATTGGTTAACATTCATTTGGGGGAACTATAAAGTGAGTCCAGTCATTTGGGTCTGCTCATTAGTACATACATACACAAAATAACTTAACACTTGTTTGATTTTGGTATTTCCAATTTGTAATTTGCATGTTGGGTTGTTCATTTTGCTAGCAACCATACATTCCTTCTTCTTGCAAATGTTGTTCTGTCTTTTCTTCTCTCTTTCCTTCACTACAATCCATAGAAGTTCCTCTAGTTTCCTTTCTGAGTCTATCATCAACACATCTTATGTTGTTAAGATTGTGGCTGCCAATAATGAACCTGGTAGAACCCTATATATATATATATATATATATATATATATATATATATATATATATATACATATATATATATATATATATATATATATATATATATATATATAAATATAAAAGTGAACATAGAAATCAATACTTAGAGGCGACAGTCTGTTTCATGCACATCGCATGAAACAGACTGTCGCCTCTAAGTGCTGACTTCTATGTTCACTTTTATATTTACACACACTCTATCTCTGATATTGAGCACTTTATCCCATAAATATAGCACATCTTAAGACTATATTTCTTCATATATATATATACTTGTATTTTGATTGGTCATTCTAGCTTATGTAACAGCATTTACCCCTAGCGAAGGATCGTTAATTAATTTGAAACTTTTAAAACCATTTATTCTACATTCAACATCATCACTATATAAGACACCAGAAGTGTTGAAACAAAATGGCTATTTTTGTAGTGATTTTATAACATATTTATGTTATAATATTTAAATAAATAATTATATCTGCTCTACTCTGTATTGAGCACTCTTTTAAGAATAATAATTGTTGGTTATTGGAATTTATTCCATATATACCAATCCTATACTTGTATATATATATATATATATATATATATTTAAATATATTTGAGACAGTACAAAAGCGTATCAGGGCATAAAAAAACAATTTTTTATTAATGGCCATGTTAGATTTAAAATAAATACCAGTTAACCGGTTTAGTCCCCTCTCATCAGAACTGTTTCACGGGGAATAGAAAATTATGAGAAAAACTATTTGCTATGGGTGACATGAATGAAGGACAGGGAAGAGAAAAATAAAATACACGTGTATAAAAATTACACGTGTATAAAATAGTAATACGACTCAAGATGCTAGAGACACAGCACAGCAAGCCCAAGCAAACAGTCTCTTTGTTTGTAAAGAGACGGTCGCCTGGACCTGATGTACAGAGTCTCCAACACCCTGAGATGGAATACAGAGTGTGACCTGGCCAAAACGGAAAACCAGGACACACTAAAATCCAATGCGCAAGTAGGATCATTTATTAGATGATCTGCAATAGACGACCCATATGTATTTCGAATGGAATCGCCCGCCGAAAAATTATTGTTTAATATTTTCGCAGGTACGTGTTGTTTTATTCTAGCGTCCAAGCGCTGTGTCGTTCTACCTATGTAGTCGCATCCACAACTACATTTAAAACATTTATATATATATATATATATATATATATATATATACATATATATATAGGCTGTTTCATGCTAGATGCAATCATCAGGCCACACTGATAATTCTGACGCCATCTTCCACTTGTCTATTTCTTCTTCTTATATGGGCCGTGAGCCTTCAGGACGTTGGTGATCATGGCTTTCCATATTTTTTCATAACTTTTCCCAAACCCTGCTCTGCTATCCGGTGGCCTGACGATTGCATCTAGCATGAAACAGCCTGTCGCCTCTAAGTGTTGACTTCAATGTTCACTTTTATATTTACACACGCTCTATCCCTGATATTGAGCACTTTATCCCATAAATATAGCACACCTTAAGAGTATATTTCTTCATATATATATATTTATATATATATATATATATATATATATATATATATATGAATAAAGACAAAGGGAAAATTTAGGCATTTGGCTTAATAATATCCATCAGAGGATATAAAATGTCAGCCAAGATAAGTTTTCCTTTTGTTTATATATATATATATATATATATATATATATATATATGCACTTTAATCAATCAAGACACTCATTAGACAACTGTAAATGTTTATTGATAGATTCAGGTTTTAGTTCAACATACACACGAAGAAAAAAAGAGAAATACTGGATTTTAAAATTAGACACATATAAACTAGGGTTAAACAAAGACTTGGGCATTTTAAATCTGTATAAATATTTCAATAGTTAAAAAATTTCTTTAGATATAGTTAAAAGACCTTTTTAAACAACATCTAAAATACTATCGTTAGATTTACGTTAGAAATATTCAAACACAGTTGCATTCCACATCACGTGACGTCCGCGTCTCACGACGGATGCTACTTGTAAACAAACTTCCGAACGCAGTTATTCAATTAATTTCTGAGGAAGGACCGAGCCGGTCTGAAATATCAAATATATAAAAACATATAAATAAATACTTTCACAAAAAAAACACCCAATTTTTTCTTTTAATTTGCAACTTTTCAGTTGTTTTATCCGTATTATATACATATCAAGAAAGTATACGTGGCTTCTCATTATGCTATATATATATATATATATATATATATATATATGAAGAAATATACTCTTAATATACACACACACACACACACACTCACATACATACAGGATGTGATGGGTAAATTGTCACTATTTAGTATCTTTAATTTTGTGCATACATGTTGTTTGTTTTTGATTTTGGCAACTGCATTGTATAGTAGGCTCAGTTAGGTACCATTTGTAAGAAAAAGACCACCATGATGCAATTCACTCTGCCAGAAATTTGGAAACGACAGTTTTGGTATTCACACTGGAAACTTCAATATGAACATTTCAGAGTGTTTGGGTGTCAATCAGAGGACAGTGCAGATGATTGAAAAACACTTGGGTGACTTTAATGGTGATTATATAGGGACAGCAACTCGGAAAACTCACTCTGATCATTCTGACAAAAAAAGAACTCCCAAATTTGTTGGTGAGGTCTTCAGACTTAACAAGGAGGCCTACATCAAGTGTCTTGAGAAGGTAGTGCTGTCCTGGGTCAAGAGGGTGGCTGTTGCAAGAACTATGTCTGGCAACAGGACTCTGCACCATGACATATAAGCAGGAGAAACCAGTCATGGTTGTCAGGCAATTTCTGCAACCGCACCACTCCTTACATCTGGCCACCTAACTCGCCAGAAATAACTAAAAAGGAATTTTTATTTACTTTCCCTAACAAAAATATCAATATGTACAATATATGGAGTTGGCTCTTTATGATGGCTATGTCAGTAGTGAACTTTCTACATGCAAATGTGTTCACTGCAACAAAATGAAAGTAAAGATTTCAAATGCTGAATTTAAGACACCCCGTTCTTTCAAACAGGAGTAGAGCTTTATCCTTTCTTTCCTGTATAGGATTGGGTTTCCGGTCCCCTCTGAAATTTTCTCATTCTCCTTCACTACCAATAGCCTCTTGTGTCTTAGTGGCATTATTGCCTTGCTTGATTAAAAAAAATACTGGCCTATTTTTGTTATGGAGAATAATGCAACACTATGGTTTGATATCTGTCTATATTTCTGAGATGAAGTATTGTAACTATTTACGTTGTTTGGGCTGTTGACTTCATCTTTATTGTCATATCCATGTTTTGGCTGTTGTATGTTCTGGCCTTCTTCAGGTGATAGATGTTGGAATTTGAAACTGAACCAAGGATACATGATCCAGTGGATAAAAGCATTGGTTGACGCAATCCAGTGACTTGACCCAAACAATTGTGATTTCAATACATGGCCACAGCAGAGGTGAGCAAAAAAGCTTGGAGAGTTGAGTTAAAAGAGAGATAACTGATACTGAGATATCCTGAAAAGGCATGTGGAACTAGAAGAATCTACCCCAGTGGATAAATGATTTGGTTTGAAATTACAACGTATATCACCTGAAGAAAGTCGGAGCATACAATAGCTGAAACATTGTGAATATGAAAATAAAGATGAGGACAACAGTCCAAACAATGTAAATAGTGTAAACTATGGTTTGATGCTCAAATGGCATTGAATAAATGGCGCCGTATTGTTGGAAAATGTTATCTGCTGTTCTTCCATGAATCATCAATTGATGATGTCCGTTCTTTAAGGGTTAAAAATTCTTGTTTACGTAAAGAAATTCTTGTCCCAATATGAGTGAACTTAGATGAATACACAAGTATAAGAAACAGATGCTCTTTTGTGACAAGATGCATTAAACTAAACAAAAATCTGCACATCAGTGCACATCAATGCAAATATTGCCAATGATTCTAGCTGCAATGATAGCAGCACATGGACATTCCAGAGCATGTCTGCAACTTGACTCCTTCCAGTTGAATCATTTCCACTCTCCAGATTTCTAATTCTACAAATAACAGATGCAGGTGCAGTTGCATAAATTAAAAAGTATACAATTCCATCATCATCATCATCCTCATCATCAGCAGCAGCATCCTTCTTCTTCTTCTGGACATGGACAATTATAGCTCTCCACAACTTCCTATCCTTTGTAGTTTTTTTCTTTACAGTTTCTCTTCCATTCTCTGTTAAATAAGTTATTTGCTGTTTCCCTCTGTCACTCTTGCCTTTATTATATCCTGTGAGTGTCAAATTCACAAATCCCTCTTTCCTCATTATGTGTTCTAGAAATTTCAATCATCTCTTTCTGATTCAGCATCCTTTTTGTTTCCATGTTCTCTAAAACTTCCTAAATTACTCAAGTGGTTTTCAAAAGGTATTCTCAGCATCCTTCTGTAGAACCTCATTTCTGTTGCCTCAAGTCTATTCTACATCTGTGAGGAGATTATATCGGCATTCACTGCCATAATACTGACTTTTGTTTCTAATGAAATTTTCCTGTTTCTTAATACTTTGCTTAATTTTGGAAAACATCTTTTGCCATTTTAATTCACCTTCTGATTTCTGTGTCATATTTTCCATCTTCTGTTAAAACACATCCCACACATTTAAACTTCATCTTGAGTTTGGCATCTCCAATTTGTAATTCACATCTTGGAGCCTTCCTCTTGCTCTCAATTATACATTCTATCTTCTTACAATTAATGCTTAGTCCTTTCTTCTCATTTTCCTTTATTAGTAGTTCCTGCAGTTTCCATCTTGTGTGTGCTATCAACACTGTGTTACCAAGTAATAAATCTAATAAAGTATTAAATTACTAGTATGATAGAATTAGAAACAAAGAAAAGGGTACTGAACTGTTACATAATATCATTCCTCCTATATGGCAGTGAATGCTGGACAATCTCCACACATATGAAAAAGAGACTTGAAGCAACAGAAATGCGGTTCTACAGAAGGAAGCAGAGAATACTATGTGAGTGATGAATAAGTTTTACAGAAAATGAAAACAAAAAGATCACTTTAACATTAGTAAGAATTTAAATATCTTGGACAAATAATGAGGACAGAGGACTTGGAAAATTTGATACTCATATGACAGATTGAAGGCAAGAGGGATAGAAGAAAACAATGCATTACCTACCCAACAAGCTTGAGTAAACAGATGACAGAACAGGATTTAGGAGAGATAACAAAAAGACAACACTATTTAAGAGCTACAGAGGATAAGAAATTGTAGAGCGCCATATTGCCTATGCTGAATGGGCCCGGCGCATAGAGATTCAAGCTGTTTGTTCCCATTGCTTTTCAAAATGTCACATCCATTCAGGACATGAGCAATCATGGCTCTCCACAGATTCCTTTCCTTTATCATCTGTGAACTGTCATGACTTCTTTGGAAAGATAGTGCTTTCATGTTGCCTTCTCCACAGTTTTGAATTCATTCATCCTTCTTCTAAACTGATCATTCCCCAAGGCTAGAGGACCCAATCTGCCTTTAACTGGGGAGAGAAGTATTGGATTTATGCCTTTCCCAAGTGCAATGTGAATGGAAAAGACTCAGCCAGAATTTGAAATTGGTTCAATGATCCTAACCTGCTACATCCACAAACATGCTTCATGCATATCCTTGTTTTCATCATAGATTATGTATTGTATATCAAGTTTGAACTATTGTACGCATGTACAGGATCTCTAATAGAAATCATTTAGTAAAATTCATTTTCCCATTCATAAAGAAAAATCATATATACTTGCATTGTCATTGGAGGAAACAGGAATTTCATGATGTTAGAGGCAGGTGATTGCTATCCAAGTGTTTCAGAAAATACCATCAATAATGGGAAGCAAGAACAAACAAGTGGAAGGAAAAAATACAAATGTGATCTATTATCAGTTGTTAGTAAGAGAAAGGTGGTTTCTTCAGTCTGATAATTTCATAAAGATAGAACAATGTTGATCCTATAATAAAAATAGAAGAAAGACAGAAGAATATTGATCATTTTACAAATACTGAACTTGATACATTTATAAAGACAGAGCAAAATTGATCCTTTTATAAAAACTGAACTTGATCCGTTCATAAAGACAGAGGGAAATTGATCTTACTATAAAAACTGAACTTGATCAGTTCATAAAGACAGGGAAATTGATCTTACTACAAAAACTGAAATTGATCCATTAATAAAGACAGAGGGAAATTGATACTTTTATAAAAACTGAACTTGATCCTTTTATAAAGACTCAGAGAAACAGATCCTTTTATGAAGTCTGAACATGATCCATTTATAAATACAGAAGAAAACTGATGCTTATATAAAGACAGAGGGAAATTGACAAGTTTAAAAAGACTGAACTTGATCATTTTATAGAGACAGAAGAAAATTATTCTTTTATAAAGATGGAAGAGAACTGATCCTTTTATAAAGGTTAAACTTGATCCATTTATAAAGGCAAGAAAATTGATCCTTTTATAAAGACGAGGAGAAATCGATAATTTTTGAGGCAATATCAGCAATTCTTTCATAAGGAAAGAAGGACATTGAAAGGCAGAGAAGTTTATTCTTTTATAAAACTAGAAGGAAATTGATTGTTTTTTTTTAAAAACAGAAGTATGCTGACCCTGTTATAAAACACAAGGAAGTTTACCCTTTATAACGAGAGGAGGAAGATTATTCTTTCATAAAAACAGAGAAAAGACTAAATATCCAAGAAGGGCAGAAGGATGCTGATAATTTTTAAAAAATAGGTGTTTAATGTTTTATAAAGACAAAAATTGATCCTTTTATAAAGACAGAATAAAATTCATTCTCTGATAATTTCTGAAGGAAGATGGACCCTTTATAAAGATTGAAGTTGGACCTTTTATTAAAAGAACGTTGATCCTATTGTAAGCACAGGGAGAAGCTGATCCTTTTATAAAAACAGAAAGAGTATTCTTTTATCATAAAGACAGATGAAGGTTGGACATGTTAATAAGTTTGATACTTTTATAAAAATAAAAGAATGTTGATCCTATTGTAAGGACAGGGAGAAGCTGATCCTTTTATAAAAACAGAAAGAGTATTCTTTTATCATAAAGACAGATGAAGGTTGGACATGTTAATAAGTTTGATACTTTTATAAAAATAAAAGAATGTTGATCCTATTGCAAGGACAGGGAGAAGCTGATCCTTTTATAAAAACAGAAAGAGTATTCTTTTTTCATAAAGACAGATGAAAGTTGGACATGTTAATAAGTTTGATACTTTTATAAAAATAAAAGAATGTTGATCTTATTGTAAGGACAGGGAGAAGCTGATCCTTTTATAAAAACCGAAAGAGTATTCTTTTTTCATAAAGACAGATGAAAGTTGGACATGTTAATAAGTTTGATACTTTTATAAAAATAAAAGAATGTTGATCCTATTGTAAGGACAGGGAGAAGCTGACCCTTTTATAAAAACCGAAAGAGTATTCTTTTTTCATAAAGACAGATGAAAGTTGGACATGTTAATAAGTTTGATACTTTTATAAAAATAAAAGAATGTTGATCCTATTGTAAGGACAGGGAGAAGCTGATCCTTTTATAAAAACAGAAAGAGTATTCTTTTTTCATAAAGACAGATGAAAGTAGGACATGTTAATAAGTTTGATACTTTTATAAAAATAAAAGAATGTTGATCTTATTGTAAGGACAAGGAGAAGCTGACCCTTTTATAAAAACAGAAAGAGTATTCTTTTTTCATAAAGACAGATGAAAGTTGGACATGTTAATAAGTTTGATACTTTTATAAAAATAAAAGAATGTTGATCTTATTGTAAGGACAGGGAGAAGCTGATCCTTTTATAAAAACAGAAAGAGTATTCTTTTTTCATAAAGACAGATGAAAGTTGGACATGTTAATAAGTTTGATACTTTTATAAAAATAAAAGAATGTTGATCCTATTGTAAGGACAAGGAGAAGCTGACCCTTTTATAAAAACAGAAAGAGTATTCTTTTTTCATAAAGACAGATGAAAGTTGGACATGTTAATAAGTTTGATACTTTTATAAAAATAAAAGAATGTTGATCCTATTGTAAGGACAGGGAGAAGCTGATCCTTTTATAAAAACAGAAAGAGTATTCTTTTATCATAAAGACAGATGAAGGTTGGACATGTTAATAAGTTTGATACTTTTATAAAAATAAAAGAATGTTGATCCTATTGCAAGGACAGGGAGAAGCTGATCCTTTTATAAAAACAGAAAGAGTATTCTTTTTTCATAAAGACAGATGAAAGTTGGACATGTTAATAAGTTTGATACTTTTATAAAAATAAAAGAATGTTGATCCTATTGTAAGGACAGGGAGAAGCTGATCCTTTTATAAAAACCGAAAGAGTATTCTTTTTTCATAAAGACAGATGAAAGTTGGACATGTTAATAAGTTTGATACTTTTATAAAAATAAAAGAATGTTGATCCTATTGTAAGGACAGGGAGAAGCTGACCCTTTTATAAAAACCGAAAGAGTATTCTTTTTTCATAAAGACAGATGAAAGTTGGACATGTTAATAAGTTTGATACTTTTATAAAAATAAAAGAATGTTGATCCTATTGTAAGGACAGGGAGAAGCTGATCCTTTTATAAAAACAGAAAGAGTATTCTTTTTTCATAAAGACAGATGAAAGTAGGACATGTTAATAAGTTTGATACTTTTATAAAAATAAAAGAATGTTGATCTTATTGTAAGGACAAGGAGAAGCTGACCCTTTTATAAAAACAGAAAGAGTATTCTTTTTTCATAAAGACAGATGAAAGTTGGACATGTTAATAAGTTTGATACTTTTATAAAAATAAAAGAATGTTGATCTTATTGTAAGGACAAGGAGAAGCTGACCCTTTTATAAAAACAGAAAGAGTATTCTTTTTTCATAAAGACAGATGAAAGTAGGACATGTTAATAAGTTTGATACTTTTATAAAAATAAAAGAATGTTGATCCTATTGTAAGGACAGGGAGAAGCTGACCCTTTTATAAAAACAGAAAGAGTATTCTTTTTTCATAAAGACAGATGAAAGTTGGACATGTTAATAAGTTTGATACTTTTATAAAAATAAAAAAATGTTGATCTTATTGTAAGGACATGGAGAAGCTGATCCTTTTATAAAAACAGAAAGAGTATTCTTTTATCATAAAGACAGATGAAAGTTGGACATGTTAATAAGTTTGATACTTTTATAAAAATAAAAGAATGTTGATCTTATTGTAAGGACAAGGAGAAGCTGACCCTTTTATAAAAACAGAAAGAGTATTCTTTTTTCATAAAGACAGATGAAAGTTGGACATGTTAATAAGTTTGATACTTTTATAAAAATAAAAGAATGTTGATCCTATTGTAAGGACAGGGAGAAACTGATCCTTTTATAAAAACCGAAAGAGTATTCTTTTTTCATAAAGACAGATGAAAGTTGGACATGTTAATAAGTTTGATACTTTTATAAAAATAAAAGAATGTTGATCTTATTGTAAGGACAAGGAGAAGCTGACCCTTTTATAAAAACCGAAAGAGTATTCTTTTTTCATAAAGACAGATGAAAGTTGGACATGTTAATAAGTTTGATACTTTTATAAAAATAAAAGAATGTTGATCCTATTGTAAGGACAGGGAGAAGCTGACCCTTTTATAAAAACAGAAAGAGTATTCTTTTTTCATAAAGACAGATGAAAGTTGGACATGTTAATAAGTTTGATACTTTTATAAAAATAAAAGAATGTTGATCTTATTGTAAGGACATGGAGAAGCTGATCCTTTTATAAAAACAGAAAGAGTATTCTTTTATCATAAAGACAGATGAAAGTTGGACATGTTAATAAGTTTGATACTTTTATAAAAATAAAAGAATGTTGATCTTATTGTAAGGACATGGAGAAGCTGACCCTTTTATAAAAACAGAAAGAGTATTCTTTTTTCATAAAGACAGATGAAAGTTGGACATGTTAATAAGTTTGATACTTTTATAAAAATAAAAGAATGTTGATCCTATTGTAAGGACAGGGAGAAGCTGACCCTTTTATAAAAACAGAAAGAGTATTCTTTTTTCATAAAGACAGATGAAAGTTGGACATGTTAATAAGTTTGATACTTTTATAAAAATAAAAGAATGTTGATCTTATTGTAAGGACATGGAGAAGCTGATCCTTTTATAAAAACAGAAAGAGTATTCTTTTATCATAAAGACAGATGAAAGTTGGACATGTTAATAAGTTTGATACTTTTATAAAAATAAAAGAATGTTGATCTTATTGTAAGGACAAGGAGAAGCTGACCCTTTTATAAAAACAGAAAGAGTATTCTTTTTTCATAAAGACAGATGAAAGTTGGACATGTTAATAAGTTTGATACTTTTATAAAAATAAAAGAATGTTGATCCTATTGTAAGGACAGGGAGAAGCTGACCCTTTTATAAAAACAGAAAGAGTATTCTTTTTTCATAAAGACAGATGAAAGTTGGACATGTTAATAAGTTTGATACTTTTATAAAAATAAAAGAATGTTGATCTTATTGTAAGGACATGGAGAAGCTGATCCTTTTATAAAAACAGAAAGAGTATTCTTTTATCATAAAGACAGATGAAAGTTGGACATGTTAATAAGTTTGATACTTTTATAAAAATAAAAGAATGTTGATCTTATTGTAAGGACAGGGAGAAGCTGATCCTTTTATAAAAACAGAAAGAGTATTCTTTTTTCATAAAGACAGATGAAAGTTGGACATGTTAATAAGTTTGATACTTTTATAAAAATAAAAGAATGTTGATCCTATTGTAAGGACAGGGAGAAGCTGATCCTTTTATAAAAACCGAAAGAGTATTCTTTTTTCATAAAGACAGATGAAAGTTGGACATGTTAATAAGTTTGATACTTTTATAAAAATAAAAGAATGTTGATCCTATTGTAAGGACAGGGAGAAGCTGACCCTTTTATAAAAACCGAAAGAGTATTCTTTTTTCATAAAGACAGATGAAAGTTGGACATGTTAATAAGTTTGATACTTTTATAAAAATAAAAGAATGTTGATCCTATTGTAAGGACAGGGAGAAGCTGATCCTTTTATAAAAACAGAAAGAGTATTCTTTTTTCATAAAGACAGATGAAAGTAGGACATGTTAATAAGTTTGATACTTTTATAAAAATAAAAGAATGTTGATCTTATTGTAAGGACAAGGAGAAGCTGACCCTTTTATAAAAACAGAAAGAGTATTCTTTTTTCATAAAGACAGATGAAAGTTGGACATGTTAATAAGTTTGATACTTTTATAAAAATAAAAGAATGTTGATCTTATTGTAAGGACAAGGAGAAGCTGACCCTTTTATAAAAACAGAAAGAGTATTCTTTTTTCATAAAGACAGATGAAAGTAGGACATGTTAATAAGTTTGATACTTTTATAAAAATAAAAGAATGTTGATCCTATTGTAAGGACAGGGAGAAGCTGACCCTTTTATAAAAACAGAAAGAGTATTCTTTTTTCATAAAGACAGATGAAAGTTGGACATGTTAATAAGTTTGATACTTTTATAAAAATAAAAGAATGTTGATCTTATTGTAAGGACATGGAGAAGCTGATCCTTTTATAAAAACAGAAAGAGTATTCTTTTATCATAAAGACAGATGAAAGTTGGACATGTTAATAAGTTTGATACTTTTATAAAAATAAAAGAATGTTGATCTTATTGTAAGGACAAGGAGAAGCTGACCCTTTTATAAAAACAGAAAGAGTATTCTTTTTTCATAAAGACAGATGAAAGTTGGACATGTTAATAAGTTTGATACTTTTATAAAAATAAAAGAATGTTGATCCTATTGTAAGGACAGGGAGAAACTGATCCTTTTATAAAAACCGAAAGAGTATTCTTTTTTCATAAAGACAGATGAAAGTTGGACATGTTAATAAGTTTGATACTTTTATAAAAATAAAAGAATGTTGATCTTATTGTAAGGACAAGGAGAAGCTGACCCTTTTATAAAAACAGAAAGAGTATTCTTTTTTCATAAAGACAGATGAAAGTTGGACATGTTAATAAGTTTGATACTTTTATAAAAATAAAAGAATGTTGATCCTATTGTAAGGACAGGGAGAAGCTGACCCTTTTATAAAAACAGAAAGAGTATTCTTTTTTCATAAAGACAGATGAAAGTTGGACATGTTAATAAGTTTGATACTTTTATAAAAATAAAAGAATGTTGATCTTATTGTAAGGACATGGAGAAGCTGATCCTTTTATAAAAACAGAAAGAGTATTCTTTTATCATAAAGACAGATGAAAGTTGGACATGTTAATAAGTTTGATACTTTTATAAAAATAAAAGAATGTTGATCTTATTGTAAGGACATGGAGAAGCTGACCCTTTTATAAAAACAGAAAGAGTATTCTTTTTTCATAAAGACAGATGAAAGTTGGACATGTTAATAAGTTTGATACTTTTATAAAAATAAAAGAATGTTGATCCTATTGTAAGGACAGGGAGAAGCTGACCCTTTTATAAAAACAGAAAGAGTATTCTTTTTTCATAAAGACAGATGAAAGTTGGACATGTTAATAAGTTTGATACTTTTATAAAAATAAAAGAATGTTGATCTTATTGTAAGGACATGGAGAAGCTGATCCTTTTATAAAAACAGAAAGAGTATTCTTTTATCATAAAGACAGATGAAAGTTGGACATGTTAATAAGTTTGATACTTTTATAAAAATAAAAGAATGTTGATCTTATTGTAAGGACAAGGAGAAGCTGACCCTTTTATAAAAACAGAAAGAGTATTCTTTTTTCATAAAGACAGATGAAAGTTGGACATGTTAATAAGTTTGATACTTTTATAAAAATAAAAGAATGTTGATCCTATTGTAAGGACAGGGAGAAGCTGACCCTTTTATAAAAACAGAAAGAGTATTCTTTTTTCATAAAGACAGATGAAAGTTGGACATGTTAATAAGTTTGATACTTTTATAAAAATAAAAGAATGTTGATCTTATTGTAAGGACATGGAGAAGCTGATCCTTTTATAAAAACAGAAAGAGTATTCTTTTATCATAAAGACAGATGAAAGTTGGACATGTTAATAAGTTTGATACTTTTATAAAAATAAAAGAATGTTGATCTTATTGTAAGGACAAGGAGAAGCTGACCCTTTTATAAAAACAGAAAGAGTATTCTTTTTTCATAAAGACAGATGAAAGTTGGACATGTTAATAAGTTTGATACTTTTATAAAAATAAAAGAATGTTGATCCTATTGTAAGGACAGGGAGAAGCTGATCCTTTTATAAAAACCGAAAGAGTATTCTTTTTTCATAAAGACAGATGAAAGTTGGACATGTTAATAAGTTTGATACTTTTATAAAAATAAAAGAATGTTGATCTTATTTTAAGGACAAGGAGAAGCTGACCCTTTTATAAAAACAGAAAGAGTATTCTTTTTTCATAAAGACAGATGAAAGTTGGACATGTTAATAAGTTTGATACTTTTATAAAAATAAAAGAATGTTGATCCTATTGTAAGGACAGGGAGAAGCTGATCCTTTTATAAAAACCGAAAGAGTATTCTTTTTTCATAAAGACAGATGAAAGTTGGACATGTTAATAAGTTTGATACTTTTATAAAAATAAAAGAATGTTGATCTTATTGTAAGGACAAGGAGAAGCTGACCCTTTTATAAAAACCGAAAGAGTATTCTTTTTTCATAAAGACAGATGAAAGTTGGACATGTTAATAAGTTTGATACTTTTATAAAAATAAAAGAATGTTGATCTTATTGTAAGGACAGGGAGAAGCTGATCCTTTTATAAAAACAGAAAGAGTATTCTTTTATCATAAAGACAGATGAAAGTTGGACATGTTAATAAGTTTGATACTTTTATAAAAATAAAAGAATGTTGATCTTATTGTAAGGACAAGGAGAAGCTGACCCTTTTATAAAAACAGAAAGAGTATTCTTTTTTCATAAAGACAGATGAAAGTTGGACATGTTAATAAGTTTGATACTTTTATAAAAATAAAAGAATGTTGATCCTATTGTAAGGACAGGGAGAAGCTGATCCTTTTATAAAAACAGAAAGAGTATTCTTTTTTCATAAAGACAGATGAAAGTTGGACATGTTAATAAGTTTGATACTTTTATAAAAATAAAAGAATGTTGATCTTATTGTAAGGACAAGGAGAAGCTGACCCTTTTATAAAAACAGAAAGAGTATTCTTTTTTCATAAAGACAGATGAAAGTTGGACATGTTAATAAGTTTGATACTTTTATAAAAATAAAAGAATGTTGATCTTATTGTAAGGACAAGGAGAAGCTGACCCTTTTATAAAAACAGAAAGAGTATTCTTTTATCATAAAGACAGATGAAAGTTGGACATGTTAATAAGTTTGATACTTTTATAAAAATAAAAGAATGTTGATCCTATTGTAAGGACAGGGAGAAGCTGATCCTTTTATAAAAACAGAAAGAGTATTCTTTTTTCATAAAGACAGATGAAAGTAGGACATGTTAATAAGTTTGATACTTTTATAAAAATAAAAGAATGTTGATCTTATTGTAAGGACAGGGAGAAGCTGATCCTTTTATAAAAACAGAAAGAGTATTCTTTTTTCATAAAGACAGATGAAATTTGGACATGTTAATAAGTTTGATACTTTTATAAAAATAAAAGAATGTTGATCTTAATTTAATAATTGGAGAAATACAGTAGGATATTAATCCTTTTATAAAGACTGAAATATATGAATTTATTAAGACAGAAGGAAGTTGATCCTTTTCTAAATACAGGAGGAAGTTTATTTTTTCATATAGACAAACATTCAAACTTTTACAAAGATAGAAGGAAGTTGATCTTTTTATAAAATGAGGAAGAAGTTAGCCATGTTAACAAGGTCATCTCACAGCTCATTCACAGGTGTAAGAGTTAAAGCCTCAATTAAAGCCCCATTAATGTGGCAGGAAGGATATTTCTATGGTGCATATCACATTGAATAACACCATTAAAGCAGGTGATACCAGAATTAATGTACATAAAGATTTTGTGTAACGTTGCAATTGCGCATGTAGCTGTTTGCTTTGCTGCAGATGTTTTTTGTTTTTTTAAAGATTTTATATCAACAGCTGGCTGAGAATTAAATCATATTCAAAGGAAAATGAAAATACGGGAAAAAATCAGAAACTGTCTTCAACTCGGTTATTAATAGTCTTATCACTAAATCAGTTTCTTTCCTAAGAATTGCCATTTTGGTAGAACAGACTCTAGCATGGGGGGCTTCCCTGAAAACTTCAATCTTGACCTCTTCATGTCAAGGGGCAATTAATATCTAGCCTCCTTAGCCTCATAATCTCCACTTCTGACCAACCTTTTTCTTCATTCATATCACACACAACTCATTCATGATAACCATTCTACCAGTAATCCTGTATCTTGAGGGGCTTTAGGACCTCATTTTAGATGAACTTATAAAAACTTCTTTATCTATCTATCTATCTATCTATCTATCTATCTATCTATCTATCTATCTATCTATCTATCCCAGTCTGTTCATATCTATATATCTCATTCTGTTCATATCTATCTATGTCAGTCTGTCCATATCTATCTATCTATGTCAGTCTGTCCATATCTATCTATCTATCTATGTCAGTCTGTACATATCTATCTATCTATCTATCTCAATCAGTTCATATTTATCTATGTATTTATCTATCTATATCATTCTATCTATCACAGTCTGTTCGTATCTATCTATACTATATATATAGTTTGTTTATCTATCTATATATCAATCTCAATCTGTTCAAATCTATCTATATGTCTCAGTCTTTTCAAATCTATCTATCTATCTATCTATCTGTTTATCTCAGTCTGTTCAAATCTATCTATGTAGATAGCTAGCTATCTCAATTATCTCTATCTCAGATCTGTTCATATCTCTCTATCTCAGTTCATATCTCTCTATCTCTCTATCTATCTATCTATCTATATATATATATATATATATATATATATATATATATATATATATTTATATCAGTCTGTTCATATCTATCTATCTATTTCGATTATATTTAAATCTTTATCTCATATCTGTTCATGTCATTCTATCTCAGTCTATCTATTTATCTATTTCAGTCTGTTCAAATCTATCTATCTATCTATCTCAGTCTGTTCAAATCTATCTATCTCAATTATATTTAAATTTCTATCTAATATCTGTTTATATCTTTCTATCTCAGTTTTTTATCTATCAATCTATGTTCTCTTTATATCTATGTATTTATCTATATTATCTATTGTAAGGAGGAAGTGCCATTTAGCTTCTTTCCAAGAACTTCTACTTTGTAGAAGAGACCCTTCTATGGTGCTTGAGCACTACAATCTTAATCTCTTCAAGTCAAGGGTCAAATGTTATCTATCCTTCTTATCCTCATAATTTCCACTCCCTATCATTTTTTCATATCACACAGCTCATTTATCATAACCATTTTAACAGTAATCCTCTATCTTGAGTGGGTCAAGGACCTTTAGATGAACTTGTAAAAACATCTTTCTCAGTCTATCTATTAACATTATCTTTATATCTCAGCTTGTTTATATATCTCACTCTGTTTCAATATCTATCTATCTATCTATCTACATATATATATATATATATATATATATATATATATATATATATATATATATATATCTTGAATGTGCTGGCCTTATACAAATTGTTGATCACACCAGATAATAGTGCTCTCTCCCAGAAACTGTAACTAAGGTCTGCTCAGCAGAGTTGCAGTATAAACCACAGGTGGGTTCTGTGGGTGTTGAGCAAACACAAATGTGTCTGAGCGAGCGTCTGCAATAGGGGTTGGCTAGCTGCCGTAGTAGATAGGTATCCTCAAATACAAGTGGCCAGCTATTATATATATATATATATATATATATATGTTTATATCTATCTGTCTAATTCAGTTATCTTTATATCTCTATCTCAGATCTGTTCATATCTCTCTATCTCAGTTTATCTATCTATCTATCTATATCTATCTATCTTCTAATTTGTAGAACAGACTTCTCTATGGTGCTACCTTTGAGCACTACAATCTTAACCTCTTCCAGAGAAGTGTCAATTGTTATCTATCCTTCTTATCCTCATAATTTCCACTTCCTATCACCTTTTCATATCACATGGCCCATTTATCATAACCATTTTAACTGTAATCCTCTATCTTGTGTGGTTCTCAAGCCTTGTATTGGCTGAATTTTAATATAAAAAAATACGGCAATATCTGATTTTATGTCATTCAAAAAAGATTTTATATTTCTGCCTGTGAACTGAATGTAGCCCACAAATTGTCTTTATGAGAAAAACACAAACAAGCAAGCAAAAAACATTCACACAGCTGCCTGGTTAAAATAAAATGTAATGAAAATTAGAAGAATGTTAAATGTAAATAACTTTAGGGTACAGAGTATCATGTGGATGCTTCCCTGAATACTTTAATCTTAACCTCTTCAAGTCAAGAGTCAGTCATTATCTATCCTCCTTATCCTTATAATCTATTCTTTCTACTACATACCTCCTTCATCATTACCATTTTGAATGTTCCACTCTACCTTGAGTGACTTCTGTTGGGTGAAATTTATTAAAAATATCCAATATAGAAAGATTCTACAATTTACACCAATGGCTCAGAGAACTCAATTCAGTTTACTTGAATAGTAATGCTTAATAGCAGTAGGAGCCACTGTTTTTTAAAAAACCTTTCCCTAGAGAGCTCAACCAGATTTCTGAGAGCATATATATAGTCATCCGCAGACAGACTGTTTTGCTGTATCACAGCTCCTCAGTGTGGCTAGATGTCTAATTCCTTCAAGCCTGGATCGAAACCTGACTGATTTGACATCAGTCAGATGTCAGATATTTTACCTCTATCTAGGCCATCGTCACATGGCAGAATATATATATATATATATATATATATATATATATATATATATATATATATATATATACCAGGTGTAACAACAAAATTGTCCAAATCTTGTAACAGTATAATTATCTATCCTACAAAATGTTTATTATCTAAAAAAAAACACTAAACTAATTAAGCTAGGCCACAAAAATCTCCTGAGTCGGCCAAGCATAGAAATAAATACAATATGGGAACCAGTAATAAGGAGTGCCAGAGAACAGCAATGATAACAAAAAAGTTGCAATATGAGATCTGGTAAAAACATGCAATGATAACAGCAAAATTGCAATATGAGTACTGGTAAAAAATGGTTGCTGAAAAATTAGGTTTATAATACTCAAAAATTCATACCCAGATGTCCTCAAGGACACATGGCACAGTGGATAAAGACGTTGGTTAGATCCAGTGACAAACCCAAAGAGTGTGAGTTCAATACCCGGTTCAGGCAGTGGAGAACTTTCAGAGGGAAAATTACCAGGAGATAACTGATAACTGACATCCATCAAACATGGCTCGTGGAACTAGAACAGTCTACCCCAGTGATCGAAATAAAGGGTTCGGTTCCAACCACCTGAAAAAGGCCGGAGCGTACAACGGCCGAAATGTTGTGACAAATATGGCGACAAAGATGAGGACAATAGTCCGACTAATGTAATACCTCATCTCAGAAATATAGACATACTCTAATTAAGTTTCTTTTTCCCAGATTTTCATATAAGACCTTTAGCCATCTTGACATCATTTTTTGTAAAAATCACTGAAAAACCCTTTGAGTTATTCAGCTTGAAAGAGAATAGGTCAAAGTGGTTTTGTGTCAGACCCACTGTCTTCTCAACTGAGCAATGGTGAGAGGAAAAAGATCATTCAGGCTTTCAGTAATGGTAACAACATTCATACTCTGGCCTTCATTTTCAAAATATATTCAAGAACCATCAAGAGACTGGTCAATAAGTTTAAAATAGAGGGAACAGTAGACAGGAAAGAGGGATCATCATTTCAACTTAGAGATAAATACATTCTTATTGTTCAAAGTAGAGTCCAGCAGTGTCGTAAAAACCGTGGAGAATTTCAGTAACATGTCCTTAATCATTTTTAGGATACAATGGTTCAAAGCTTAACCTAACAATTGAACAATTTTGCTGTTACACACAATATATATATATATATATATATATATATATATATATATATGCATACAGTGCTTTGCATAAGTATTCACTCCCCTTGAATTTTTTCATATTTACTCATGTTACAAACACAAAATTAAATGTATTTTATTGGGATTTTATGTAATGGACCAACCCAATACAAGGCATCATTTTGAAGTAAGGGGGAAAATATTACTTGGTTTTCAAAATCGGGAAAAGTGTTGAATTCATATGTATTCATCACGTTTTACTGTGAAACCCCTAATAAAATCCAGTGAAAACATTGCTTTCAGAAGTCACATTATTAGTAAATAGATTTCATTTGATTATAATGATTTTTTTAGAAAAGGAAAGGGTAAAAAAAAAAGGTATGATCCTTGATTCTGCATTCTCCAGTTAAATATAGCTGTTCTCTGAAGGCCTCAGAGGTTTGTTTGAGAACATTAACAAAGAAACAGCATCACGAAAACCAAAGAGCTCACCAGACAGGTCAGAGATAAAGTTGGGGAGAAGTATAAAGCAGGGTTAGGTTATAAAAACGATATCCCATGTTTTGAACATCTCACTGAGCATGATTAAAACCATCAAAAATGGAAAGAGTATGGCATAATTGCAAACCTGCGGAGACAAGGCCAATCACCTAAACTGACAGGGGATGGGGCAAGGAGAGCATTAATCAGAGAAGAAACCCAGGGGTCCAGGGTAACTCTGGAGGAGCCACAGTGATCTACAGGGTTACCCTGGGAGAATCTATCCACAGGACAACTATTAGTCATGCACTCCACAAATCTGGCCATTATAGAAGAGTGGCAAGAAGGAAGCCATTGTGGAAAGAAAGCCATAAGAAATCCCGTATGCATGTGGAAGAAGATGCTCTGGTCAGATGAGATCAAAATATATCTTTTTCGCCTTAATACAAAATACTATGTGTGGCAGAAACCTACCAGATCACACCATCCCCACCAACACACACACACACACACACACACACATATAGATAGATAAATAGATAGATAGAGGAGGAAAGAGATATATGCACAAAGAGAGAGAGGGAGATAGGAATATATTGAGATAGATATAGATATATGAACACACAGATTGATGATTTGTTTCTATCTATCTCTACAGTATGTTCATATATCTATATCTATATCTGATTAAGTTTCTGTCGGCATATTCATATCTCTCTCTCTTTATCTATTTATCTATCACTCTAGCTAGCTAGCTCAGTTTATTCACATCAATTTATCTTTCTCTCTATAATTGATAAATAACCTATTGAACCCTGAATGGGACTGTTAGTTTCACGCCTTAAGAATCATCAAATCATTCCGTGTTTATTTTTTCTATCTAAAATGGCCTGATGATTCTTAAGGCATGAATCAGACAATCCCATGCACTGATAAATTTTACATCTACAGTGTTTATATCTACTAACATTCAATATATATATATATATATATATATATATATATATATATATATATATATATATATATAAATATACATAATTATGACATATCGCACATATAGCACTGGTATAATAAAATCAGAGTTATGCTAGCAGTGAGGAATAATATATATATATATATATATATATATATATATATATATATATATATATATATATATATATAATTAATACAAAGATAAAATTTGTCCCTTAGATGATTGGTGTTACTTTCAGCATCTCGACTCCAGATTTTTGTAGATGGACCCTCCAGCAATCACTATGTCCACTCGTCAATGGGTTTCAGCAATTGACCGTTTATATTTATTGTTTTTTATTTGTATCTCTAGTCAATTTCAATTTATAAATATTCAGTTTGAGTGTTCATGCCTGCTGTGACATTAAAGTCCGCACCCATAATTTCTATACAAGTCAGCAAGTTTGGAAAGTGTGAGAATTATGGAATGTTGCTGCTGGTATATCTGATGATGCCTCACTCCTGCTTCTCCACTCCTGTCTATCCAGGGCCACTGTGTCGAATGTTGAATAAGGTATGTTAAAAGCTACAGGATTACTCTTGAGTTTCTCATTACACCTCAGCCTTAGTTTACAGACATTCAGCTCTCCAGTATTAAGTGGGCTGAACATGAGACCTTTAGGTCTCCTGTCTGTGTTCATTCTGAAAACATGACCAGCACAGCAAATTTCTTTTAATCATTTCACTTCAAGCAAAAAACAACTAAAATACAAGGGTGTGAAAGAACTTGAGAGAAAAAGAAAACATTATTAGAGAGAGAGAACAATAAAAGAAGAAGCATTAAAAAGAAGAGCTATGCAACTGCATAAGAATAATCACAATGCTTCCTATCTTGCACTTGGTAAATAGATCAGCATTGGAGAAGTTGTCTTTGAGAGTGTACCCACAGATTATCCTGAGGCAACCTTTATGGAATATATCCAGTTTGTTTATATGTGACTTGTATGGAGTCAAAATTTTGGTCCTATACAAAAGAGTAGTTAGTTTGATAGCTTTGTACATGTGAATTTTTGCATCAAATTTTTTATATTCCTTTCAGAGATAAAGACAGAGTTTACCAAATGCACTATATATATATATATATATATATATATATATATATATATATATATATATAACAACACTTTAAATGCACTGGTAGTTTACTGTAACACATCTAATCACAATTTTGACTGAATAAAGGTCAGTCTGATCAGGAGAGAAAAAGAAGAACAATGCATTGAAAGTGCACTAATCTCACACTTGACAATAAAACTAAGACCAGGACCTTACATAATATCACCGGTCATTGAAAAAGCAATAGTATCACAATGCAGTGCATGAGCTAATAGAGAAAAAACAAAGATCTACTTGAAATGGGCTGATTTAAAATTCAACAGACATTAACAGCACTAACATACATATATATATATATATATATATATATATATGTTTTGAATCTAAT